>VXAZ01006873.1:0-191764 GCA_013399875.1 Gymnorhina tibicen
TCATGATACTGAGAGCTAGCTAGAGTTTACAACAGAAGTGAGTGTTATTTTCAATTCTATACTGCAACTTCCTCATGAATACTGTTTTTAAAAGTCCATTACCTTTTGCAGAATGAGATACCCAGATATTTGCTAAGCAATTTTTGCTGTGGCAGAGCCTAAGACCATGTAGTTACTTTTAAAGAGGATTTAATATGAAAAACCTAAATATAAACATCTGTTTTAAGAGTTCTGATCAGAATATATGTGACAACTATTACACAAGTAATGAAATAACCTTGCTGGAACACTTTTGCGAAAGGCCAAAGTGGCAGTCTGACATTGAATGCTGGCCAAAAAAACTACTGTTTAACTCCAATTAATGAATCAAAACCAATTTGTTAAGGCAAATGAGGGACTCTAATTCAAAGTTGCATGTTATTATTTTTCTGGTGAAAGATTTTGCTAAGCTCCTAATACATTAGTATGTCATTCAGAAAGGTTTCTGTTGAAGACAGAGCTGTAGTCTATGTGCATTTCATGGAACTGTAGACATGTNCACAGCTATTTGGGATTCTGTGTGAAAATACAGAATTGCCCAAGGATGTCTTTCTCTCCTCTCTTTTTCTGTGCAAATTTTTTATTTAGGTTCATCTGATTAAGAAAAATAGTTATTTTAATAAATGGAAGTATGAGTTTAACAAATTGTAAATATGTCTTCAAACCTTAATTTTCTTAGAATCAAGAAGAAAAATTTTAATACTCTAGAGAAAACAGTCTTTTGATGATGTTTATACTGTGCATGTCAGAAAAAAATAAATAATGTTACAGACACAAGGGAGAAAGTAGAATGACGAAACAGGTTTTGAAAATATTACTACAGCTGATACTAGTTTTGTAGCTTTATTGTTTTGTAATTCTATTACTACATTTTCTACTGCTACATCTAGTAGTGCTATGTCTGGTCTGCTTCCTTGCTCTGCTGAATGCAAATATCCTAGGCAAGGGTACTTATACTGTGTTAGAGGAACTATGCAAATAGTATAAAGAAAATTAAAAATGTGTACTGAAATGTAATGTTTCAGCTAATGAATGGCATGCATTTAAATAGCCTTGAGAATCTGAAATAGTCATTTGCCAAAAAGGCTTCTTTTGACAGCTGTGTATAGACATTTTCATCCTATTTTCATTCTATTTCATTAACTCTTGAGTCTTGCTTTCTCATATGTAAGTAAAGGTAGCAAACTGACATGTTTGCAGGGTATTGTTTTACAGCATTTCATCTTTTTTAGAAGAAAATAACTAAGACCCAATGTTTCTTTGGCGTCTCTTGACATAGAAATTTGTGCAGCTCTAACTCACTTCTTCGTTTTCCTCTCACACAAATAATTGCATTTAAAAGAGTTTCCTAGGACATGCCTCCCAATTGTCCTTGAATATGCCTTTCTCTGGGAACAACGTAAACCCCAAGGGCTTACTCTTTTTTTTTTCCCTGAGGATTAGTAAAATATGCAGATATGAATGATTTTTGAGAGTTACAACATTTTAAAAGTCTCTGTGCAGGGGATTGGGAATTGCAAAAGGGCAGTAGTATTTCTTGTGGTAGAGGAAACATAACTGTTTATCTCAAGGAAAAGAAAAAGAATGGAACAGAAAAATTTAAAACTCACTTTCCAGTGTTGTGCTACTGAAATAAAAAATAGTGAACTTACATTTCACAGACTAAGTTTTGACATATTGCAAAATGTTCCTTCCTTTCTAATTTTTTTTTCTTTAAACTCATGTGAACTTCTGTAAATGTGTGTTACTGTCATTAGGCAAATTCAATTAGTATAAATAGGAATGTCGGTGAAATGGCAATGACATATTCGTTTTAGTCAAATGGCAACTGGAGCTTCTGTGACTACAATTAAAAGACACAATGCTACCAATATGTGTGACGGATTCAAAATACAGGCAGTACTTTGGCTTTCTTACTGTTAGTGTTCTCTATGCATCTAGAATTGCTACCAAAGTAACGGAGAAGGTTTGCAAAAGAGCTGCTGTTTCACTAAATATGGGCTGAAATAACGAGGGCTTTCCTAGAGTATCAATTAGATGATGACTAGATGAGAGGAGCACTCTCTTTATTTCTGTTCAAAAGTATATATTCGTGATCAAACTCGTATGTATCAGTGTGACAAGTTTTAGGGGAAAGTGCTTCAGAGAGTTTTTCTTTATTACCTTCTTAATTTAACTCCATAATATTAAAAAATATACTCTCTTTAAACAGTACTATGATTAGTTTCATTCTGTGCTCTGAAATGAACATTTAAAGAGAAAATATAGTTTATGGTCTCGCTAACGCTACTACGCTATCCACAGCATGTGAAAAAATTGCATACCTGATTAGCTAATGCTTCTAAATGAAAATTTCCCAATTAGATTGTTTACATTTGGATTCTCCTCAGTTTTCTGTGGCCAGTAAGTTTGTTTACATTTGGATCCTTCTCAGTTTCCTGTGGCCAGTAAAGAACAAAAGCAATTAAAATATTTGGAGAGATTACTTCATTTCACATGAAAGAAACTGTTTACATTATTGATTTAAGAAAGGCAAGCAGATAATATATCATTTTGGGTTTACTAATCTTAACTTGAATGATTCAGTGTTGGGTATAACCAGTAACATCTGTACTTTTAGAACTAGTTTACATCTTTAAGATTATTTCTCTATGTGTTTACCTAACTCTTTAGTTGACTTCAGCACAGCAAAGCAGGGTTTGCCAGAACTGGTATTAGTCCTGTATATGTGATCAACACTAGTCTGACAAGTTTGAAAAAAACAGATGGATACATACCTTCCACATACCATCCATTCTGCAAGGCCAGCTATGACCTTAATCAAGACCATTAAGAATCGTCCTTCAGGAAGATAGCGGACATGAAAGCTGCTTAGTTGAATTGTACTGAAATGTAAAATTCTTTATTCTTACGCATATCTCTTAAACATTATTTAAGGAAATGTAGAAATTATTCGGAAGCTAAGACAATGCTGGCATTGAGAGTCAATCAAATGGAGTCTTGAGTGTACATTCTTAGAGATTTATGTAAAGATGTATTATGTTGTGTAGCTGACAATGAAAATCATGTAGTGTCTTCGCTGACATAGCTGCAGCTGGATGGGTGACTTCACTGGCGGTTAGGGTATATTGATCTCCTGCCAAGTTTTTCTACACACGGGAATACAGGTAGTATATTTCTCACTCCACTGATTTTCTTTTAAATTACATCAGTTCCTAAGTTTTACAAATGCTTATTGCACAGCTAGCTTTAGGATAGAGCAAAATAAGCAGGTACATAGGGTGGCCAACTTCTGGGACAATGTTAAACAGCCTTTGTAAGAGACAGAGGAAGTGGATGACTATACAGCCCTGTCTACCTACACTAAATTTGGTGGCTGTTGTCTCCAAAGAACCAGTTCAGATCAATGGTCAGCAGCTGGTTTTAGCTCCTTCTTGCAACAGCTGTTGCATCTTGCTCTGCTCATCTCTCAGGCTTTATTTGAAGGTCAGAAGCCCCCTTCTGTCCCTGAGCCCCCAGCCCAGCCTCTTTCCCATGGCAGGAGCAGATGTGTCTAGCGCACAACATGACACCCAGTCTGGGAGGATAACGTGTATAACCCTTCCATAAAACTCTGTATGGGGGATTCTGTTGGCTGCTATCTGTGATTTTTAAATCAAATCAGCTTGTAAATGAGGGATTTTTCAAGGACAAAAGTGGGAAAAGAATTCTGGACCCTTTTGACACTCTACAGCCTTCTGAAACCTCCATGGTCTGTCTCAGGCCTCTCCCCATCTTCATAGCCTGGAAAGTCACTGAGCTCTCACAGCCCCCATAACCCCCACAGGCCTTCCTGTTTCCTCCTATGCTGCTTCCCCAGTGTTTCCTGAGGCCCTCTAAACCTTCCTACCTCAGCAGATATACGCCGTCTATTTGAACTACCAGATTCCTCTATCCCAACTCACTCGCATGTGAAATACCCTTTGCCACCACCTAGTTTTGCCTACATTGTTGAGGTGCCTCAAGCCACTTCTGAGATTATTTTTGAGATATACATGCCCAGAAACATGTTGCTACCCAGTCTTTATCCTACCATAACTCAGATAAATAATTATCTGAAAACAGCTTTCATAAAACTATGAATCATTTATTTTGTTCCCAGTCACCTGAAATTACTAGAAGCTTTTAACTCTGGTCTGTGTTGGTTTGAAAGACTGTCCAAGAGTCTTTCTTCTGGAGTTTAGATACTGAATTGTCCATAAGTCATTCTCCCAAGTTCCCTCACTCCTCTGTAGGGTAAAATGATCCTCCTGCAAAAATGTTTGGTGGTGAGAGGATTCACCTGTGGGAGTTGCTCCCCTCTACTCTGTCACTTCTTGTCTACGGATCCCAGTTTATTGTCCTATATTAGATAGAATAAAATCAAGCAAATATATCCTTCATTGGTTGGGGGGAAAAGCAGTATATATAAAAAAACAGATTCTTAAAAAATAAACACATAAACTTTTATTTTTCCTTTTTAGTAACTTATCACTCCTACTTTCCCTGTCACTTTACATGAAAGCATCTTGTACCCATCTTTAAAGCTCTTTTACCTTCTACTTCTATCTTTATAGCTGTCCTATTATTTGTTCTGGCCCTAACATGATTGGCTTGCAGTGTTTCATGCATATCTGTAACAATTTTTCTCTTATAAAATTAGTTGTGATATCTGAAGGCAATTGGCAATTAATAAACACTAGGGAAATTACCTCTGAAGTATTTTAAAGTTTTCTTCTACTTGTATCATATCTTGACAATTAAAAAAAAATTACATTAAAATAAATGGTGTCTATTTGTTGGAAGAACACTGTTAAGCTGCACCCAGCAATATAATACTATATCCTGTCAATTACTGAACATATATCCTGTCATTTATAGAACCACAAAATCATGCAATGACTGAGGTTGGAATACACATCTGGAGATCGTTTTATCCAAACCTTGTATTTAGAGCAGGGCCAGCTGGAGCACGTTTCTCAGGACTGTGTCCAGCTGGATTTTGAGTATCTCCAGCGATGGAGACTCTACCAACTCTCTGGGCAACCTCTTCCAGTGCTTCACTACTCTCGTAGTAAAAAAGTTTTCTCTTTCACTTAAGTGAAATTTCCTGTGTTTCATTTTGTCATTGTCCCTTGTATCACTGAGAACAGCCTGGGTCCGCTTCCTTTGTTCCAACCATCAGGTGTTTATGTACATTGACAAGATCCCACTGGAGACTTCTCCAGACTCAGAAGTCACAACTCTGACCCTCTGATTGCATGTCAGAGTCAGATGCTCCCAGACATTAATCACTTTTGTAGCCCTTTGCTGGGCTCTTTGCCCCTTGCCCCATCCCATCTGGATGGTGGCACGACCCTCCCGTGTATCAGCTCCTCCTCCATTTTGGGTCATCTGTAAACTTTCTGAGGATACACACTTTGTCCTACTGTGACTTTATCCCACTGTCCAGGTCACTAATGAAGATATTTAGCAGTATCAGATCCCTCAGTGCCAGCCTGAGGTACGCCAGTAGTGACTGGCCTTCAGCCGGACTTTGAGCATCTGATTGCAACCCTTTGAGCCCAGAAGTTGAGCCAGTTTTCAATCTACCTCACTGTCCACTTACCTTGCCCATACTTCAGTATTTCATCTAAAGATGTTATGGGAAACAGTGTCAAAAGCCTTGCTAAACTCAAAGCTAACTATATTCACTGGGTTTTTTTCCTTGTCCAGCAAGGTAGTCACTTCATCAGGTTGGTCAGACAGGATGTCTCTCATAAATCCATGCTGACTCCTTCCAGTCACATTCTTATCTTTAATATGTTTGGGTATGGCTTCCAGGATTACATGGTCAATCACCTTCCATGGGATTGAGGTGAGTTTTACCAGCCTGTAATCCTCCTGCTTGACCTTCTTGAAGATAGGAATAACATTTGCTTTCTTCCAAGCCTTGGGAACCTCCCACAATACCCACAACTTTTCAAAGATTATCGAGAGTGGCTTTGGAATGTCATCAGCCAGCTCCCTCAGCACTTGGTGCCATGGGTCTGTGTATGTTCAGTGTGTTTAAATGTTCCTTAACCTGATCCTCCTCCACTGAGGGTAAGCCTTCTTGGCTCCAGACTTTCCCTCTGGTCTCAGGGATGTGGGATTCCTGAAGGCAGGTCTTACCAATAAAAACAGTGACAAAGAAAGTGTGGAGTCCCTTGGCCTTTTTCATGTTGTAGTAGAGGAGTTATACAGAAGCAGCAACCAAACACAAGTTTCCACTGCTAGGAGTCAACAAAGCAGAGTTAATATGACCCTCAGATATACTGAGATATATGTTGGGATTAGGAGAAAAAGTCAGAAAATTTACATCTGTATCCAATACCGGTGAGAACATTACTAGAACAAAGTACCTAATTCTTATGGTAAAGAATTTAAAAGCAACAGCTAAAAAGCTGCACTTAGGATTTGAAAATTGGTGAACTCTGAAAATTGAAAACTCTGCATGGTGAGAGATTGTAAAAGCTCAGCATGTTAAAAAAAAAAAGGAGTGAAGGAGTTGGAGACTCATGCTGCTGAAGATCTTAAACCAAGACCAGAAACCTTTAAGAATAATTACTTCCTAAGCCCGAAAGTATTACTCAAGCACAAATTACTGAGCCTATTGGTAGAGAAGTTGACCCAAAATGTAGAAAAGGACAAATGATCAGGTACTGTAGCAGTTCTTTCTGGTTTAGTTCTTGTAATTTTGAATGGAGATTAACTGTTACATCTGTATACTATATGACACCAAAGACACTGACCCCAACTGAAATTCTAATGACAATTGAAGAAAGAAAAAGCATTTTTAAGCTTGGCATAATTTTAATATTAGATAACAGTACATTCTCTGGGATTATTCAGCTTGGAAAAGAGAAGGCTTTGGGGTGACCTAATTGTGGACTTCCAGTGCCTGAAGGGAGCCTACAACAAAGATGAAGAGACTTTTTAAAAGAGCATGTAGTGACAGGATAAGGGGAAATTACTTCAAACTGAAAGAGAATAGGTTTAGATTAGATGTTAGGAAAAAATTCTTTACTGTGCGTGTGCTGAGGCACTGGAACAGGTTGTCCAGAGAAGTTGTAGATGCCCCACCCTTGGAAGTGTTCAAGGCCAAGTTGGATGGGGTCCTGAGCAACCTGGTCTAGTGGACAGTGTCCCTGTCCATGGCAGGAGGCTTGGAACTAGAGGATCTTTAAGGTCCCTTCCAACTCAGACCATTCTGTGATTCTATGATTTAACTGGTGAGCTTGGGTGTCCACAGAGCTTCCGGCAGTCTTGGCCTTGTGCTTGCCCCGAGAAATACATTGTGACCTATTGTCATACAAAGTGCTATCCACATGCACAAGTTCCCATCCAGTGGATATCAGGATACAGGGGAGAAGGAGAGATGGTGGGAACATGGGATGGTTTCCTTTTTTTTTCCAGCAGGACATGGTTGGGGTTCTCTCCTTGATGCTGGAGCACTCCTAAGTCTCACTGTATGTGCTAAAATATACATAGAATTTCTATACTCCAAAAGCTGTTTTCAAATTGCACAACAAGTATATACTTATTGATAACTTCACATATTTCAGCTTGACTATGACTTCCAGATGGCTTGCATTTGGTCTTTTTTTCTTTTCCCATCTACTTCATAGTGCTCAAAAAGAATCTCCAAATATGTGTCCAACTTTTAAAAAATTTTAACATTGCCTTGTATTACTAGGGCAAAACTTTGAACATGGAATTAGATATCTCAGTCTCTACTTGATGCTTTGGCATTCGTGAAGATGCACTGTTCTTACTGAGATAATTTTCAAGTTCTATAGAATTTTGTTATGATGTTCTGGTTTGATGGCTACAGAAACCACGACAGAAGACCCTTTGTGATTTCTACATTATGTAGAGTACATCTTGGATAAATTTATAATCCCAGAAGTATTCACTTGGAGTTTCTTCATCCTGACTGCATCCCATAGTAAAATCTTGCAGTTATATCAGTTTAATGTCATAACGATCTTTCCTGTAAAATCTCAGCATTGTGGCTTGCATTCACAAGAATTGTTAAAACTCTGACAATAACAGAGTAATTAACGGATGAAACGCTTTTTTAATTAATGCGTTGATCAGATCTTATTTTGTCATGGAAAGAGGAAGCTGACCAGGTCCACCTCATCCACCCCACATTAGTGATACTTTAATTTAATATCGTCACCTTAAGTAGCTTATACACACGCACATACAATTTTCTTTCACTCACTCATGCTCTTTCATGCTATTCAGTTTTACTTGCTTTACAAGGATAGGTGTGGTTGTTTCTTTATTTCTCTAATTCCATTGCCATGTTCTGTTTAAATTATTCCATTTGTAAGCGTAGACAAGTTGATACATGCATGTTAGTTTCGGCACACGTTTAACATTTATTATTTTAGATGGTTTTTGAGATTATCAAGAAAGACGGCTGCAAAACCAAAACACTTTTCAGTCTAATTAATTTATACCGTTTTTTGTAATCAGTTTGGTTTATGTATCTTTTTTGTCTTTCATTTGATCTCTACTTTTGTCTGATATTCAAAAGAATGAACATCTTATTAAAAAAAATAAACTGTTTTAATTTCCTTCTTCATTGTTGCTATGTTGCTATGAGCAATGACATTGAATAGCTTTTATCTTTACATTGTTGCATTGTTGACTACCACAGAATAAAAGAGCTTTAGCTAATTATGAGAAAATTAAGCAGACCTGTGTTCAAATTATATTAGAATATCATATACTATCTGTAATATTATCTGCATATAGATATATATAGATATAGATATAGATATATATATATATATCTCATTGACATATGCAGATCCAGCAGACAGAGACCTGCATTGTGAGGATGCACAACTGTACAGACAGCGTGAACTGTCCATTACAAACCTCCCTGGATTTTCCACCTTGAAACTTGTTCTTGAGTTTTTGTATGAAGAATTAAATTAAACATTAGAACAAAGGGTTGGTCCTTAAGATTTCAGGTGATAACATAAACCACTATTTTGCTGGATTTCAGTACTGGAAATATGGTGGTGACAGTCCTCCTTATGGGCCTGACACTGCTTCTTGGAGTTTTTAATAGAAATTCAAATCTTTGCAAAGTAAATACAAATTAGATGTTCTTGTTTTATGACTTTGTCCTCACTTTTTAAAAGACTAAGTGAAAACATGAAGATGATTGCAGAAGAGTACAGTCTTGTCACACACTTCTTTCGCACAAAAAATTAGCAAAAAGTTTTTAAGGGGAAAGACAATTTTTCATAGTTTTTCATTACAGAGAGCTGAAACAAAAAGGTGCTAATCAGGAAGCAGGAAGGAAGAAAAGGAATAAAATATGGATGAGTAATCAATAACATGCAGCTGGATTTTTTAAACCACCCAAAGAACTGATATTAGAAAGGGAGAAAAGAAAGAAAAAAGAATGAATCCAGAAACCAGACATTATTGACATAAATGGTGGTGTTCAAACACACAAATAGAGATCCCTGGAATGACTCATCGGTATTACTAAGGTATTTTATACAGTATCATTTATCCATCTGTAAAAACTAAGCCTGTACCTGCAGTAAAGAAGTTTATATCCCAGACATTTAAGAATAAAAATGTCCTTTTTTCCAGTTAAACTTATATGAACTGAGTTTGTAATATACACATCTTTTACTTGGCTATTGTATACCAATATAGGAATTCATTACAGAATTCATAGCATTGGACTTATTCAGACTCAGATACTAAACTCTCCCAGCCTCACCAGCTGATGGTCAATGGAAGCCAAAACATTCATAGTGCCAACTTATTCAGTAGTTGATATTCATGGTGCTTGAATTCCTCACCTTTATCTATCATCATCTTTACTCCCCAGCCCTCCAGTCTTTCCACATCCTTTGTGCTCCACCCAATGGCTTTGGGGAAGTCCTCTTTCATGTTTTCATACTTCAGGGAACCACCATCCCTCCGAGGCTCTCATTATCCTAGGAAAGGAGGCTGCTGCTCAGTATGGCGTACAGTGAGTCAGTCAAACTGTGTTTACGGACTTTGCAAAGATAGCATTTCTTTTTCCTGTAGGACAACAGTGTGCTCAAGTCAATCTCCTTCCTCATTTTCTCTCCTCCCAGTCCTCTCCCATCCCATCTCCAGGGACTGAAAGGCTGAGCAAGCCATATAGGACACTGCTTGAAAATTATGAAAAAAATAACTACAGAGAAATTAGAGGAGGGATGACAAGAGTAAAAAGGGAACATGAGGGAAGAGCTGAATAAACAGGTGGGGAAGAAATTCAGAAAGGAGAGAAAAGAAATTAGTGACTAGAGACAGTAAGGTAACAAGGTTGGACAAGAAGCAAAACGAAATAATGCAATAAATCAAAGAATATGGAAATATGAAAACAATTAGGAACAAGAAAAAGTGTACCAAAGAAAAGTAAAACTCCACTGAAAAGCTAGATTTAAATTTTTTTTTTCTTTTCAATGGTGGAGAAGAAATAAATACTACTTTGAGAAATGTCTCAGCATAAGCTAGGGACATGATTCACAAACACTGAGACATGAAAACAAGGAGGAAAGTTGCAAAAATAAAACCAGGGGCGAAAGCTGCAAAGGGAGAAAAAAGAAAGGTAAGAATGGAAGACAGAGGAGGCGTGAAGGCCTTTTTCGTGTTTGTTCTGCCTCCTTTCCTTAGCAGGGAGTGTTTGCCTAATGGAGTCTCAGCCCCAGGGCAGATAGGAGTGCCTCAGCTCACCTGGTAGCCAGCACCTCTCCCCATTTCAGGAGTGGTATTCACAGGTTGGAAAGAGACTCCAGGAGAATCCCAGCACATTCCAGCAAGGAGAAGGAATGAAAACCTCCATACCAAAATTCACACCCCACCTCGTCTCTAAACAGAAGAAAAAGAAGGTGGCTTAGGGTTGGTGGTAGAGCTCAAAAAGCTCTCAGCACTTCTCCTCTATGTGTGCTACCATAGACTCCTAAAATGTTCTTATAAATAGGATGGGGAGGACCAGTTTTCTTCATCACCTGTGCTGTTTTCAGCTGGTATAAAACCACTGGCCTCATGGTAGTGACTGCTTTTTCACCTCCATTGATGCCCTCTGTTGCCTAGCGGGGCACTGCAGAGTTAGGCCAACACAGTGGCTGTGCATTATTCAGCAGTCCAGCCGATTTAGTTTAAGTAGTTTCCAGTCTGTAAGCAGGCAAGTAGACTGTAAGGAAAACAAAGTTCAGGTTAGACTTGTCTTGTCTACAGAAGGCAAATTCAAGGGTCTGTACCCTTATTAGCACATGCATATATTCTTATGACTTTGGTTGGGTAAAAAAACAAAAAAGCACACACACACAAACAAACAAGAGGACTGGTACTATATGGATTTTCTCTTTTTTTTTGACTGATCTTCATGTGAACGTGTTTAGTCAAAGACTGTCAAACTCCCCATGTACCTCAGGCATGTGTATGCAAGTGAAACTGTCATCTCACACTTACTAGAACTGAACAAATACATAGGTGGTTCCCACAAGCTTATTTTCTTTCCAAATATCACATTGGAATATTATGCCATCTGAACATCTAACCATTAACAGCAGAACACCATGAGATTTTATAAGTGTATGGTGTTACTTATTCTAATAAAATCTAAAATACATAGTTTTGAAGTAAATACATTCACTTGGTGAAAAGATGTTTTGAACCAATTTAAGAGAGTTGCAGCAAGCGATATCGTTTCTGATGAGTTCAGCAAGGCGAGCTCAGTCATGCCAGCTTGGTGAGAAAGCTGAACCTCACCCAGCTGTGAGATTTTGTACTGGAACCTCAAAGCATCATGAGCAATTACGTTTGAATGTGGGCAATCATTGTAGCTAAAGCAGCAAAATACTTGGTCAGGGTAAAAAAGCTATCTACTTAAAGTTAGCTTAAGTGTTGTGGTTATTTTCTTACCCAGAACGAGTCATTTTGGTGTACATGAAACATGCCCAGCCTTAGCATGGGTCTACAAGAGGATCTGGGGATGGCAGCGAAGGGCCAGGACAGCTTGTGGCAAGTGGAGGCAAACACAGCCTGGATGCACGAACAGCACCAGCTGCGTACAAGAGATCCTATCCTGCTTGCATGTAAACAGTCTGCACCACTAACAATTTTAACAGCTAGCCTTCTACAAAAGCAGTAAGAAGGCAGAGCTGCCGAGTTTCCCTGTTTTCGAGGCTGACTCTGATGAAATCTGCTGGTAAAGTAGTCCTCCAGAAAAAAAGATAAAACTGCCAGTGCTTATGGCACTCAGAAGTAACTTTTAGCAGAGACTTTCTGCAAAGGCAGAGTAATGTGACAAAAATATATCTTTGAGGGCTGCCACATTTCCAGTGATTAACAATTGAGTGATTACCTACCATGACCTGTTAAGTTCCTCCCTCCAAGTGCAGCTAGAATTTTTGTGGGAAATGCCTAAACACCTGTAACATATTTGGCTTTGCCAGGGCCATCCTGTAGGTACATAAGAGAGGTGTTTACAGCACCAACAAAGTAGTCAAACAATGGTAATAAGAAAAAGAAGAAGAGCACATTAGTTATGATTTTAACTTATATAATTAAGAAGAGTGGACAGAATTAAAAGACTTGTCTCAATGCATACTTAATTTATAAAACTCTCTTAACTTTGTCTTTTTTTGGATCATTTTTCACATCGTTGAGTTATCATCTTTAATGTTTTCTGTGTCAAAAACTACTTTTAAGACATATATGTCTGAAAATAAATTCAGTATATCTGTAATAAGAAACATCCTTAAGACTTAAAGTAAATCAAATTACTATGAAATGTGAAAGTGCTCAGTGTAGGTTTATTTCAAGGCCTCTCTAACATAAGCAATATTGAATCTCACAGTATTGTCACACGAGTTCAAAACACAAACTGGTTGAGTACAGTTATACAGAAGAATCTCAAATGTCACTCCAAAATAATATGGACTAATAATAAATGGACTTTTTCCATTGTTTTAGTTGCAGGAAGAAGATATATGCAAATGCTTAAAGATCAGAATTATAACAATAGCACCCTCTGAAAACCACTCTTTCCTTAGGAAAAATGAAGTAATTTGGAAGTGTTCAGCTTTAAAATTATGCATTTATACTGACAACAGAGTAATAAAGCAGAAAAGCAGATTAAGTATATTTGGTAAGGGGTTTTTTTTTAAAAAAAAAGTATTTTAATTCCTGGTATTGTCTCTTATGAGATTAACATAGTTTTAAAATTATGTTGTAAATATAGTATTAAAGACTATAAACCTGCACAGAAATCTGTCTGCTATAATATTGCATGATTAAAGGGAAGATGAGAAAAAGTACACGAGTTTATATTATTTCAACACAATGCATACTTCTAAATTTTCTTTATTCCATTAATAGGTAGTTCAGTATCAGCTTTTGTTTATTTCTGTAAATTAAGTGATGTGCCTTTAATGGTCTGAAAATGTTAGTGTCTTGAAAATAATTTATATGAGTACAAAATCTGTACTTTTGCCTGCCCTTAGGAGACCTTTCTATTTATACAAAATAAAATTTTTAAAATGCTGTTTCTTATATTTTCTGAAAACAAAGTGATGAATTCCTATTATTGGACAGAGCCAACATTCATAATAAGCCATAGCTAAAGTTGCTGGCTATGTAATAAACATATGGCTTTGTATAGATAAATAGCCTTCTGAAGTCACATTCTAGCCTTCAAGGGTGATATGCAACTTTAATTTTTACAAGGCAATGCTTTTCAATCTTGTATCAAAGACATTAAAATAATTTGCCATGGAGCATTTGAAATATTAGTGTTGATTTATAACATATTTAAATACAGGGGACATTAAAAATATCAATTTTTGCTAGTCTGAGGAACACTGAGCTTGTTCTTTTCCAGAGATGCCCAAAGCCATCATGCCAAGGGGAACCTGGGAGCAGGCACATTAACTGTTCCATGCAAGACCTGAGCAGGACTGACCACACAGTGCCCACAGAAGACCAAGGCAAGTAGACAGGTACTTAACTAAAATAGTTATAGGATATCCTAAATTAATGCCTTCCCCAGCCTTAGCAGAATTAAGGCCACATGATTTTTTAATTTCCTCTACAACTGTCCTAAATATCAGGTTAATTGGGGTGGAGCCACTTTTCCTATTGAGGCTGGGCCCTGCTTGGTCAGGAATGGACAGTGAGAGGAATCAAGGGGGAGCTTAGTGATTAAAGCTCTCAGAGTGCCCTAGCCCTGATAGGCAGCACATTCTGTACTTTTAATTTATGGATTATTTGACACTAGCGTATTTCAAATAGTAGTTATGGGCTTGATGTAGATTACAGAGTTTGACCTTTGTGAAATAATAGTCCCTTCTGACCTTGAAATCTAGGATAGGTTAATGCCTTTGAATATGAGTCATACTCCTAAATTCGTGAAACCTTTATTATAAACAGGATGAAAATATAGTTTGTTAATTCATGTTTTAATCTAACAACCCATGTTGCTGGGACTGCACTTGATTTAACTGATCAACTTCTGATTTCTTTCTATTCATTTGGGGGTTTAGATTGCAATGTAGAAAACCTGAAATTGTGAAGGAGTTCTGGAAAATTTTTCCTGCAGTCAGCAGAAGCACCATTTCTAATACATTACTTTTCTGAAAGAAATGTGCACAACAGCTGGGTTTATGTAATGAATCTATCATTGCAAGATATTTTTAGCTAATATTTATGATCTTAAATACTTCATAGAGTAAAAAAAAATCTGATAAGAATTGGGGATTTTTTTCTGACAAAGTATGAAAGGAATTCAGCTCATTTTTGGAGAACTGAGGTTTCTTCAGAATTCTGTGGGTTTATTGTTATGGGGAAGGAGCGAAGACTTCACATAAAAGACCTAATGTAAAAAAATAAACTTTTATTGACTAAGATGAAGCAAACTTCTACAATTATATGCTTGTCCGTACTACTTTCTTGATCTGAAAGTTTGTACCAGTGTCAGGGGAATAGTTACAAGAATCAGAGTATGCTGAAGCTCTTTTCTTGCAAGGAACCAGCCCTGTGGTATGGATGTAAGCTTGTCATTGATGTTTCTCATGGGCTGCAAGCCTGTACACATGAAAGCTTATACATAGTCCATTTTATAATTGATACTTTTTGTATATTATGCCATGAATATTGATGTAATTTAAATTCAAGCACACTCGTGTCCTCTAGCTTTGAAAATATTTCTTCATATGCTAAACTGTAAGTCACTGAGATTGCTAGTAGTTCTTATGCACATCATTAAATGTTTTCAAGATTATGGCATTTTTTTGGTCAGGGAATTCAAAAAGATAATTTACATATACTTAACAAATATCGTTATATTGCATAACATACAAAGCTGCATAAAATGTTGGCAGAACATGTACTGAGTGACAGTGAGAACTGATGCTGAAATATCTGCCTTTCTTACCATAACTTGAATCAAAAAATGAGTAGTGATGAAAAAAAGTGTTGTTTGGAACACACAGCCAGAGTACCTAAATGTCACAGAGGGACTGAAAAATTTTGAAAATAATTGTATTTCACCTTTGTGTAACTGGTTATAACAAAAGGAGTGAGAAATATTCTGAAGTGCCTTGAAACACAACTCTTGACACTATCTCTTACTTTGTGTTTGTCTTCTCACTGTTAGAGAAATGTGACTACGTGAAGAGGTATCTGCGATGCCATGGTCACTTGTAAGTTAGAGATTACAGGCAAGAATGGATTTTCAGTTAAAAAATAGGCAAGTGGTTAAACTTTTAACGTAATACTGGAAGGAATATTTGATCAATAGGTTAGCTGCCTTATTGGATAGGCACTGGATGGCAGCAATTAGGTCACTGCAAAGCCTTCTCTTTTTCAGGCTGAAAAATCCCAATTCTCTCAATCTTTCCTCATAAGAGAGATGGTCTCCATCCCTCTAATCAACTTAGTGGCCCTCCTCTGGGCTCACTCCAATTGCCTCAGATTGCCAGAAAAACAGTTTTTTGAATTTTGAATCTTAAGGTTAATGAATGCTATTCTAACAAATATTTTGTGCCTGTAAATTGGTGAGGAAAGGTTGTTTTTCACAGTGTAGTCTGTGGGTGGTCTTGTACTTTGCCCAGAAAATGCTCTATGAAGGTCTCTGGGATGCTGGCAGGGAGCCAGTCTACTCTTTGTTAAAGTTTCTTGGTGTTCACTTTGAAGTCTCGAAGAGTTTGGCCATCTTTCCCAGGAGGAGTATTCAAGTGCTCCTTCTGTGCAATAGCAGGTTTGGTTTTGCCTTTCACTGGAAAAGTGGGATGTCACTTCTGCAGCAGTTCTGTCCCCAGCTGCCTTCCCTAGTGCAGGACCAGGTTTGGGCACCATCTGAGAGCAATTGTGCCACATTTTTCAGTGAGTGTAATTGTAGCTCCAATAAGCTATTGGGGGAAGTTCTTGTGATATCTCAGAATACAATTCTGTACCATTCCCCTAAAAGAATTTCATACCAGTGGTCTGGTCTAGTTATATCTGAGCTTATTGATCGAATCAGACCACATCTATACTTATATTTTGTAAAAAATGGAGGCAGCAGCCACACCTTCCCCTGGGTAGCAGCGCATCTGCTAAAGCCTTTATGCCAGGGAACAGGCAGCCAGGTGAAATCCTAGCATGACTCACGTGCTCTTGCAACTGAATTATTCATTGTAGGTGTAGTCACTGTACAGAAGCTTGACTTGCCTCTCACTTCTGCAAGACCAGATTTTGAAATGGTAATAGTAGTATGTACATGCCAGAAATATTTTATCAGATATTTCAGATTCATGAGGAAATTTCATCTGTTGTAGTATTTCTTAATTGTGTTTATTACTTTAAAGCTTTTGATCTCTTTATTTCATATCAAGATTCAGAAAAATAATTAGCAAACTTCTGTATGATTTCAAATGTTAGATTTGGAAATACTCACATATTCCCACTAAAAGGAACAACAGACAAAGCGAGATCAGTGAATCCTGTGTTACTTTATTTCTCTCTCAGACATCCAATTTTATTCACAGGTCAGTAGGGTCTACCTAGATATATTTACATAGAAACATTGTTATGTGTTTTCCTACTAATTAAGGCCAAAAATTTTGGACAAACTACAAACTTTTTACAGTATGTGCATGAGATCAAGAAAGATACCTGCTTTGGAAAACTGTCAGGACATTCCCATTTAAGTAGCATCTTATTCCCCAGTTGCTAACTATGAAGTTGCTGCACACTAATCAGTAGAAGTACACAACCTGGTAAACAGTCTGTATAAACAACTTCTTTGCCAGAAAACATACCTTCTGGCAATACAGGTTCTTTAAGATAGAAATCCTTTTTGAAAGTCCTGATTATACATTCTGTTACTAAAGTAGGACTCTTAAAGCACCTTTAAGTCATGCACATTGAAGCACAATACAGTTTATGCAGTTCTAGCCATTTTCCAGGGCAGGTAAGGGAGTATTTTATAAATATTAAAATGTTTCTTTCGTTTTAATATGTTTGCTAACTTCTATGTCCTATTGGCCTATTGCTTTCAATGTTGGAGATTGCTATCCTAATTCCACATCTATCAGACATGGATTCATGCCTTGATTCCTTTGGCTTTGTGAAGAAGCTTCAGTTAGCTTCAGACAGAGATTAAATTAAATATATATCATAGGTACCCTTCAGAAGACATAATAAGACAACTGCCCTTAGAAAGACTTGTGATACATGTTACACTCTTGTCATAATTTTCCAGGCATAGGTTGCCTTTCAAATTTTACATTCACAGATACACACACATCATCCCTAAGCCTAAACCCACCTTTCCCACATTATTACAAAATTTCACAGAGTAAAAAACAGTAACAGAAATCTTGAAGTTTCTTCTTGTAACACTGCCAACAGTCCACTGCCTCTCTATCCCCTATCTTTCTCCCATCTTGCAGGGTTTTGTGTTCACCTGCTGCCTCAGCCCCCTGTGCCCCCTGCCCCTAATTCCTCTGGAAATCCTCCCCAAGATCCCCATTTTGACTGGAATCCAACTCCCCTCTGGTGAACCAGAAAAGAGATAATGGGAAGCAATGACATCTGGTTTTCCCCTATGGGATTATCCCTGTTTTCTGGATCACTATGATGAAAATTGTACATCTCTCTCCCTGCTTACTGGGTGTATTGAAAAAAAGGGTCAGTGCAGGAAAAATAAAGAGCAAAACATGGGCATGTGGGAAAGTCCTGGGAATGTGGGGGCTCACCATAAGATTATAGCTTTATTGGAGAGAGCCCAGAATTGCAGGGCTTATCCAGATCTACAGGGATGGACCTCATCTATGGAGATCTGGTGCATTTCCATTGTCAAATAAACAGTTCCTCTTCCAGCCCTGGCTAATGAAGAGAAGGTCTTTGCAGATTCACATGAAGTGTACGTTTTATACAAGAGTATAAAATCAGAGTTTAGACTGAGTTAGAAAGTGGCTGGAGGAAACTGAACTGCAGGCAAGCCTTTTGTTTCTGGGCATGGGACCTGAGCTCAGCTTAGAAGGTGACACTTCTGTTGGCGGGTTTTCTTTTATTAATTTCATACATGGAGAATAGGCTTGAGCCCATTTAAATCGGTTTTAAAAACTGTTTGTGTGGTTTAACTAAGCATAGATAATGCTTTTATGGCTACACAATGAGAGAGTGATTCGTTAGACCTTTGCTCTTGCTTTTCTACTACAGATTTGCAGGAACAGCTTTGGTTCTTAAGAGAGAGAGCCAGGCTGGGCTGGAGTGCAGAAAGGATGTTTAAGGCCACTTCTCAGAACTGGGGCGTATGCTGCAGCTGTGCTTGCTCCTCCTTAGCCCTGTGTTTGAGGCACTATCTCTGCCAGGTCCAGAGCTTCACAGGATTATGCTCTGGGGCTGTCTTGGCTTGTTTCAGTTTGCCCAGAGGAAGAGACTATACTTGCCATTTGGCACTGTGGTTATTGTTCATCTTCATTTCCAGTGCCATAAATTGAATCCTGTATTTTTCCAGCATTTCTTACTCACTTTTCATTCTCCTTTTTTTTTTTTTTTGGGGGGGGGCGGGCGTGGGTTGTTGTTGTTGTTGCTTTTGTTGGGTTTTTCTGATCTGAAGTACCAACAATTTTTTTTTTAATCTAATAAAAAAATAATTATTTCCACTCTCAATTATTTTTTCTACAGACACAGTATGTTGTGGGAAATGCAAATGTTTCCTAGGTTATATTTCCTTCCTTTTGTTGGCTGCACTGTGAAGTAAACACATTTCAAGTGAGTCTATGTGTCCTCTGAAGTATAGACACTGAGTGATGTGCTGTTGGTCATTTTAAATTATTTCTTTGTTGTTTTGTTTTTCATATGAATACCAAAGACAAACAAAGAATATATATATAACAAAGAATAAATCTGTATAATTATTAGCAGAAATCTCAGCTTTTGAACCGTGGTCTGGGTGGCACTAGAAAAGCACAATTTACAAAGTGTCTTTGTAGTTTTTACCTTTTTTTTTTCTGTTTCCATGGATAATTTTTTGTATCCTTTTAATCTGTGTCCTTTTGAAGACAGCTGTGTTAAAATGCACAATTTAACAGGTCCCTACTTGCTTTCATGACACTAACTACATTTCAGTCATGGCAGCTTTTTCTGAGGGTTCAGCTTTATATTGGTGCCCAGTTATGATTTACAGTTACATAATATCATGCTGTATTTTATTCAAAGTATCTAGAGACAGCGATAAAATACTGAAAAGCAAAAGCAAAGATTGCAAGTATGTAGTACACTCTACAGCATTGCACACCCTTCCCCTAGCTTGTAAATGTAGCTCATTAACATGATAGGTATGTGCTTCTGCTTGCATTTGTTCTGTTTCTCATACGTATCCAACAAAATACATTTCAGGAGATTGTTCATTATCGCTCAGTATTTCTCTTAACTAGGGGGTTTCCTTTCTTATCTGTATACTTTTAAAAATAACCTAATTGATAAATCATCACGTAAAATTAGTTTGCTAATAAAAAAATTAAAAAGTGAAATGATACTTTCAAACTAGCGAGGTTATAAGTTTTCTTTCTGATGTTACACAGCACTTCTGGCACAGTCTCACATGACTGCAAGTGTCTTGCATATTAGCTAAACATAAAATCAAAATCAATTGCTAATGCTGAGAAGAAAGGCGATTGTAACAAGAAAAAAAATCACAGGTTTAGATTCTTTTTTAAATGGGTTAAGCTCTAAAACACTAAAGCCATAAATTCCATGGCACAAAACCAGGAATTGTGGTCAGCATTACATTTTGAGGTGAGAAATGTATAGATGCTGTATAAGCCAGCAATGATTTTAATGTTTAGTAACAAATTCTAGCTGCCTGAGCACATAGAGTTTTGCAGAGTCCATGTCCAAGCTGTTCAGCAGATTAACCATGACAAAACCCAAACGATTCCTGAATTGTCATAAGGCCCTTGGGCAGAGGGTTTGTTTTGTACCCTTTCCAGTGTTCTGTACTGGCCACCAGGCACAGCCAACCCCTTCTAGACAGGGACAGAGAAAGAATTCACAAAGAGAGCAAAGAAAAAGGCTAGGGAGTGTGCAAGCCCCAGTGTGTGTTTGTTGAGGAGAGAGCTGTTTTAGGACTACCCTGCAATTTTGGTCTTTTGTTTCTAGAAAAGTGTGGGTTTCCCTGCACTCACTCCAGTTTGGCCTGAAGGTTGTAAATAGAAGTGGTTAGATTAGAGCAAATTAAAACTCTAATCATGCAATCCTTACTAGTTTGGGGCAAAGCAAAAGCTATAAATTCAGGAACTTATTTGCCAGCCCAGTTTTGTGCAAAAGAAACTCAGATCATAGGAAATCATCATTTTTAGTTATGCACAGCTCATATGTATGTCAGTTCTTATCTCCTGTATTTTGTGAAGGCCTTCAGTGTCCTTCAAAAGTATTTTGAAGAAATTTTGCATGAGAGTGTTTCTTCTGGGAACAAGTTTGCTCCACCTGTAAATCGAGTGAGTTTCAGATGTTGTATTAAATCCCACCTCCCTCAGGTTACCTTTTTGACCTTCTCTCTTTACACCTATTCCTGTGCCTAGTCCTTAAACTATTAGTGTTGCAGTTGTTCCAAATAGGCTCCAAATTTTTCAGGGCGGGAACCTTGTCTGAATTTGTGTTTACAAAGTGCCATCCACACAATCTGCACCTGGGGCACTATATGGACAGTAAATGGTCATGAACCTTCTTAGTAAATAACAGATGTGTCTAAAACTCTCATTCAGTGTACTCATTTAAAAAAAAAGCACAGCTTTTAAAGTTTACACTATAAGTTATGGTTGGAACGCAAACATGATTAATACTAAAGGTATTTTAGTGTTATTTCTTTTATCAATAATTAGAATTCAAATGTAGTAACTGCTAGAAGATTTCAATATCATTATAATTTGTCTTTTAAAAGTATTTATTTTTCTAACTGTGTTACTACTACCATAAGGTAAGGAGGTATTTTTCTTGAAAGTGTAATATTTTTAAACATAATTTGAACTTCACAATGACAGGAAGATATTTAAATCAAGTGCTTTTCCTGGGTCTACGGAGAAAAAAATACACCTACTGTTGTTGGTTGTGTACCCTTTTATAACTCCACAAAATTTCAATGCAATTACTCTTGATTTGCACTCTGCTGTAAGAAACAAGCATGTCACGTTTTTCCTTGGGAAGTCACTGTGCCAAAAATTGCTGTAGGCTGTAAAAGCTCATTAGGAACGTGCCACTATATACCTACCTTGTTCATTTACTCTTCCCTGGATCCATTATTGGCCACTATCAGAGAAGGAACTGGGCCAGTTGTGGTTTAATTTGGTACAGCTGCTTTTACAACCTTAGATGTCTCTGGAGGACTTAAGCTTATGCAGGACTTAAGGTGCAGACCAAACAAGTAAAATTAAGACAATACAATTGCTGTTTAATTATCATACCTGATACTTTTGCAAGAATCAACATGATTTAGAAGACTTGTTTCCATAGGAGAAAAAGCCTGGAGATACTTTTTCAGTCTTATCTGACCTTCTGCAGCAAACCTCATTGGATCTGATTCTAATCTGACTTTGCAAACAAGAAACAAACATCATGGAAATGAATGGAATGTCATAAAACTGGATTTTAAATTAGAATTGGGCCGGTAACACTGTTTTAGAGGATTGTAACACAACTGACTTCAAAGACCTCTCTATGACCCAAATGTGAAGATGTGGGGAACTTGCTTTATTGACATGAGATTTTAGCTTGAAATTACACAGAATTTACAATTTTATTCTACTTCTAATTCAGATTTTAATTCAACCTAATTAAAGTCATATAAAGATGTGCAAAATATGAGGAAAAGGCACAAATATGGATTCAACATGCAAACACCAAGGGAAAGCCAAGTTTCTCAAGCACTGGATTTCATGGAATTTACCAGAGTGTAGAGTTTGCAAAGTTTATGTAACTTTGGTGAACATCCATGAGCTGTAATCTGGGGACAATGTGGCTGCCAGAGCTCAATTTCCAACTTGTCCTCAGGCCTTTTTATGCTTATGTATGCCCCACCTACAAATGTGCTTAACTAAAAAGCTGGTACTTATGAGTGACGTTCAGTCAGCATTTTCACACGATTACCTTGCCAATTAAAAATGGGCTTGGTACTGAGTTTAGAAGTTAACTCAGATACTCCTAGCTTGGGCAGAGAGTTGCTTTCAGGCAGGGTGAGGCCAAGTCTGATTTTGTAGGAGATGTCACGCCTGCTTGGAGAGACGCCGTGACTCGCCAGGGAGCTCGCTCCCTTGGGCCTTTCTCCTGGACCGCAGCCAGAGGCAAAAGCACCGCTGTGAGACAGAAGCGTGACTTTGATCCAGCAAGTGGCTGCACCTTCTCCCAGTGCCTCTTCTTTGTTTACTGTGGTTTCTTTCACATCCTCAGTATTACTGTCATACTACCTATGATGGTTTCGGGAAAAAAAAAAAATTTCCGTCATCAATTTAAATTATTTTTTAAAATTGCTCTGGGCATAACCTAATTGCATGTTGTTTGCACTGTAAGAGGAAAACTGTGTGTGTCTGGGATTTGATGACTGTAGAGTGCAAGAAAGATTTACAGTATTTTAAGTATATTAATTATATATATTTTATACTAAGAGAGAAGATAGAAGATACCACAATAATTACTTTCCTCTAGATGATGTACAGACAGGACAAAACAACAGCTCTCTGTCTTTAGAAATGTACCTCTGGGTATTACTTGGGGAAGGAAAATGCTTATCTTGGAGATAAAAAACATGAAAGTATCTGGAAAATAGTAAATTGTTCAGATGTGGTGTTGCGCATGGAAAATGCACACTTCAATCTGGAAACAACTTGGTTATTGAATGTATCTAATGATGCATATGTATGTGACAGTAATTTGTGCAAATAATTGTGATAACTGTCAATACAAATTAGATGTTTGTCATTTGCACATATTGTATATGATATTTGGCTTGTGTGTTTGCACATTAACATGAGAGATGTTGCAACATAAAGAGTTACCTTTTTCTTGACTTCCTTATGTAATAAACACAAAAATGTTTGGATAATCAGAAAACAGAACTTGATTATTTCAAACAATTGCAGCAATTACTTTTCGGTCACTACTAATATTTTGAATTAGTCTCAATAATAATGAAGAAAATTTTATTCCCCTGTCACTGTCCAAATCAAATAGCAATACAAGTTCTCCCAGTGGCTCTTGTGCAGATATCACTCGTCAACACCTCCTACTCTTTGCAATTGCTTGTAGGGCCTTATCTTCTGTACAAGATGGAACTTGATTCATTTACATTTTCCCTTTTCAAAGCAACAAGTAGTAAAAGCCAGAAACTCTCTGAGACCTACATTTTTCACATGATCCCTGTCACTGTTATTTGTGCCCTCTTACTTCAGTTAGACATAATAAGCTTATTTTTCAGAGAAAATAACATTTTGAAGAAACTCTGCATGTTCATCTCTGACCATCTCACTACTTTAGCTTTGTTTAGCAACATGATCCAGAGCTCTTCAGTGGAGTCATTATGCTTTTTATGGTATTATAGCATTTTTTTGTATTATTGGTGTTTCTGTAATACAAAAAAACCACCAATGTTAACAAGAATCAAAGCTCATCAGATATTCTAGTAGCTGTTCCAACAATGTTAACAAGAATCAAAGCTCATCAGATACTCTAGTAGCTATTCCAACCAGTAATTTTCTTACTCTCAAAGGTTTATTTATTATTCTCCGAAGGTTACATGTTGATATCCTTAATAAAACAGTGGAAAAAGTCTGTACCATGGAGGCTTAAAGTATGTCTTTGGTTCCTGCAGGAAATGTTTTATCTTTTCTTTATATAGGGTTTTCATATTGTATATCCTGCCTGAAAGATTTTACAATAATGTAGGTAATCCATAGATATAGAGAGCTCGTAGTAACAAATAATATTCCATTCCAATTCATACAGATTCAGTGGTGCAGACAGAAACAAAATGAAAAAAGTAAACCTGCCGTGGTGAGGCTTCCTGCATACCAGACTGCTCAGTTCTGAAGTTTGTATGATGATGAAAGCAGAAACAAGGTCCTGTAACTTTTTTCTTTGTTGATAATAAAATTTGGGAGCTGGTTTCTGTCTAGTTATTCCATTGATTCTGTACACCAGTAAACTTCAGAACGCAAACACACCCCATCAAATGTAAGTTCTTCATCTGGCATCTGTTGTCTGCACATGTCTGAACTGAGTGGTGCTGTGCCTCGGGTGTCACTCAATAGAAATGCTCCATCTGCCTCCATCATCACAGCAGGATTTTTAAATTAATCATAGAAGGCTGCATTAACCACCCCTCCATGCAGCACCTTATTCCTTCCATCATTGATACTACGTTTTCTCAGTCAGTCTCACTCCATGAAACACATTTACTGACCAATGTCAATCACGTATATTTGATTTGTGTATCCAGTGATGTATCCAGGGCTTTGCTGGATTGAATATTTAATTGGTTTGCCACACCATGTCTCTGATGTCTCAGAGACTCATCATTATTAGGAATGACTTTTAAACTGTTTGATACTTCAATTTTTTTTCATTTTAAAACACTTAACATAGGAACTTTAAATCATCCTATACTACCTACCAACAATTTGCTATATAATCTATAAGATCCCTAACCAAGCCATTCTTTGATGAAAAGTGGATCACAATGAATTTAAGGTAATATAGCATAACAGTGGTATATTTTCAGTGGTTAAATAACCTGGTAAAACTATTTAATTCCTTTTATAAGAGCCAAAGAGTGACAGAATTTTAATAAGCAGCTAGAATCTGCTTGATATTCAAAGGGCTGACACATTCAAGCAAATCTTTGTCCTTGTTGTCTCCAGTCTGACTAAATGGCGATAGGCTCAGAGTTGACATTCATAATATCAGGCTATAAAGTATGTTTGCAGGTTCACTGAGTCCAGCTCCTTGTTGTTGTAAGCAAAACATCAGAGAGGTCCTTTCCCCAAAGTTATCAAGTTCCCATCTCCTAATAATTAAATGTGTTGTTCGCTGTCCTTTAATTATAACCTCAGTGACACTGCAGAAAACTGATCCCTTCTTTGTTTACATTGCTTTAATTCATGAAAAAATAATACTCCTTTGGGTGCAACATGCACAGGTACCTCTCCCTCAGTTACTGTAATAAACCTCTTCTAATACTTATTGCAACAAGATGTAGTTAAAGTGTGCATTACAAGACCATAGGATTTCTGCTATAATTTGTGGTAATGGTGTATGCCCAGCAATTAGAATATTTTTGTAACAGGATATTGATTCATTGTAATACAGCTTTGTAAAGAAATACAAACAAGAAGACAGAATAATGACTCTTTTACTTTTAATATTAAATTAATTCTTCACAAGTCACTGAAACTTTCTACAAGACAAAGCCAGAAAGATGTCCTTGAACCCAGATATAAAATGATGATTTTTAAAGGGAGACTGTCATTCCAGGTGAGAGGAAGGTGTTGCTCAGAGGATTTCTGTCACACAGACAGGCATGATAGTGCTTGAAGAACTTCGGTCCTCCTGGGTTAAAAATAAGGAAAAGCAAGATTTAGGGTATATAAGCAATTTTTGTTTGTCTATGTGATTTTCCTCTATAAGTGTGGTTTCTGTCTGTGATGGTAAATTGAAGTTGGAATTGAGGAAGTCTTGAATTCCTAAGTAAATAAATGTTTCTGATTTCAGTGGGGCTGACTTGTTAAGTGTTTATATCCTGAGAACTTGATTTACCTGGAGTAGCAGACCTACAGAATTCACCTACGTGCTGGAAATCATATAAAGTCTAACAACTCTGAGGTACATCAAAGTGGCCAGAAGGGGACAGAAGAAAAGATTTTTCTCATCTGGGTTCCATGGTGTGGAGTTATTCCAGGTGTCCTTCTAAAATAGAAGTTCAGTGATCTGCCTTATCTTCCAGTCACTACCACTTTGTTTCAAACTTTTTTCTTTCTTT
Source organism: Gymnorhina tibicen (assembly GCA_013399875.1). Lineage (NCBI taxonomy): Eukaryota > Metazoa > Chordata > Aves > Passeriformes > Artamidae > Gymnorhina > Gymnorhina tibicen. The sequence goes on from VXAZ01006873.1 coordinate 26,609, forward strand.
ACTCTTCACTCAATGTTATCTGAACCTGAGAAGGAGGGGGAATTTTCATTTTAGTTTAGCTTATTATACAATCAACCACATTTTTTTCCTTATTTCAGACTTACAGAAAGGTTTGGTTATTTATTTCCCTACATTACAAAAGCATTTTCCTGAATCATTCTTGCTGCTTTTCTTTCTCTCAACATTTTTTCTATGGTTCCCATTTCCATAATATGTTAAACTTGGGCTTCTTCAGTGTTAACATGACTCACCCATCCATTTGCAGTTCTGGTTCCCTAGAACCACCTTGCTCCACACACTTCAAAGAATCACAGAATATTCTGATTTGGAAGTGATCCACAAGGATCAAGTCCAAATCCTGACTCTGCACACCCCAGGAGTCACACCATGTACCTGAGTGGGTTGTCCAATCTCTTCTTTAACTCTGGCAGGCATGGTGATGTAGCCACTTCTCTGGGGAGCCTGTTCCAGTACCCAACCACCCCTGGGGTAAAGAATCTTTTTACTGATACGCAATCTAAACCTTCCTTAACAAAATTTCAGAAGGTTCCCTCTGGTTCTGTCACTGGGCACAAGAGAGAAGAGATAAATGTCTGCCCCTCCTCTTCCCCTCATGAGGAAGTTGTAACTGCAATGAGGTCTCCCCTCAGTCTCCTCTTCCCCAGGGTGAACAGATGAAGTGATATCAGCTGCTCCTCAAATGGCTTCCCCTCAAGGCTCTTTACATCCTCATGGCCCTCATTTGGACATTCTCTAACAGCTTAATGTTTTATATTGTGGCACCCAGAACTGCCCCCAGCACTCGAGGTGAGGCCGCCCCAGTGCAGAGCAGAGCGGGACAATCCCCTCCCTTGCCCAGCTGGCGATGCTGTGCCTGATGCCCCCCAGGACAGGGCTGGCCCTCCTGGCTGCCAGAGCACTGCTGGCTCATGTTCAACTTGGCATCAACCAGAACCCCAGGTCCCTTTCCACAGTGCTTCTTTCCAGTATCTCATTCCCCAGTCTGTACAGACATCCAGGTTTGCCCCATCCTAGGTGCAGAATCTGGCCCTCTCTTTCCCTTGTTAAACTTCATATGTTTGGTGATTGCCCAGCCCTCTAATTTATCAAAATCTGTCTTCAGGACCCCTCTGCCTTCAACTTCCTCTGTTTCACTTAATCACCTGTCTTCTATATGATTACTTCCTCTCTTCATGCCACCTTTTGCTGAAACAACCTCTTAATCTTTTCCACCAAACTTCTGCTGCAGAGAGAAAAGCCCAACTCTACCTTCAGATGATTCTTTTACCTACACTTTTCCCCCTCTCCCAAAAGCCACCAATTTCCCATAAACTAGATCATTCACAGATCACTGCCTAGTGATTTTTTTTTAGAATAATGAAGTACCCCTCTTGGTTGAAAAAGAGTCTTTGTCTTATAACTTTTGGTAGGAGATTTTTTTTTTTTAATGATGGTCAATATGCTTAACACAAAATAAGAGACCACTGTTGCTGGGTTTTATTTTGATGACAGCAGTTCTTCCTGTTTGACAGTTTGAGGCAGTGTGCTGTATTATAGCTGGTCCACTGTTTTATTTCCTCCAATTTTGACAAGATGAAAGACCACAAAAAATAAGATAATATAGAACTAATAATTTTATTAGAAAATGTTGTTAATTAGGGGGTTTACGCTTACAGATTCCCTCTGTACAGAGTGGAATACCCCCATTAATTAGAACTGTGCTTTAAGTAGAATCACTTGGTGTCAGTTATAAAATGTTATTGGTGAGGCTAAAAGGAAGGTTATTTTCTGAGCTGCAAAGGACAGTAAGTCTAAGACTAAATTCAGAAAGTAAAACTATTGCTGAAGATATATATATATACATATTAATAGAGAAGCAAACCATCTGTATCTCAAGATTTTTTTGATGCGTTTTTATGTTTTGGTTGAGAGAGTTGTTGGTATGCAAGTCTGCATGCAAGTTGAGGTGGGTTGCAACCTTCAAAAAAAAAAGGTTACTCGGACATTTGCTGTTACTTTTTGTTTCTGTTTCTTGGTAATTTATGATATTCTATTGTAAATAGTCTAGTCTTAACTTACGCTTTCTTAATAGTTGGATAATATGAGCAAAATATGAGAAAAGAAAAGGCACATTAAGGGCCTGTTCAAAGTGTTGTTTCTTTGGGGAGTGAACAGTCCTTCCCTCCAGCACCTTCCCAAGAGGTTAACACTCCATCTTGTCCCACGTACTGCCCTCTGGAGCAGTCAGATGTCTTTGATTAGCCTAGTCAGATTTCCTTGACACTTCCTACTGGAAGTGTCATTTGGGGACACATGCTATGGGGCCCAATGGCAGGAGAAAGTGCTAGGAAAGAAACTGCTGTTGATTGAGTAGCAGTGCTAGAAATACCAGTTGACATCTCATTTCATGTATTCCATTACTATTGAACAGATGGATGTCTGTTTGCTGCTGTTGATCTTTAGTCCCTGTTACCAAGGCAAATACTACCCTCTTCCTCAAAGAAAGTAAGAAGCAAAGGAGATATAAGTCCTTTGCTTTCACTTCTGCAAAAGTGTCAACTTTCCCAGTGACATGGTGTGTTTTGCTGGTTGGATTCACATTTCCTTTACAAACACACCACTGAGCCACTTGAATTATCATCCAATCATAGAATAGTTTGGGCTGGAAAATACCTTAAAGATCATCTGGTTCCAGTCTCCTTGCCACTGGCAGGGACGCTGTCCACTATACCAGGTTGCTCTAAACCCCATCCAGCCTGGCCAGCGACTTCCAGGGATGAGGCATCCACAACTTCTCTGGGCAGTCAGTGTCTCCTCACAGTAAAGAATTTCTTCCTTATATCTAAGCCTACTCTCTTTCAATTTAAAGCCATTCCCTCTTGTCCTATGCCCTTATAAAAAATCCCTCTCCAGCTCTTTTTTAGGCCTCCTTTACTAACTGGAAGGCTGTTATAAGGTCTCCCTGGAGTATTATTTTTTCAAGGCTGAACAACCCCAATTCTTAACAGGAGAGTGCTCCAGCCCTCTGATCATCTTTGTGGCCTTTCTCTGGACTTGCTACACCGCGTCCCCATCCTTCCTATGCTGGGGGCACCATAGCTGGATGTAATATGCCAAGTGGGGTCTCACAAGAACAGAACAGAGGAAGAGAATCACCTCCTTCAACCCGCTGGCCACAGCGCTTTTAATGCAGCCCAGGATATGGTGGCTTTCTGGGCTGCAAGCATGCACTGCCAAGATGTGTTGGACTTCTTGTCAACCAACAGCCCCCAAAACCTTCTCCTTTGGACTGCTCTCAATCCATTCTCTGCCCAACCTCTATGTGCTTGGGATTGCCCCAACCCCAGCGCAGGACCTTCCACTTGGCCCTGTTGAACTTCAGAGGGCTCACCTCTGAAACCTGTCCATGTCCCTTTGGATGGCATCCCTTCCCTGCAGCATGCTAACCACACCACACAGCTTGGAGTCAGCAGATAACTTGCTGAGGGTGCCCTCAATCCCACTGTCCATGACACTGACAAAGATGTTGAGCAGTGCTGGTCCCAGTGCTGCCCCCTGGGGAATGCCACTCATCACTCGTCTCCACTTGGTCATAGAGAGGTTCACCACAGCTCTTTGAGTGCCACCATCCAGCCAATTCCACAGAGCAGTCCATCCATCAAACTCATGTTTTTCCAATATAGAGACAGGATGTCCTAACAGGTGGGACAGGTTTAAATGTCTGTGTAGTCTGTCCCCTTTTCCATCCCAAATCTCCCAAAAAACCATGAAATCATCAGAGCAGAGACAGGGGCTTAACTATGAGTTTAAAACTACTATCAATTTTGCACTGCAGTTTTCTACTTTCAACTGTACAGTGATTTCACCTGCCAGATAAGTAAAAGAGATCTACCAAAACCAAATAAATACCTCCCATACAGTGTCTCACTGTGGTCTGTCAATGGCATACCCAAATACTAAGTTTTCTCTCATGAAGTTGTCAAGTAAAACACATACTGAACTGTCATATTTCATGATTAAGAACCTGATCAAAATCAGAGTATATTTCACTAGATTTTCAAGCAGGTGAATAATGTAAGAGGTCCAAATAATAGTTAGCAATACTACCTATATTACAGGTAAGATTTTTCAACCTGTAGTTGTCTGCTTTTCCAGTCGTCATTACATACTGTTTCCATTTCCCATATAATGACTTTTTAAAATATTTTTTGGCACTTAATTTCATTGATGGTGAAAGATAACGCATTTTCATAGCAATTTTAAAATCTCTTAAATGTTTTATACCATAATGGATGACTTAGTAAAAACATATGTGTATATTTAAGCTACAAACATTTGGACTAGTACTTTATGGTTTATTTCATTTTGAAATGCAGATCACACTATATTCATTCATATTTTATTTCTATTCTGACAGATTTTCTGCAGTGTTCTTCAGGAAGTAATCTTGAGAGGCAAACTCATAATTATTGGGTAGGTACCCAAAAAAGTGCATATGTGCTGTATAAATATTCAAGATGATCAATTAATAAACAAAGAACATAAGAATAACTGTGCTGGGCCAGACCAAGACAATGGAAAGAACGGGATACCAAGTGAAAAATTATGAAAATAGGGCAAGTGAGTAGTCATGCTTCTCCCAAGCACTGCAGCAGACTGACTACTTGCAATGTGGGCGGTTCATGAGCACTGTGTACTCTGTGACCTTATAGATATCTGTTCCATGAACTTTTCCATTTTGGCCTTCCATCTGTGCAAGCTTTAACTTTCAAAAAACCCTTTCACAAGTAGTGCTTAACATTAACATATGCTGCATGAAAATAACACCTCATTTTGTTTCTTTTGAACCAACCACCTATGGATTAATTTGATGTCGTTACCTTACCATTGAGAGACACAATGAGCAAGTGATGCCTATTCACCCTTCCCATGCCACTCCCAATTTTTTATGAATTTATCATATATCCCCTCAACTGTCTATTTTCCAGGCTAAAGTTTCCTAGCCTGTGAAATTTTTTCTCCCCTGGAAGTCATTCATACCTTTGATCATCTTTATTGGCAGTCTCTCTATCTTCTACAGCTCTTCCATATCCTTTTTTGAGGTGGGAGAGTCAGGGCTGCCTGGAACATTCATTATGCAAGGACAAAGCAACACCTTGATAATCAAAAGCACTATTTCTCAAACAATTTTAGTGTTTACATTTATTAAAACATTTATTTCTCTCGATTCCCTATTACAAGCCAGGATTTGAAATTCAAGATTGGCTAATGAATACTGCTTTTGGCATAGTAAATGCAAGTTTGTTTTTAAGTGATAGAGCTCCAGGCTAGAATGTGTTTGCAAGCTAGGTTTGACTGTACTGAAACCAGACAACATAGATCCAGTTCTACCTTTGAATGTTTAGATAATAATGATTCATGCTAATAGAGGTTGTTTAGAGCAGTTCAACTCCAACTCACTAAAGAACTTATTATAAAATATGTTAAACAGGGTCATAGACACAAATGAGTCATAGATGTTAATAGACCAGGGCAGTCCAATGTACTAAGGAGCAACGTGAGTGAGATGTTTCCCTAAAGGGATCCAAGCTCTGTTGATACCCAGCTGGGACCACTTTTCCTGGGGTATAAAACAGCAAGGCAAAACAGCGCACCCTGAAAAAGAGCACCAGATTTGTCCCTTTCCTATATTCTGGTGCAATTACTCAAAAAAAAATTAGTGGAATTTCATCCCAGACATCTGACAGGCCATTCATGAATGTAGAAAGAATCAGCTCTTTCTGTAAGTGATGGAAGAATTTGAGTCCATTTTTTATTGCACTGCTATAGTTCTATTAGAATTATAACTTAATGGCATATTTTACCTTTTTTTGTGCTAGAAGTATAAATATCTTTCACAGGTTTTTCAAATATATTTAAGAAACAGAGATTTATCCTATAAGTTATAATATTCTTTTAAAATTAAATATTTAATCATATTGTACTCAACATGGTACATATATCATTTTAGTAAATTCATTTCTGATCATAATATTTCATGACTTATCAGCACCGAGAAGTTTCAACAGATAGGCATGTTTTTCTTGACTAAAATCAATTGCTACTTCTATTTTACAAGGGTTTTTTTTACTTTAGGCATTCTTGTGTTTCTTGGCTTTTTTACTGGATCATTTTGCAAATTTAAAGCTCTGGCAAAGTTTCATTTTTTTTACTATCTGCTCTTAATTATGAATTACTTTTATTTCCATAAAAATTTTAAAAATCATGCAAGGAGTCCAAAGTGGATGTATATTTTAATGAACATTAATTTATTTCTGTGCATAATTTGAAAAATGTAAACGAGAAAAAATGTTGTCAGTTCAATATTATGACTGAAAATTTGAGTAACAAAATTTAAAGATGCTTGAGGTTGACATTTCTCAACATGTGAATAATTTGAAGAATTTGGTGATTATCACATTGCTTAAACCAAAAATATTTGTCCTAAACTTTGAATTCAACAAGAAATAAATTAATTAAACAATAGAACAAGAACTTGAATCCTTTTATTCCTTGGGATTGTGAATTAACCAGATACAATAATCTCAGTATAAAAGACCATATCCTGTGCCTAATAAAATGTTACCAAATTAGTGCATTTTTCAAAAAAAATCTTACATAATCTAACAAGTTTTCTCTAAATAAAAGTTTAGTAATATGGCATTGAAAAACTCTTGAAGTCACTCTGAAACTCCAGAATACATCGTCACTTAAAATTTTAAATGTGTAATGGAGATTTATACATCTTCTATGCAGTGACTTCTTTCTTGCTGGACAAGTTTGAGTTACCATGAGTACTCCACCCATGCATATATGAAAGATTAGCAAGGCAAAAGAATTGCTGAAAAATATAAGCTAGGACTGAACTAGTAAATGAATGACATGCACTGAGAATGGCATTGCTTTGAGAGGAAACAATCGAAAATGCTCTGCACTGAATCAGCAAAAAATGTACCAAACTTTTCCCATGATCTTTGAGAATGGGGATAGCATTGTACTGAGTTCAGTGCACACACTGACTAACCTTACACTTCTCGCAGGCTTGTCTGTCTTTTCCATTCAGAGGTAGACAGAAATTTGAGAAAACGGAGTCAGGATTTTGTTTACTTCCCAGCTCACATACAAGTTGCGTCTGTTTAGAGGAACATCAATAACACTGCAGTAAGAGGAGCTGTTGAATGTGTTGCAATCAGATTTTGCAAGACATGAGAATTATGCTGGAAAAGCCTGTGATAAGACAGGACCTACGCAGAGCGTTGTTCCCAGGAAAGAGCTGATAACAGTGGCCAGCTGCACGTGACACAAGGGGTCAACAAAGGGAGAAGCCGCCTCTACGTGCTACAAAACCTGACATGTCACCAGGAGGGGACAGGCAGAGGGGGCCAGAAGGGTGAGCAAGCCTTTACTCAGCACGTGTGACTTGACAGGTCTGGACAGGCTGTAGATGAATCCTTCAAAACTGTGACTTCCTTGTCAAGGAATGAACAAGTGACAATGAATGTATGGGAGGTACCGCGTTGGAATCGTGCATCTTTTCCTTGCAATCAATTAGCTGCAGTTTGCCCTGGGAAAGGGCTAACCACAGTCCAGTTTTATCTAGTGAATGACTAGACACCACCTCTTGAAGTCAGCCAGCTGTGTATAGGGTGAGGGCCATGTGGATATTTACAATTAAATCTGTAGTACAGTAGCACAGCAATAATAACATTATATTGCACACAGGACCCAATGCCAGAGTTATGTTTCATGCAGTCCAGCTACGATCATCCAGTAGCAGGAATAAGAGTGGTGCCAGCACCGTGAGAGAAAAATATTAAAGATGAGCTGAAGTGAGGCAATAAAAAAGCTTCAAAGGTCTGTAGCTTACAGTGTAGCCCCCACATTTACGGGTCCCTGTTCTGCATCACAGCTGAGATGAATACACCCTGATGTCTCCTGAAAGTAAACCAGAGCTGATCAGGCCTTTTAACTGTTCTACACCATGAAGCTGATGTGTGAGAAACTGACTTTTTTTATCAAGAGTTAATGATGCCTTTTAATTATATTGTATATAATTATAAATTATATTGTATTATATTATACATTATATTGTATTATATTATAAATTAAAATGTTGCTCCATAAAATATTTACCTTTATTGTTTTCCTCCTATTATTACACTATAGTGATGGATGAGCACCTGTCTTACTCTATTACTTCCTCAAGAAAGGATCATTTTAGGTAACAGCAAAGATTTCTGTAGTCAGCAATCACAGCAATTTCTATGACTGACTTGTGGCTGATATATGCACAATCTGTAATAAAGCTTTTAGTCAAATGAGGCTCAACTAGCCCTCTCATTAGAAAGGAGCACTTGATGAGTGAAGTTCATTTTCTCTTTCTTTACTTTGTGATCTGTGTTGGCTAAACCCTCAAGACTCCATGGTCCCTGAGCCTTTTGTTTCACTCTTCTATTTATAATCTCTGTGAAAACAGACCACATCTCAGGACATGCTCCATCAGTGGAGATGTCTGGCCAGCACGATGCTGAGATTGACTCTGCGGCACTGCCATCAGTGCGGGTTCAACTGCTGACTTCATCAGAGTTAGGGACAGTTCCTAACCCCCAGAAGTACGTTCATGTAACACAAGTTGTGTAAAAGTTTCTAATGTTCATTGCATGCCATTTTACTAGCAATAGTATACACAGTCCTTAAATTCAGTGCTGATTCTTCCTGCAGCATGTCAAGGCAAAGCTTAAGATCTTGTGTGAGGCTCCTAAAGGAACAGAGAGCAGCCTAAACTGACAAATCAGAAGTATTCAGGAAGAAAACTTAGCAGTTAATTCATGGCTGTAAAGAGGATTAAGAAGCCATCTATTTGCTGTTTGAATTTCCTCTTCAGATTAGGTGCTTCAATCAATTCTTTCTCATAAAACGTGGGAAGGCAGGGTATAATCAGCAGTCTGTACTACTCAGCCTATAGTACTTACTCTATGAGGCATTACTCTAGTATTTAAATTCATTTTCTGCCTCTTTTCTGCACTACTTGTGGGAGTGCCCAAGGTTATTAGGTATTAACTGTCTGCAGTGAGAAGGTTTCAGGTGCCTGATGGTTTTTCCACTAGGATGGAAACTGGGAGGCTCATCCTTGAATCCTGCTCCAAAGAACACAACACAGCATATTTAATGTTTACTTGTAAATGGAGACTACCCACTCATCCTCCAAATCTGTGTTTTGTGTACCAAGAAATCTCTTATAAGAGAGCTCAAGTAGGAACTCACAGAGCTGACTCGGGGTTTCTCAGAGACCTTGTGCTACTAAGTTGCCTTCTCATATCCAGCCCAACGCTCCTCAAACCCCCGTGACAATGGTGGGTGTGCAAACAACTTTTTGTCACATACATTGTTAAGATTTGAAATATTGTAGGCTGAATGCTTTAAAAATATTGGCCTATACATGATAATTTATTTTTACAAAGAGATTTCCAGCACCCTGTGGCTAGCAAGGCTCTTGTGCTGCTGCTGCTGCTTTACAAAATGGTGGCTAAACACAGACCTCAGCAGGAGTACTTACAGTGTAATCTAAACCTTGATGCAGCTAAACAATTTGAGGAAAAGAAAACAATAGCACAGCTACCCTCCTTCTGCTATTCAATTAGCGTATTGGGCCTCATGGAAGATGGTGAACAGAAGTAGAGAAAGGGAAGGACAATGACAACAATAAAAATATTCTCCTATTGTCATTTTGCTAGGTATTGCACAGCTCAGCATGACCCAGTACTTCTAAGAGATTTGAAATCTCTGAACCTGCCTCTGTTCTCTGTTCCATCATGTCTTTATGGGCATGTAGACCTGTCCCTAGAGGAAAAGCCTGCTCTGATTACAGCCCATGTGTCAAGTGAGACACTGTACAGAACTTCTGAAATTATTATCTGAACCCTAGGGAGCTTCCCTTGGAGAGAAGATTCTTCCAGTGTCTCTCCTCATATCTTCATAATGCAGGTCTGACCTTAGCAATTCACATAAACAGGATGTATGGAAATACATGCCTGTTTAACCTTTTGTCTTTCACTGCACAACATAATGAATGCCGTGAGAAGGATGGATTTGTCTACTTTGAAACTTGGAATTGGTCCTGAAGGGCAGGTTTTCACTTGGGCCAGGAGACATGAGCTGCCTTTCCCTGTCTCTATCTTATGTAGAAAACAGTCTCATCTCCTCTCCTCGACTTTGCTCCTCACAGAAAACAGAAGTGGGTGTAGAAGGGAAAGTACTGAAGATGTCTGGGAAAGAAAACAATGGATTGCTAAGGGTAAATTTCCTATGTTTTAGCTGTGTTCTCACAATAATTGCTTTGAGCGCTCCAGGATACAACAGAACACTGAAATTCATTGGTGCTTCTAAGCTCAGATTAGGTGATTATTAGAATGAGAGGGAGGAGCTAATGGTTTTTATTAATAGATAGATACATAGAGCAAGTCTGTGTTTCAGAATTGATCAGAGGTATCAATAAAACTTCTTTATTTCTGATCCTATGAAATACATGATTCCTTAACAAGAATTTATTTTCTGTCTTCTTTCTGTTTCATGATCAATTATTTGTTAATAAATTTCAGGCACCTACAGACATCTAGTACTATTTAATATATTTTTAAGGTCATTCAGGGGAATCTGAAATCAATATGCTCAGCATTAATGCTTTTAGATTAAAAAAAGTTGCATCCTTAATACACTGGCAAGTTACTTACAGCTACAGAAAAGGGTGTAGGAAATAATTGATACTGTAGGCATATAAGCAGCATCTCCAAAGCCTGTCACTTGCTGTCTCCACTGGCAGTAGCAGCATTCCTGCATCGTTACATTACCACCAGTAAAGACCCATTGGCACCTCCAAGTCTGACGTGAGGACTGCCTATAATGCCACCAGGCTTTTGTCATACCTGTGCCTCCCATGTTAGTTTGCCAAACTGGGAATGTGCATCCGGGGATGGCTGTAGGCTTAGGCAAAACAGGAAACTGTCTAGGTCAGTAGGCTGCCAATTAATCACTGTGCTGTGTGGGTGCCAGGGAAAGGGCACCAGATTTTCCAGCAGTTGGTATGGCTCAAGTGACTGATCCCTCCTTTTGTTTGGAGCATTTCACATTGTTGTTTCAGCTGACCTGATTGTAGTTCAAAAGAAGAGCAATTGACTGTCTGTTTTTCCTATTCCCTTTTACCCAGGAGCCATTAAGCTTTAACTCCTGAACTCCAGGATCCTTTTGTAGCTTTCCTGTGGGTAAGAGAGAGACATAAAGACTCCATCAAAATGTATTTGTCATGGGTATATCAGAAACATTATAAAATTCAGTCTCTATAGGGAAGTATTAGACAGCAATTAAGAACCAATTAGAAGGTCATGTGACATTTATGGCAGGTATCAGCAATGAGCAAAAGGCTTGTAAAGGGTTGGTTAGAACAACTGCAGAAGAAACTCTAACTCATTATTACAGGGAAGTGCTTTCACTGTGTGGTAGGATGTTTTTTCTTGAGAGTTGCTTTAGCAGTGTTAGACAGGAGGCCCAGAGTCTGGTAGTGTTCACCATGACTTGGTAGAGAAGCTGGAGCAGATAGAAATATTCATTGATATATGAGACAAGAAACACTGCCTCGAGCAGGCAACTGAGATGACAAAAGACAGAGCAGTTGAATGATTTTGGTGGCTTTCAAGCTCACTGCCAGATGGAGAGAAAACTGAGCATAATATTGAGATGAAAAGGCTTTTGAATATTACCAGTCCAGCGTTGAATGAAATTGTTCTTTACAGAAAGAGGTCTAGAGGGAGGCAAGTTGGAAAGCAACCAAAGTCTCAAGTTTGTAAGAAAAAGAGCACACTGCCAGAAATAATCTTTGTTTTTAGTTTTTCATGTAACTCAAGAGTACAAAATTGAGACACTGTACTTACTGCCAAATGGTTTGCATTTTATCGTATAGAATATATTGTACATTTTTTACTTAGAATATTCTGCATATAATGCAAGGAAAGTAAGTGTTTATGTGTTTTAAAAATCTGGTGTAAAAAATATATGTCCTACATAACCATCTCTTTTTTGTGCCTTAAGTAAATATAACTCTTAACATATAACATATGTTCTGGTTTCCAGAATACTATTGATTTTTTCAAAGTTGGGAAAACAGGATGATGACCTCGAAAAAGCTCATACTGCAATCAAAAAAAAGTGAAAAAGGCAAACAGGACCTTGATAATATTATCAAGACATAAGCATAATAAAAATTCTTTTAATAGAAAATGAGTTTGTATTTGTTTCTTACATAGAAAGATGATAATTTCTTTTACAGTATGATAGAATAAAACAATGGTTTTTTAAAAAATCTGAAGAGAGAACTCACTAAATTTATTAACATAAAATAAAATATTACAATACATTAAATTAAAATGAATAGTTGAGGTGAATATGTTAAAGACATTATATCACTGACTCGCAGATAATAGTCCAATTTGCAATTAGTTCCCCTTGGGCAAATCTACTTGATAGTCAAAACCACATGCACCTGTAAATGTATTTATGAGATAACAATATGCCTCCTAATAATACTATCTTAAAATGGATCAATACAAATTAATATCATTCTTCTGCCATGAGTTGTACCATCAAACTTTTATTCCCCATAGCTGATTTTTACACTTTTTCTGTTCCATTCACCCTTGCTGCTTTCAATGTTAGATCATCTTGGAAGGCTGCTGTATGTTCATTGGTGCAATATTTACTTCTCGTGTGTCTTTGGGGAGAGGATACTTTTTATTATTTTGCTGGTCTCTTTATGGCTGACAACTGCTGATAATGCAGCAGCACATTCTCTAAAATTGTCTCTTCCCGTTTAATGCTTCACAGTCTCTCCACAGTTGTGTAACATGGCAAGTTTGCCACCTTTTGCTGGCCACTCTATCTCTTACCAGTCTTTGAAGCATGTTCTAGCTCCTGTTAAGAGTGCACATAAACACTCCAAAGAGTCAATGCATTTTCATGGTCGATGTCGTAAATCCTTATGGGGTGACCTTGTTATTTCTGTTCTTTCCGTGGCTTATTTGAGTTTCCTCATGTTTTTATAGGGACACTGAAAGACCAGTGCCACATCCCTTGCGCTGAACCCTATCTGTTCAGCTTGGGTGATCACAGGGTAGTGCTTGCACCACCACTGCCATTGGAGTATCTGAACAACCATGGGAACACACAAGGTTTTCCACCACATCAAGGGCAAGCATTCACTGTATATTTGTGTTTTCTTGTTTTGGGAGAGTTTTATCAATGTGTCTAATATCAGTGCATTACTTTTGAACTTGAGCAGCTTACTGTTAAATCTCATTGGTAGATCACAGAAAAGTCACTAACTCATAGTTATTTATAAAATAAATGTACACACAGGAGGGGCAGATAGGCATAGAGCAGTATAAGCAAACGAAGCCATGTGCAGGCACAGTGAGATGCATGCATAACACAGCAGGTTTCATTGGAAAAGAGGCAGAGGCCCCAGGGGTGATAAACATGAAGAAATACTGCATTTTTTCTCATTTGTATGGTTCTGGACCCCAAATGCATAATCACTAGATTAGTTTGGTTTGTTTATTTCATTTTTATACCCAAGCAAACAAAATATAGAGGGCAGCTGTTTTGAACAAAGAAAAGAATGGTTGAAAATGCCAGGTTAATGCATTCTTCATGAAAGGGGAGTGGAAGCAGTCCTAAAGACAGATACTACTGGATGTTCTGCACATCATCACACTGATAATTGTGACATTGATTGGTGGGCAGCCATCAAACTCAATATGAGGTTACTTACTGGTTTGTGGCTGTTTGCTCATAAATAGCATCCTTCTCCTGAAACTTCCTTGAAACGCCTCACAGGGCAGGAATGTCTATAGTCCATTCTACAGGCAGGAATATAAAGTATGGAGCCATGAAGTGACTAGTCCAAGGATTTGGACTGTGCTGAAAAGGCCCAGGAAAAGATTTGGACCAGCTGGGTCCCAATACAACCTTTGACCCTCAGATGAGTTTTCATTTTTAAAATATTGGATCAAGATTAAATCAAGCCAAATTATTTATCTGTGCTTTATATTGCAAGTAATCATTATATCTTATTTCTTGGAGAGTGCCCAATGGACAAGCCTGTAGAGTTTGACAGAGAGCTGGCACATGAGCTAGGTAACTGAGAAAAGCCTTTTAAAAAACAGCACCAATGATATAGTGGTATGATTTTATAGTCAGCATCCCTTTTGTAGCTTACTTCTCCATCCCTTATGTGCAGTGATGCCACCTCAGGAAACACTACCCCTCTTCTTGGGTTTGCTGTCTCGGGGACGTCCCTTCTCTGGTTTTATTGTAGTTCCATTGCCAAGTGTACTCCACCAAAAGCTTTACAACAAAGTGGTGTTGCTGTGGCAGCTGCTGTGTGCCCAAAAGCCTTGCTTAATGAAAAAGTAACAAAATAATTTGTGCTGGGGCAGCTTCCCCCTTGGGCCCAGTTGCACACTGGGTCTTGCTTTGTCTGATGATGGGGTAAGACAGTTCGTAGGAAGGCACCACAGTCCTTCAGCAGCGAGCCAGAGCACCCCGATCCTTCACTGCTCTCATGTGTGGTCAAAAAAGTGTGTGTTTGCCACAGTCTGCAGGGACAGGAAAACTGTTAACCAGAGCTTGAGTCCTTGCTGAGCCTTGGAGCCACCTCTGGTTAGGGAGCCAAATAGGAAAGAATAGTTTGACATCCAGGGTCCCACCTCAAGTCATGAGATAGCAGGCTGAGCCTACCCACACTCGAGCCATGAATGATAACAGGGATTTGTTTTCTTTTCTTTTTTCCACCTACCAGCCCATCTTTCAAAGAAAGAGGATGTGATACAAAATATTAATTTTCTGGGTCTATGATCCCAGCCCTAAAGCATGATACCTGCAAGAAATGTTCCTTAGATTAAGAAACACCTAGAATTAACCAATTTATTTTGCACATATTCCAGATGCTTTATACAGCATTTATTTTTTACAATTATTCAGTGTGAATCTGCAGATACATGAAACTTTATGTACAACCAGGAAACATGGAAAAGCACCTGAAAAATGCAAGATGCATAATATTACAGGGGATTCTGTACTGTGTAACAGAGCAGAAATCCCCGGTGTATTACTGAGCTAGTACTGTTAACTGCAATCGGTGGCATGTTGCATTCAGCTAATTAGCTGGAAAGCAGTTATGCTGTTTCAAAACCTTACCTAGTGTTTCTTCATGGTGCTATTATGTGCCTGTGAACACGTTAGCTCAAATATCAACCACTGCATAGCATCATATAGATTTGCTCCTAAGTATGTTGGGTTTAATGATTTTTAAAGATACACTGTCCTTGCTCTGAACACTTTGTGGAACATCCCAATACAAAGCTGTATTGAATTCTATCAGGAATGATTCATTATCTCATAATCTAGGTACAGAATACTTTGAACAAATAGTATCAGTAATTATTTCTGGTGACAGATTAGGGACTTACCACTGTGTAATAATGAGAATGCTAAGAAGCAAGATTTTACCTTTTTGGAAAAAAATGCGCAGTTTTTTGGTTAGAAAGCTGGGGCAAGAAGGAAGGAGAGGATGTTCGGACACTGAAATGTGCTACATTGGTTTTATACCTTATTTTATTGCTATTCAGCAATTGGCAGGCTCCCGTGCTTGCCACAGGCCTTGCTTGCCCAGCTGTGTATTAGAGTCCAGTGTTCATTAGTGGCCAGTTTCTGCTTTCTCTCCTTGCTGTAGTGCTGCGCCTGGGAACATTTTGATAATAGCAGTGCTGATGGGCCTGGGCTGGCAGGTTGCCAGGGCATTGCTGCTGCTTCTCTGCTGCTGTCCTGGACAGGCTGGAACTCCAGCGTGAACTTGAGTCAAAGGGACCATCCCCTGTGGATGAGACACTCTGCATCTGTGGCTGTGTCTGTGTTGCAGCAGGTGTACCTCTGAAGGGGCTGTGACCCAAGGTAAGTCCATGCAGGAGAAGGTATACTTGGAAGCATCTTGGAAGCATCTTGGAAGGTACACTTGGAAGCATCGGTGGTTGTGGATGACCCATGCTGCAGCAGGTGCACCTTGTAGCACCAGTGGGTGTCCCTGAGGTCGTGCTGGATCACCTCAAAGTGTGTGGGCGTGGATAAGCCCACGACAGAGCAGGAACACCCCTGGAGGGACTGCAGCCAAGGGTGAGGCCATGTTGGAACAGATTTACTTCTGAAAGGACTGTGGCTGTGGGTAAGGCCATGCTGGAGCAGGTCTATGTCTGAAGACATTGGCCCCTGGAGAAGGCCCTGCTGGAACAGGTGCACCTCAAAGGGATGGTGGCTGTGGATAAGTCTGTGCCGCAGCAGGTACAGCCCTGAAGAGACTGTGTCTCACAGACAAGGCTCCACATGGTGCAGCTACCCCCTAAGGGACTGCAATCTTTGAATAAGTCCACATCCAACTCACATTATCCAGCTGAGATCTCTCCAGATAGGAGAGCTTTAGTTTCAAGGTGCTATAGAGCTGAAAATCTTTTTTGTTTTTACACAAAATTTCTGGTTTTTTTAAACAATAAATTATCCCTGCCCTTCCTGTTCATTGAAGCCTTTCCTGAGTTCTTCAACCCCAAATAAATATTTGAATCAGTGCAATTCTTTAATGGCTTCCATTGACTTTTGGCCCCAAGGTGAAGGACAAAGGGATGAACTTATATCATCACAACAGCTTGGGTGGAAGCAAGTAAGCAGGGACTTCTGGGTCACCTTTCAGCTCAGAAACACAATATCAGCTGTACCTTAAATGAGACTGTGAGCATCTGGGAGGTACTATCAAATCTTTACTTCTGCCTGTCAGCTACTTAGACTTTATTTTATTATGCACGTCCTGTGTTCTTCAGCCCCAGGACAATTTTCAAAATCAGCAGCAGAATTTGTTGTTTACTGCCTAATGGGTAAATCCGGATTGCATTTGTAACAGTACTTTCATGTTAAAATTTTATCTAGAAAGAATGATGGATGGTATTTGCTGCGAACTTGGATAGGATGGATGATGCTTCCTTCATAACATCTACCTATAATGCCCAATCTTATAGGAAGTTAGATAGAATTATAGAATTATATTATTATTTTATCCTAGATAAAAAAGAGATGCCTTTTTTAAAAATTAAAGTAATTTGCATAAGATTAGTTTGTGGACAATGTGCTGTAGGTGACTCTGAGTGTTGTTTGACTAGGTAATCTGAAAAAAGTTATTAATAAAATTCAACTAATCCTTTCGTATCTTCCCTGATAAAATACCTGTCTTCTAGAAAAGCCATGCTGAAATATGTATAGACATACATGCTGGTTATATGGTATGATTACATGGTCATTCCATGGGTATTCCATTACAGGACTATCTCTGATTAAAGTACTGACTCAATTTTATTTTGATATTCTTATATTATTAGGTCAGTAATAGTAGGAACACCAAGGAGTCACCTTCTTTTCATCATGTAGGTCTCATTGTCCTCATGGATATTAAATTTAAGGTGGAGTCTGTAATGTAATATCTATGGGGTTTCATCGTGTGACCTACAAATATAAAAACAGAATCCATAAAATGTATAAACAACAGTTATGTTTATCTTCTAGCTAGTTGGGAATAATTATGTGAATTAGTGTGAATACATTATTCTTTTCCTCTGTTGAAATGTGACCTTTGATCTTTGGTAACTACTCCCACGTGAACAGCACAGCGCAAACATCACAGAGGATGGTGTAAAGTTTCTCCCTCCTACTGCTCTGATGCCTGCAAAGCCCCTTATTTGCCTGCACAAATATTTTTTGAATGTTTCATATATTTGCTCTGGCATGCATTTTGCATATTTTTGCTAGCAATTTCACTCCTTACCAGTATGCTTTAGCAAACATATTCAGAGCTTATTTAGGGCAGGCAAACAGGTAGAAAAACACTAACCTTAAACCGCTTATACCAAATTGCGGTGCATGGTCCTAGGGGGGTTCACTTGGCTCCTCAGCATCAGCTCCTCTGAGCAGACCTCAGGCCCTTACTGTGATCACCTGCTTGGCACAGACGCATCTGCCTGCTGCAGATGTACAGGTATGGAACTGCCCAAGCCCACCAGACTAATCTTGACCCAGTTCCCAAATTCTTGCTCTTTCTCACAGCCTCAATCTCAATGGCTTTCAAGCTGTATAGATCATCTTTCCAAAGACAGACTTGATTTGAATCACGCTGGCATATTTTTGGCAAGGGTTCAGAATCTCATCGATCCTTATCAAGCATGAGAAAGAGCCATTTATCCAGACGAAAATGAAAGCCAGCTACATGTGCTTTGCTGCCTTAGCTGATTGCTGGGCAGTCACTTTGGGCAGTCACTTAGGTCCAAGGGATACAAAAGCACTTTTCTCTCTCTCAGCTAGAAACTTTCCCCAAAACACAGAGCACACTCTCACTGCAGCAGCAGACATTAGGATCTCTCTCATTCTCAGTTAGCAGTGAGACACCATCAATATGATCACCATTTTTTTCCCTTTACAGTAATACTCCAGCATCAGTCTTCTCAGAAACCTCCTCCAGGTAAATGCATTTAGTTTGCTCCCTCTAGTAGGCTTCAAAATAGAGAACTGTGTGTATCCAATGCAAAAGCCAAATCAGTACAAGCAGTCTTCTTTGGCTTCTTATGAATAACAGCATTAACAGAATGTAAAGAAAAAACACAGACATTTCCCCTGGGGAGAGATACAGACAAAGGAGCCACACGTGAGCCTGGTCCTCATGTTGCCTAATGTAACTTTGGAAAATAATTAGAAGGCACAACACTCAAATGAGAAGAATGGCGTAATTTTTTTTTTAAATTATCAAATACATGAAATGTAAAATAAGCTTTAAATTCAATCTAATTAACTTTTCTGGAGGTGTTGTATTGGAAGCACAGATTTATCTTCGTTCCAGTGGAAGAAAAGGATTATGTCAGTTTTACTTAGAAAGGCACTCCCTAATTTATCATACCATAACCAAATTAAGCTTGAGAACTACTAATCTGTAGGTATCTATTATACAGCAAAGCATTAGCCTTAGCATGTACAATGCCTTCGGCATTCAACAGGGCACACACTGGAAATAAGAATTCCTTTGTCATTTGGCCAGGGAAGCAATTATCTTCGTAGTTCATGATTTGTATAATAATCAGTTAAAATAAGGTGTGTCATGGGCAGAAGCTCGTGAAAAAATTAAAGTTCTGGTTCTTATTTAGCACCTTCAACTTCTTAAATAGTTGCGAATTCCTGAAAACACTGACTGCCTGTTCATATAATGCAGTTTCTCTTTCTGCAGTGGTTCTGCTCCCTCCTCTCCCTTCCAAAATACACAGCTTCAAAAGAAAACTGGAAACCCCCAGTCACACTTAGTTTACAAAATTCCTCACATTCCAATTTTCTTTTTCTAATTCCACGTATGTACATATGAACATGTTCACGGGTTTATGCACGACATTAACTCCTTGCTCCTATTTCCACTCTAGCATGACAAACATTTCAGTTCAGATCTGTGAGCCAGATATGTCCAGTGAGCTCTAGCTCACTTTTGGATACCCTCAAGAGGCACCATGTCCCTGAAGGAGCTCTCTGTTCCCTCTTCCTCTCCCTCCTTTCCCTTTTTTCCAGAGGAAGAAGTGATACATGTGCTGTGGACAACAATATTCCCAAATTGTGCCAGCTTTATATGCTGCTTATTTAGAACTATTTACACTAAATAAAGTATAAGCTATTATAAACACTACTTATTTAGTGCTTACTTAATCCCCACCCATCTGAGTGGAGTTACTGGGCATGCAGGCTATGATAGTCCACACGCGTTTGAGTTCAAGGTCGGGTAACTTATTCTTAATTTCCTTCATAGCATTTGCTACAAATTACAACAGCATTTTGCTATTAGATAATAGCAAAAAAGGCTTCACAAATGGTATGGCACCAAGTGATAGAGACTACTCATACACTTCTTTTCCATGTCATCATTTTAGTGAACAAAAAACTACTAATAATTGACAGAGAATAGCTAATAGATCAAATTTCAGACCACCATCCATATGCTTTCTTCACAACATATTGCATTTAACTGTTGGGGATTAATCCATATTAACACCCTCCATGAAAGCTAGGAGGTCTCATGATTGCTCTGATTAAAACTGTCTTTAGCATTTGCAAGTCTCATAAAACACACAAGACCCAAAATAAAAATGATCTCACAATTGAGAGTTTAACGTATTTAAAGTTTTTATTTATTTCAAATAACATTATTTCTCCCTCCATGCCAAGGCTGTATTTGCTAGGATGAACCCCTGCTCTAATGGATCAAGACAGTCTCATGCATCCCTTCCTGAGATCCCAGGTAACTTCTACTTCCTCTTCCAAGCTGATTTCACTCACAGAAGTTGTTCTGATGACACCATGAAGAATTTATTTGAACGTGCTGTTTTCTGTAGGACTTCAAGAAAACTGTACCCTTGCCAAAAGCCCAGATGTAATGTAACACCATGAGGAGAACCTGCACATAAACACAAATGCAAAATGGCAGGAAGAGTAAGCTATTATCATTTGAATTCTTCTACATCATTTGGTTGAACTGAAAAAAAAAAACTTAAAGACACATTCTTCTGCTCAGAAAGTGACAGAAAGTGTCATCCAAAATATAGTAATACAGTAATACAATATTTTTCCAATTACGTAGCTCATACATTGGAACTGAAGATGGAATTAATTCACTGATTTAGAGAAAAAGAGGTATCTTTGTGGTCTTCTAATCTGATACAAATAGTCAAGACCATGTGCAAACTGAACAAAGCGGAGAATCACAGCTGGAATCAGAATTGTCTGAAAATATGTTACTTGATTTATTACAACTTACTTTTACTCTGCTAAAAAGTCATACAAATGTCTTTCACTGGTATCAAAAGTATTCAGTGCATTTACATTTCTGCACATATTCCATCTTCCTGAAAGGCTGAATCCTGCAAAGCCACAAGACACAGAAACAGTTTCTGTTTACCTATTCATGAGAGTTATAACCACCCAATAAAGTTAATTGACTAAAATGCTGTTTTTATGGAGGGAAAGAGGATACTTGACTACCGACCTTAAAGAGGAAGCCAGGCTTTGGTGGCCTGTGGTTATGCCAGAGCATCCTGTCCAGTGACACAGTCAGCCTCTCTCCATGCAGCGATAGCCCTTAATAAGTGGATGCGATATTTTATGACAGGTGTAGTACATTGGACTAGACACAACATTAATAGCACAACCTTTCTGATCCCAGTAAGAGCTCACATAATCACTCATACATATTTATCTTTCCTCTCTTCTAAAGTATCCGCGTCCCAACTCATGCATAATGACATCTTCCTTACAAATGTATTTCATATATTTGTTGATGTTTACAGTATTCATAGAAGACTAAATGTTCTTCAGATGTCCTCCTGTGTGAAATTGTTTCTCATTCCTGAGTCAGCTCCTGGAAATTGTATTGTCTTCCAGGAGAATTTTTACTGAGTTTTAATCTCAACTTTTATTGCCAAATTCAAATATTTATGCAAATTGACTGCTTAGCTTACCTACCTCTTGAAAACTCTAGATGTGGTAGATGCTGATACTTTTCAGTACTATCAAGACATTTCTAACAGGTAGATACAGAAATATCAGAAATAGCAAAGAAGATAAAAAATCTCATTTCAAATGAGAGCAAAGGTAGGCAGGAGCAGTGTCCCCACAGTCTCAACTGGTAAAAGAAAAAAATAATTTGTTTAAATAAAACATTGGTAGCCGTTTTAACAAATGGGCTGCTAGCACTGAGAAATAACTTTTATGTTCTCTATAGAGTTCTTGCTCAAATTATTGAGTGAGGCTCCTGAATGTTCCAGCTGTACCATTAAAAGGAAATCTAGGAGAAAAGATTGAACAGAGCACTGCAACAAGAAACAGGGTTGTCTCCGCTTGTTTAGCTTCATCTTGGTGCCCAGGACAGAGTTACTGTCTCTACAAAAATGTCATTGTTTTTCTTTGCTAATCCTCTGTGTAGCTATGACAAGGACAGATGATTGCAATAAATCTTTTGTGTTTTCTTGATTCAGGCTGGAACAGCCTTGATCACAGTTAATGACTCATAAGCAAATAAGGGTAGAGGCCATCTTTAAAAAAAGATCTCTAAAAGTGATTTTAAAAAAATTATGATAGTTGGTGCACTCTTAAATGAGTTATTTTGTTGTAGTTAGTGTAATGTTTTGCACATTTTAGTCATGATCAAAATAAATATTTTTAGTAAGTTTGATCATAATGAAGTTAAAACTGAGCCATCTCTACAGTATTGTGCTTTTGCCTATTCACTGAGTTTGGTTTTAATTAGAGCTCAGCATGAGCTCAACATCTTGGAAACTCCTCTCTGCTTCTAGGTGACAAAATTACATTCACGTGTAATCTGCAGTTCGTCAAATATCTCATAAAATCTGTGAAATTGTTTTAGATGCTGTAGTGTGTCATACAAAATAGCTGAGCTTAGGTAGTGTCTTCACTGAAATGTCTACGAACCAAAAGGCAAACCGGCCTGACAGGTCTCTAGGGTGGGGACTTTTTGTGAATAATTAGCCTTGAGCAATGAAACTCCAGAGCCACACCTGGGCTGAATCTTTGATCTGTCTTTATACAGCTAGAACCGAGTTAGAGAGTTTATGCACTATCTTGATGTTGCAGGTGATAAAATCTTTACTCTTGCATACATATTGCAACAAATACACTTGTGTGTATATGTATACATGTATATATATGTATATCATATATATACATATAGTAAAAATGAATATTAAGGATCACCATTCAATTGTGTTTCTTCATTGTTCGTTCTGGTGTGGCTTAATCACTTTTAGGATTTGTTATTTTTTCCTTTTTCATGTAAAAGATGAGACTCAATGACACATTCTGTCTTGATAACATCAGAACAATATGTACAACAATCAGTGTGCTGACAGAGCAGAATCTTTACCCGACCTATTTCGTAGGCACAGTTGTCAAAGGCTGTAAAATAAAATAAATCAATCATTTACAGCACGGTTTGGTTTTTTTACACATAATACCCATTTTTTTCATATAAGTTTTATTAAAATAACAGAAAGAGTCAAATTGTCTCCCGTATCTGATCTAGCTGCATGTGGTCTTTATTGGACAGTCTACAAGAAGTGTGAACACAATGATGACCAGTTTGTCCTCCATTTTAATCCTTGATTCACTTCCAGCTCTACCTGCGGCTTTGGGCATATCCCTGAAGTTTTCTGTCTCTCTTACACATGCAAAAAGACCTATAATAATAATGAATTAATTGGTTATTTGTTTGCCATTTTGAAGATTGTTAGATATATTCTTTTGTTTATACTAATGTAATATCCCAAGTGAAAGAATTTGTGACTGTAATTTAGAAAAATCCAAACACAGATTGTACCCTCATGCTTAATGCTGTACATCTTTTATATAATTAGGTTCTGCAAATACAGACAGGAACTGCCCATGTTGTTTTGAAAACTGTCAAGAATAAAACACTTTGCTTCTTCTACCCTGCATAGCTATAATTGCTTCTGATTTAAAAAAAAATAATTGTGCATTCAGCTAATAAACTAGAATCAATACATTGTCGTGAGTGTTAAATCTTTGCTATCTGCAGTTCTTCAATAAAATCAGTATGTATCTCTATGGCTGGGCTGTTGAACTTGCTTTAGTCACACTCCTCACATAAATATTTAGATTTACTGAACTGATGTGGTTGATACCAGTAAGAAGTAACCATCTGACTAGTGGACCAATCATCAGGAAAGTACCTCTGAATTGTCGTTCTTTCATATGTTATGGAATGTTGAAGAAGTCAGGCTAGTTTGAACACTCAAAGAGAAATTCAAGATGAGGACACTTTATTTTCATCTTGTTTTCAATATTGGCATATTAAAAGAGTAGCATTTGTTACATATTCTAACTTTTTATTGAATTTAATCTATTTTAAAAGAAAATATTTATGAGCTAGATTAATTCAGAATAATAAGTAACTCTTCCCTTCTATATTTTGCAGGAGTTTTAATCAAGTAAGTGCTTTACAGGCAGGAAGAAACAGCCTTTTAGCAACACTGTCTGAGTATTTTGTAACGATCATATTATAATGCCTCTGATAAAAATACAGTAATGTTTTTCCTTATAGACAAAAACATAATGGCATATTTTCAGGTAAAAATCATGAACATGCATGTATTTCTCTTCAACTAAGCTTTTGTGTGGCTGTAGCAGAAACACAGTATGGTTTATTCTCTGATGTCAGCTACAGAGTTCCATACTAGGCTTAGACTAAATGTCTAAAAAGGGATTAAAAGAATAATAATGCTGCTTTAACACATTAACTTTCACCTTTGTTTAACAAATAATTTCTAAATGAATTTAATTGTTCTGTCCATTTCTATCTCAAAAAAAAAACAAAACAAAAGGCACAATTCTGATGACCAAAAAAACTTGATTCTCTGATCCCGTTGATGCTGGGACGCTCTGAATGGAAGACTTTCCCTACTTTTAAACTTCAAAAAAGCTGTGAATCCTTCTTCTTGCACCCTCTCCTTAGCAATGATGGCTCCGCCACATGGACTCTCAGGTTTGGGACTTGCCAAGGAAAAGTTAAGCCAGGAGGACACCGTGGGTGGGACCCTGGACTTACATTCTCTCATCTCCTGGGTTTGTTTTTGTGCTCAGACTCGTGGCTGATTCTCTGAGAAAGTCCAACAAATCTCACATCTAAGTGAGGTTTTAGTCAAAACCTCAAATAGCATTGGTTAGCAATGTTTACAGTTCTGTGGTTTCAACTACAGGCTGAGTAAACAAATATTTAATGGGCAATAAAATTTTTAAGATACTTGAAAAGTAGGGGAATGTGGTTTTGCTTGGCTGAATGCTGTGTCTCATGCTGAGATACAAGCAAAATGTTCACTATGTGGTTTCTTTTTAAGACCCACGCAAGATGGTTTTGGTAAGCTGTTACAGGGCTAAAATTCACTTAGTTTGGCATTTCAGTTCAGGACTCCAATTTAAGCACTCTAAAAGTTTTGCTAATAGCATTGATGGCAGCAGAACTGGAGGACCTGGTGATTTTTCCAGCATATAGCTCAGAGATAGAGTGGTACCCAGTCTCCTCATTACCCTTACTTCCAATCACACTGCACAGCTCTTCTTATAGTCCTCTGTCCTGCCGTGCGTGTGTTGTGCTTCCCTGTATCTCAAGTATGGTTTTAAAAGCTGTGACTCCAGCATGAACTTTTCACTTGCATGCTTAAAGAATCACTTTTTCTTTCTGTTGTTCTTTCCCCCTCATTTGCCCCGTTCTGCCTAACCCCAGCCTACAACATTCTGTGCGCGACACATGCTCCAGTGAGAATCCTGAACAAAACACAATTCCTGCTTTGTTATGGGTTTGAGAATGATGGTGCCCGTCAGCAAAAAATCGTAGCGGGAAAAGATGAGAAACCTCCGTAATCTATAAAGAACAAGATAACAGGTGTAAGGATTTCTTCTCCCCTCAGATTTCTCACAGAGTCAGCAAGACTGGGCCCATGTTTGGCTGCTGTAATTCACAGCCAGGTGTATTAGCCAACATCCACTTTGGTTGACGTTACCACGCTGGGCTGTGAACTGCCGTGCCTGAGGAACTGGTTCACATCCACTTCTGTGACCCAAACACAAACAGAAAGGTGGGGTAGGCATCCCCAATGATATCCTTCTAAAATGTCTCAGCACCAGGTTTTTTTTTGTTTTTTGTAGCATAAAGTGCTTGTAATTCTAGAAATGGCCGAAAAATAGAGACCACAATAGGAGTGAGAAAATATAGGAAAAGAGATTAAGGTTTCAGACTTCAATGTAAACTTTATCTTTTACTCTAAATAAAACAGGACTAGTTAAACCAGTTAAGCTGTTACTTTGTCCCAGCTGGTTTTTCTGTAAGAGTGTGAAATAAGAGTCACTTTAGAAAGGGCAGATTGTACCTCCCTCACTGTGGTTAGCTAGGCCACACTCAATGGCTCTTCTTTACATATTCCCTTTGGTGTAATGCTGTGATCACCTCTATAAAGAAGCAGGCAGAGCTGATTGTCAGGCTGTGCTGATGTCTGCAGATGAAGGCTTCTGAACATTCACAGGAGGCTCAGGTTTCACCTCTGTGGTGGTAAAAGCAATTCAAGCTTGCCAGATGAAATATTTGTGATGTTTTATTTCTTCAACTGGTTATCACCTTCAGACAGTAAATACAACACGTTGGTCACCCATGTTAGTTAAAATTAGAAATATTTTTATATTTGTTTGGAAGTGTGTCTTTTACATACATATTTCATATGTAACAACATACATGTGATATACGGGCAATACATGTGAATAAAAATCACAAATATTATTATGAGTAAAAGATTTCCTGCATTGTTAAATACGTGCCCACCTGAAAAAAAGAATCTGCTTCGACTGGTGAGGAAGAATGATTTATTCCAGAAGTATTTCATGAAGATTTTTCATGAACAGGAAAACTTTCTTCAGGAAATATTTCTATGCAGTCAGGAGAACAAAAAGTCTTTGTTGTTAATACCATTTTATTGGGCTATTTAAGACTGATAAGTAGATTGTATACTAACACTCCTCCCACTCCATTCCTCAGGGTGAACTCAATCTCCAAATTTTCACTAGGAACACACATGGATCCATGGCCAGCTTTGTCCTAGCCCACCTGAGGAGCCAGAGCAGGGCTCGAGGTGCATTAGCTACTCTGTCACCTAATTGCTTAGTGTTGCTTAGTCCTAGGAGGAATAAAGCTCTACACTGCATGTGCAGAAGGCTAGAAACTCTGGAGAGAGGGCTAAGAAAAAACAGAGAGCACTCAGCAAAACACACAGAGCTGCTTCTCTTGTCAGCATGATACCACCTCCTCTAAAAGTTAAAGTTCACAGAAATAACAAGCAAAGTATGTAGCTATTTTTGAAAGAACAGGTAATACAGATAGCAGAATGATCATATCCCTTCAGACAGAAAATAAAAATTCAGTGTTTCTCCAAATGCAAAAATTACGATACTGTAACATTTTTATTGTACTTTGGATTGTGCATGTAGTTCACAAGTGTGGATTTTTTCCTCAATATAACTGATGTGGAAGCCCATCAAATTCTCTGTGCTTTTCTTGAAAGCTGGCAATTTAAACTGGCAACAAAAGCATATGATGAAATGTTTTATTCTCTTTCTGTTGCTAAATAGATAATGGATATAAAAACAAGCTCACAGATGCAGTCCTTTGTGTAGCGTTCTCACTGCTTCATACACTTCTTCATGGCATAGTCAACACTATTATTAATTATTGAGAGTATATGTTTGTTCTTTAGTATATATAATTATTTCAATACAATTTTTGTTGTATTAGAGATCAGTGTTCAAAGTTTTTTTACATAAACTTGAAAGTAATCAATTAAGCTTGCATTTACTGCAGGAAATCTGACAGTTTCTTTTATGCTTAGTAATTGCTTCATTCCAGGTATTCAAAAGATAAACATGTCTGTCAAAAATTGATTTTAGTGTTTGTCTGGTTACAGTCCAGTGGTATTTCAGTCCTTATCTGTTGTTTGATTACTCTTTACAAGCCTTTAAGAACAGTTGTTTCTCAGCTGAGTCTCCTAGGACAGTTCTGAGGCTTGAGGTGCTGTCTTTTATTTCCGGTCATGTTGCTAAATAAAAGATTTTTTTCTCCAAGTATGACAGCACATTCACTACAAACTGAAGCCAAAAAATGGTTGGTGGCACAAATGTGATCAAAGAAGAAGCCTCTCAAGGGGTGACTAAGTATAGAATAGAATAGAATAGAATAGAATAGAATAGAATAGAATAGAATAGAATAGAATAGAATAGAATAGAATAGTTCAGTTGGAAGGGACCTACACTGATCATCTGGTCCAGCTGCCTGACCATTTCTGGACCACAATGTATCAACACAAAGATACATTGTGTTGTTAAGGTCATTGTCCCGGTGTCTCTAAAACACAGTCAGGTTTGGGACATCAACCACCTCCCCAGAAAGCCTGTTCCAGGGTTTGACTACCCTCTCAGTAAAGAAATACTTCCTGACATCCAGTCTGAATCTTCCCTGGTGCAGCTTTGAACATTATCTGACAAGATCATAAACTCTTGAAGTGCTGTATCATATGTTTAATATTTCATTTAATTACGGTCAACAAAGATAGTTTATTCCCATCCAAGAAATTACTCTTAGGAAAGAGTTAATTACATGTAAGATTTCAGTGACACATTTTATATGAACAATACTGGCTATTTTTTGACCTTACTTTTAGTATAATTACTTGGGATAATGCATAATGAAAAATCCTGAGCCAACCAGGAGCACTCTTGTTCACACCTACTTTATAATCATGACCATGTTGTATGTCATTGGTCATAATAGTCTTTCAGGCAGGAAATGCTTTGAAGAATAAAAAGGAAGTTGTCTCCAGAAAAATTTAAGTCCTTTTTCAGCACTCCAAAATATTTTGATTGACACAAAATGACCTCCAGAATAAAGAACTGTAGCTTAGGTAGTCATTTTTTCCTGTGGAAAGTGTTCAGAAAATAATTACAGTCATAGACACTTGTAATATGAAATATATAATTGCTACTTCTCACTTTATAAATGACTGTACAAGGAAAGACAGAGGAGAGAGTAATGGAGTAGAGAGTAACTACTTAATGGCACATTCAGTGAACAACTGTAAGCACAGTGGGCCTTGTTTCCTAATTGTTTGCACCTTTTTTCATCTGCATAATACTGCTGATCTTTTTGAAACAGGTCTTGGTAGCACTGATAGTAATGATGTGAACTGAGAAACAAGTCTACTCACTATCCTTTAAAAATATTAATATGCATGATGGAACATACTGGATTGCATGCCAGTTGAGTAGAAAGTAACTTGTCAAGACTATTTTTTGGGTGTTTTCTTGGACTGTATTATTCAGTCAAACCTAAGCCACAGGCAGTATCTTGTTCTCTATTTAAAGTCTGCATGCCATAAGCTTCTGCAAAATCTCTGAAGTTCTCCAGAGCTTGTTGATACATTTCTTTGCTATTTACCATATTTACACCATATCAAACCAGATGAAACCTGAAGAAAACTTGTCCTTTTCACTTTTTATGTTTTCCTTGTGTGTGTAACACTTTCATATAACCATTCCCCCAAAGATCATACAAAATCCAACTTAGATCTTAAATGCTTGGCTTACAGTTAAATTAAATCCAGGAGGAATAATTTAATGATCCAAATCTACCTCCAGGCAGCTTTTCTGACCCTTATTTATCTTTTGTCTTCAAAAATCCAAATGAAAACAATATTATGTTTAAACAGTAAATGTATTCCACCGTCAGAAAAACTATAAAGACTGAAAACATTTTTTCCACTTTCTTTTCCTTCCTTTTTTTTTTTTTTAGAGATATTCAGAGGCGTTGTACTTCTAAACAAGGCTAATAGGTACTGAAAAGAGCAAGGAATGCTCTGATCCCTGTGTAGTGGAATGCTATGAAACCCAAGCTGCAACATGCATGCTGTTGTACAAATGCTAGCAGCGATTTATTAACATGGTTTCCACACACTCAGGTACTCCCACACTCAACCCGCAGCAACAGATGCAAACGCCAAATACACACTCAAGTTTACTACTAGAAAACTTGTATCTATGGAAACAAATTCTTTTTAGTGCCACAACAGTAAGTTTGCCTTCAGTATTATTCAGCAATACATGTAGTTTTTAAATTTTAGAAGAGGTAACAATTTGACCCAAGTTATGTAAACAATGTTCTGCTTTTGCATAAAAAATACTTAGTCTTACAAATACGAGATGGACAATGGTTATCTAAGCAACAAATATGCAGAATAGGTTTTAAGTTTTTGAGGATCACAAGCCAAACTGGATCCAAGGCTTTCAACTGCTGAAGAAAAGCAGGGTGTAGGAACAACAAAACTATTTTTATCCTGGTAACTCCAATATATAAACAGAAGCACTGTCTGTAAGACATAGAACCCAACTTTCTGACTTCCTAATCTCTGATAAGGTTTTATTCGTGTGGGATGTTTGTAAGATGCCTATACAAGAGATACAGGATTGATCAAAGGCCTGGGAAACTTGGCCTTTGATAACAGTTTGACAGAACTTTTGTTGCTTAGTCAAAAGAAGAGAAGACCCAGAGGAGAAATCACAACTTGTTCAAAACTGCTGCAGGAAGAAGAGAGCAGCAGAAGAGGAGGAAGGTCATTTCAGGACAAGTGGAACTGTGAGAGGATCTGTGGGAGTGTCTGTGTACAAAGGCAAAGTGGTCTGAGACAAAACAGAGAAAGACCTTTTTCCATGTTATTTATAAGTATCTCCCAGCCCCTCAAAGCGGGCAATGTGCCTGCCCAGCTTTCTTTCCCTACCCTCACCTTGCTGAACCATCCCTCCCATCCCTCCTGAACTGCCAGAGAGGTGGAGCTCTCCAAGGGCACCACTGGCTCCACTTGACATGGCAACAGATTCCCACTTCTAGTTACTTCTCCTTGCCTTGTGCTTTGCTCAGCCAGGCAAAAAAATTATCTCTTGGTTTTGCAGAAGAAAAAATTTGCACAGTAACTACAAAATGTTTCTTCCTATTAGAAGATACTAGAAAGAAAATGGTTATTATTCCAAAGGTTTTACAGCTGATTGGATTCCTCTGCCATTTCCACCGTCATTCACACTATTTTTCTTAAATTCAATCCTTAAAAAGAGTAAAAAAAATGCTGTTACACTTGAGGTGTAGTACTGCCACAACAGAAGTTGCAGTCAAATGATAAAGGAAAAGGTAATATTTGAAAACTTGCACGGTATCTTATATTTGTTTCAGATTCAGAAAGGGAAATATTTGAAAGTGAGGCTGCATTCATGTATTTACACCATCAAGGCTCTTCCCTTTCTGTTGAAAGTAACTGTGCTGTATCTGTCTCACAAGACAAAGTGGTTAATGCCTGATGGCATCCTCCCTTTCTTTTCTGGATCCAGGAAAATTCTTACTGAAGGCACAAGAAAAAATCCCTCTGATTTGAGCATGAAGTTAAATTGGACTTTCTTGGGTTTGTGGTATAGTCTTGGACAAACCCTCTTGGATAAACCCTCTGTCCCATAATTAATTTAACTGTATGCTGCCTTTCAATACCATAACTAGCCAAGTCATTAGCGCATTTGGAGTGTGCAGGTTTTTACGCCGCATTTCAAGCAATTCAAAACAAAGCCTTATTTTAGGTAACTGTATATAATTATAAAGCTGTGATCATCAGATGTTAGAAGCAGATAAAATCTGTAGGGTACAAAAGAATATTCCAGAGTTGTTGGGGATTTTTACTATATTATCTCGAAAATGGAGAACATAGAATTGGGATGGGTTAAAAAGCAATAATAATTATTTTCATGATATTTACTTCTTTTTCCTTTATAATAACTTTAAAGTTATCATATATGGATGCCGTAACACTGCTTTAAATTAAATTCTTAAAAACTGAAAGTAAGGAAGGATTAATTCTACTTTTGATAAAAGAAAAAATACCTTTCATAAGCTGAAAGCCTTTTCTTCTGACATTCACTAAGTTTTAGACAGGGAAGTTCCAATTTCTAAGAAAATTTATAGGAAAAATAAGTAATTTTATATATATATATATATGCACATTTTTTATTTCAGCTGAAAGTTCAAGGTACGGGGAAAGAATTGAGACAGTACTTGCTTACAAACCCAAGCTGAAGCTATATGCTATAAAGATCTTATTAATCAGACCAAATAGGCTGATGACCATCAGGCTTGATGACCAAAAAGCATCTAATAGTTTCTACAAGGTGAGCCAGGTCTGTTTGGTTGGGAGGATGTGAGAAAATTAGTTAAGGAAATATTTAATCCTTGTTCCCAGGCACCCGAGGCAAGTATCATAACCAATCCCTGAAATTTAGGTAATGCAGGGAATTGTCTGAGACTCACCTGACTAAATTGGTGTTTACTACAGCAACACAAACATACGAGCTTAGGCTTTTTTATAGTCAGCAGAGATCTGGCCAATAGTTGATGGATATGTCTCATCCTAAACTCTGTCCCTACATTTGGTCAGACTAATATTGCACTATGTGGCATTGATTGTATTTACTCCACTTCCACTGACTACAGATGGTGTCTAGGTGACCCTGGGTTGTCTGTGTGATTAGCTCAGATGTAGACATCTACACCTCGTACATCAAAAGTTATATAAATGAATATTGGTCTTTTGATACTGTGAACAGTGGTTTTATAAGAGTCACTCGTATATCAAACAGAACTAATACAAGAGCATGAGCAAGGCACAGTTTAAAATAGCCAACTGATTAGGTTATTTCTTGAAATAGGAAAGACTTTGGGACAAATCGTTGCTCTTAATAATTCAAAACAAGGAATGAAATCAGCATATTTTACATTCTGTCAAAGTCTACTAACTATGGGGCTACCATAGTTACTATTCTGATGTGAATAGCATTTTAAAAAATCTTTGAAGGATCCCCTTTTCATTCCAGTGCAGTACAGGACTAATGTGAAAATCTCTAATAGTTCAAAGGGATGGAAAAAATGTGTTTTGCACATTTCAGTTCCACACCATTTCTTTGCTACACTGTGTGCCTCCAAGGCATAATTGATCATCTAACCCTTTTGACCCATCAGGTAGAACACATAAACAGAGAGGGACTAATTTAAAAGGGGTTTTGATTGACTGTAATTTACACATTCATATAGCTTTTTGCTATCTGCTTAACATGGCACCCCCTTACCCAGTCCCTTGGCACACTAATTAAACCAGCCTTAGATTGCCCTAGAATTTCTTACCCTTAGACAATGAAGGATAAATTCAGAGATGAACTCTCAGATGAACAGGGAATTCAGTGATGATATAAGGTGGTTTGCATGCCTGGCAAATTAGCTAAACTGAGATTACCGCCACAATTATTTTATTTTATGACTGCAATTACCTTAAATTTACACAAAACTTAATTCCTGAAGGTGGCAGCATCCTGGCTAAACCTATATACAGTCTTCAATGCATGCAAAACCCTAGAACATGACCATGAAATTATGTGTTAGTCTAACATTAGTACCACATATGACCTTTTAACACATATAACTGGGAGTATGCTCTGTGCTAGCAGTTGGTTCAAGTATTTCCCATGTTTTTCTCTTGAGCTGTAAAACTTAAAAAAAACTTTTTTCCCTTAGATGTCTTTTAGCATTTCATGCTATTTGTCTTCATTAACTACTATAAGCATTGCATACAAGAAATTATGTATTTGGAATAATTTCTCCTGATTCTTGGTTTTGCAAAGGTTATTTTACATAACACAGGCACTGTAAAAGGACCCACAACACAGAAGTTTTGTCTTCTCTGAACACTTTAAAACCCTCTTCATAATGTGAAATGAGCACTTTAGGGAGTCTCTATTTGTCTGCAAGGGGCTTTGTTTATTTTTGGGGGGTTTTTTTCCTCCACTTTATTCCTTGCAGTTACTACCTATGCTTGTGTAGACTGACTGGTTAAAGAAAAAGAAGGGATAAGGGTTTCACCCACCCGTGTCCATATATACACAGAGGCATGAATCAAACATTTTTACATAAGCAAATTTTTTTAAATTGTCTCTAGTAACAAACACTTGAGATCATCATGAAAACATGGGGGAAAAGTTCCATTAAGCTTAAAGATCATGGGATAAACCTTTTCTTTTGCTAGACTCATATCAGAAGAAAGCATAGAAGAGTTACAGGTTGCTGTTGCAAAGTCTCTGGGACAGCCAGAGGGAATTTTACTCTGTCCCCAGAGGAAGACAAGTTCTACTTCATCCCCATCTACTCAGAAAAAACAGGCTTTTCAGAGAGGATGAGTCCAGGCTTTCACACTTGGGTAAGCAGGGCAAACCACCCCATGCAGGATGGCATTGCTATGGCAAGGTAAAGCAATATGTGGGCACATTCCCTCTTGCTTCCTCCTGGAAGAATTTACATCATTCCTTAGTAATGGTTACACCTAAATGTTGCAAACTATCCCCTAGTTCTTCTTGGCCATTTTCTGGTATGCAAAGCATATTTTCCAGTCTTTCTGGAAAGTCCTTGACAGGACTCCCTGCTGTAGCACAGGCTTTTGGTTGTCAGGTTCCTGGAGCAGAAACCTTCAGGCCAGTGTTCTGTATTTGGGTTTCTGCTCCAGGAACCTGACAGCTGCAGAGAGTGGCCTGGATTCCCTGCACCTCTCCCAGTGTGCTGCCCTCTCAGAGGCACCCAGCAGCCATCCAGCTCCACAACGCCCATACAATTTAATTAGAAAAAAAAAAAGCACTTAGGAGAAAACATCTTAAAAAGTGTTTAAATAATATGAACAATACTTAGCTTACCTGCTTGTCATGTTTTTTTCCACATCAAAATGCTTTAGAGGGTTTGTCTCTGTCTTGCTCAGTCTTACATCTCTCTGTGATGAGATGGGTAAAATGCCTTTTCTGTCATGTCAGAACTGAGATTCACCACATTTTCAGCTTCTCCATCTTCTAACACTTTTCAAACCTGACCAAACTAGTCTAAGCTAGTCCTACAGGGCAATACTTCAAAAGGGTTTTTTCTGCTTAATTTTAGTATGCAATTTACCCTCATTCTTTTTAGTTCCTACAGCAAACATTCCCTGCACTAACAGATAAGTCAGGAAGACCTTAACCGTCAGCTCTGTAAAAATGTGTATATAACCTCAGTAAAGTCAGGATAGTTGCTATTGAATATGGTCTGCTCCTGTAACATCTGCAATATTAGCACAGATGAAATGACACTGGTGCTGGCAGCTTGTTATCTGTTCTGGGGAGTTTCTGATGCAGGATTTCGCTCCAAACATCTTTTTATCAGTTCTCTCTGGCAAAAATGCAGCTGTCAGAGATCCACTGCATTACCTCTGGCCCCAGTCAAGGTAGAATTCTACCAAAGCAGAATTAGCTCATCCCTCATGTGGTTGCATGACTGTCAGTATTATACCTGTGGTTTTGTTTTCACCTTGGCCACTTTGCCCTCCAGATGTGCTTGGAGATGGAGATATGAAGACAACACATTGGAGTGTATAGCAAAGAAAACTGGAGTAGCTGAGTGACATTACCTCAGCTGATGGCACGTGTTACTGACCTGCCATTCTTAGTAATTACAAGGATAAAAATAATTATTTCAAGGAGAAAATATTATATATAACAAAGAGCAAAATTAAACTGAGTGGAAATGAGGCCTGTGACTTCCTTCTGTTTCTGAAGTAAGCTTAGACTTGTAGAAGAGCCCTGAGTGTAGCACGGAGTATAAACTGGGCTGTGCCCACACACAGCAGGGTCAGTCACTAGAACAGAATCCTTCCTCTGCACCCTTCTGCAGGGGCAGCTTGTCT
Source organism: Gymnorhina tibicen (assembly GCA_013399875.1). NCBI lineage: Eukaryota > Metazoa > Chordata > Aves > Passeriformes > Artamidae > Gymnorhina > Gymnorhina tibicen. Next base: position 62,158 of record VXAZ01006873.1, read on the forward strand.
GTGTCCTACTCCTGTGTCCACTCATGTCTGGTGACTGTCACACAAAGTGGGGAAGCCCAGCTCTCTACTTCTCCTTCCACTCCTTTCTCACTAAAGAGTGATACTGTCAGAAATCTGTTTTCTCTCTACCTTGAGCTTTCACCGAACTATGAGTAGATAAGCCATAAATACTTTACAGACCACTCAGATCTAGCTGAGTGATAGGAAAGTTCATCAAGTTAGCTGCTTAAAAGCTTTTCCAATGATTGATTTAAATCCTTGGCTTTTTAAATTAATTTAAAGTTTTCCCTGTTTCACATGCCAGATGAAACTCTGCCACTGTACATGATTTGGCTGAGGTTGAGTTAGTTTTCTTCATGGTGGCTAGTATGGGGCTGTGTTTTGGATTTGTGCTCGTCATATTTTGACAAGTGGAAGTTAATTTAATTTATTGGAATAAAAAGTCAATGCAATTGCACAATGAAGCTTTTCCAGCATTCACAGGTTAAAAGATGTCCAAGGCTGTTTTTAAAAATGGTAAACAGAAATGTACATGATCTCTTAGTCAAAAATAGAAAGCTTTACCTTTACACCTGGTTGCTGAATCTACAAAAAATAATCATGATATTTTTTCTGACAATGTGAAAGTGGCTGGAATTCATCACAGAGATTTTTTCCTGTTAAAATTATAATTAACACCTTACGAGAAAAGATACTGCAAGAATAATGTAACCCTCCTATAAAAAAATCTTTTTAATGCAGATGCTTGTGCTTGATGATCTAATACACATAAACAGATATTTTCGATTTGTAAATATTTCCTTTTATTAATGTAGAAGTAACAAGGTGTACTGGAAATGTATTTCTGTTTTCAAAAGCATGTCTGTACCGCTATTACAGACCTAGGGAAAACCTCCGTACGAAGTGCTTCAGTTGTATCTGAGTCTCTGGTATTAAGTAGATATTAGGCTTTCATGGGAACTAAGAGCTTCAGAAAATGGCTTTTAAATCAGGATGACTTGGCTGGGGAGTTTACACTGGCTCCTGTCCAAGCAGAAATATCCAAAAGAGCAAATTACACCTCCACACCCAGTTAGAAAGTCTTCAGGTATTAAGTTGTTTGTTAAGTAGAGTCATTGCGTTAGTAATTTTAGCTGTGTTTGTTCTTTGTGGAAGGCAACAGGCTCTTCCAGATAGTTTCAAAACACGGCAGGGCAAAACTTGATCTTATTAAAACTAAGTTTCTACATGAACTGTTGTTTCTCGCTTCACAGGTTTCCTCTGCTCTTCTCAGCCAAACTTATTGCTAATGTATTTTTCTCTGTAAAATATTTTTTCACAAAAATTTGTTTCAGAAACTGCCTTAAAAGCTCTTGCTTCAGGGAAAACAAGCAAAATCACAATTTTCGTAGCAGACTCATTTGTTTGTCTTTTTAGCCTTGTTACTTTATATTTCTCAAAAATGGAAGAAAAACTGTACCTCTCTCTTGCAGAAAAGTCCTGTTACCTTTTTTTTTTTTTTTTTAATTACAAGGTGAATAAATCTGATAAATGCTTTTTAACTTTCTTAGACTTCTAAATAGAATGTATTACCTAAAGCTATAGCTCAGTTTTGGTAAATGAATACCTTATTATAGAAGTATGCTAAGAATTTATTTTATTTTCTGAATAGGTTTGTCTTCAGAAAGCAAGGGTGTCTTAATGATTACAAATAATAAAAATTTGTTTCACTTGGCCTTTTGCTGTTGTACTGGGAAATTTCTCTTGGAACTGTCATCTTTCCCCTGCATCAGCAATGAAACTTCCCAGCTAGTTTCAGTGAAGGGAAGGACTAACTCTAACTCACAGAGGTGTAACTGGAGGTACAGTTCAGTTCAAAGGCTGATATATATGCAACCTACAAGCCCAACTTGTTCCTCTGGCTGCATGGGACTCCTCGCAGGAGGAGGAAAAGCAGGATTGTGTTTTGCAGAGGGAAACGGCGCTTTAACTCTTACCGTACGAAACCACAACGCAACCCAAAGGAAGTCTGCTGTGCAGTGCCTGGTGAAGATAACCTTCCCAACAGAGGACTCCAGCGCAATGCCATGCCCTCAGTCACCTGTATATCTTCAGGGTGTCTGCAGACTACTGACATAACCTTGTGAGAGATGGAGCTGTGGCAACCAGACATGCAGGAATTGCAGGCACAACTCCTTCAAACTTCCTCTGCCTTGCATACCACTGGAGAATTGCCGTGCAGGCTCCTTTCCCCTCACCAAGGAGCTCGGCTGTCCCTCAGGCTCAGTGACTACTGCTGACACCAGCCTGGGCGGTTTGAATTATGCCAGCTTTCACGGGTGATTCACCCTTCTCTTGTCCATGTCTCAAAGCATGTTCAAAATCAGCATATTTCAACTCACATATGGTTTCTAAGCCAGAAAAAATCCAGCTGCCATGGCTGTGGCTCATATGGTTAATTTCCAAGTTTAAGAGGCATGAATGCCTCCTTGCTGGCTGAATTTTTAGTCTGAAAATGACAGGATAGGTTTTCTTTTGCCTTCTCAGACCTCTGTGGAATTTCTTGTAAATTCAGCTGCAGCATAGACACCAGAGCTTGTTTTGCAAGATATGCAGAAGTGGGCTGGTAGCATAACTAAACACAGCATAAGCCTTGAGGCTTCTTTTCCAGCCAGCTGTCAAAGCTTTGAAACTATCGTGTGTTTAAGGCACTGAAAGGACTGTGGAGCATGAGCCTGATGGAATGTGTGGTATTCATTTATCTCTGGAAGCTTACAAGTCCTGCTTGATGAATTAGAGCTATATAGTGATGAAGCTAAAGATGAAAGAAGCTGCAAAGGAGTAAGAGCTTCTGCAATTATAAAAACTGCTTGAAAACTTGTGTTCACCAAGCAAAACTTTTGATTGAAAATACTTTAAGGGATGAACATTTGATCTTGTTCAGCAACTGATCCTGACTAGATTGGACCCTGATGGTGCTTGACTCCAGTATGATTTCTAACAATTGCTCTAGAAAAGGACAGTATTTTCCTTTGAATGGATAGTGTGAGCTCTGAAGCTGAATCATGAGTAGATGTCTGACCCTGTGTCATAGGGGAAGGGTAACAGGAGAGGGAATTAGCCACAAGTACACCCTAACCACAGAATCTTCTTTTTTAGGTGTCAACGTTAGCTCTGTCCTAAGTGTCCACAAAGTTTTGCAGATGATTAGGCAACAAATTTGCAGCTAATGCTGTATGTAAACAGCCTGTATTACAAACTTTTTAAGAGTGGTTTAATCATTTGTGTATTTGCTTTGTATTTAGCCAAAATGTCAATCTGATGCTGCAAGGTGACTGCAAAAGCTGCTGAAGAATTCATCTAAACACCCAAAAAACAAGGTTTAGAAATAGATCTGCCATGCTGATCATTTAAGTCATACAACATTGTTTCTGTGGTCACACCATGTGGAATAACTTCTGTAAGTGGAGAAATACATGTACAGTGTATTTCTTCAGAGGGATGGAAAGCCAGCTCACTGCAGGGCTTCAGCTGATGCTCTGTCTTGCTGAATGTCATCACCCTGTGCTCCCTCTGTAGTCACTGGGAGGAGATAAGTATCTCCAGCAAGTAATTGAGAATTTGGACGCTCTGATTCAACATCTACAGGAGACTTCCTCTCCAGTGGCTGCCCAGGGAGGCAGTGCTCATATTTGCTTTACCCAAGTTAAGTGTTTAAAGTTAAATGAGCTAAAGATTCCTGCAGACTAGCCAGGGAAATTCCAATGTTTTCTTCCATCTTAATTTCCTTTTCTGTCCTGGAAAGCAAGTTACACAGAATCTGTATTTAAAATATGTGCGTTCCCTTCTGCAAATGAGACTGGCTACAAGATCTTTTTCTCAGAGAAATAATCAGGATTATTTATCTTATTGTTATCCCCAACTGCACTAAGACTTTACCCCAAATATTTTGGGAATGGTTTGGACCCACTCAGCTCCTTTCCTCTTCAGCCATAAATTTTATGCTCCCACAGCTGGAGTTTCCAGCCTTACTGATGGATTCAGTTTAGGGGGTAGAAGGAGGAAAAAAACTACTCCTACTCCTCCTCAGATATGCATATTGTCTTTCTGGTTACTTCCTTCTGGGAGAATTAGTTTCTCTAAGGGATTGCTTTTCCAGTGCATGGTTGATTGCATGAAGAAGGGGGGAGGGTGAGCAAAGCAGACTGTGGCCTGGTGTTCAGGGGATTTATGGTGGGTAGAAAGGGAATAGCATAGGAGTGTTTGGATACCGAGTCCAACATGCCCTCATCTATCACTCTTTGTCACATCGATAACCAGTTACAAAGAGTTTTTGAATGACTGTTGCCTACATCTTTTCTCTCTCCTCTCAAAGTCTGTTGTTGGTAGCATGTAATCAGCCATCTATGTATTTAAATCTAATTGCATATTTTAGATGAAAAGACAAGGAAAACTGGGAGCTCTTGATTAAAAGATGGAGACTGCTTTTGCAAACAGACACTGAGGAAAATATCTTGCAGCTCATGACTTCCAGGAGGAACAGCGAGTTGCGCCTGTTGTTAGTGTTACCACTTGTGACTGGGGGCAGAAAGGTCCATAGATATTTTCTTGGGCCATAATTATGCACATGAGTAGAAAATCTGGTCATTAGAGGATTCTCTAACTTCAGCAAACTAAGCAAGAATCCAAAGCTGAAATCTGTATACTAGAAAAACACAAACTATAAATGCAGTACCAATTTTTCAGATGGAAGTAAAATAGACATTAAACAAATAACCATGGGGAGCAATGGAATCTCCAGCACACAAAAGCTTTGCGTCAGGACCAGATATATTCTGAATTATGTACTTTGTTTCTAATGCATGACAAGTAAAATTATTGTAATGGTCCCCTCTAGCCTTAAAACTATGAACTGCTTCCTCTGGTGCAGCAACCTAACTCAGCAGGCCAAGGGGAGAAGGAGTTTACTGCGCCAGCCACTGCTCTTAAAACCACGCCCCAAAGGAAAGGTGCTTGCGAGGAAATTGGTGTGGTAGGTTAATGAAAGGCAACAGTGACCAGCACAGAGAGAGGATTCATTCATCCTGCTCTCTGAACAACCACAGCGTGCACCAGCTGGGGCAGGACGACCAGGAGAAGCATCTGGAAAATCACAACTGAGAGTGAAAACCAGGTTTCAAGAGTGTTCTCCCATTGGTGTTGGTGGTCCAGCTCTCTAGTTTTGCATCCTATGTCTGTGCAGAGACACTATCCAAGTGCCACCTTTCATGAAGGTGGTGCCTTTCTTCCCCAGGAAAATGTTTCAAGTGCAAACTCAGCTCACAGCACCCACCACAAATTGCTTATTTGCAGATTCCTCAAACTTTTCCGGATAGCTTCCTGCTCCTCAAAAACTGGTTGAGCATGCACTGTATAATTTTGTGAAGTAAGGAATAAAATCAGATGTGATTTATAAAAATTTGAAGATTTTGATGACCTTTCTTCAAATCATTTAAATTTTATGTCAAAATGTTAATTTTTTTCCATCAAATGAGAAACTCCAAGATTGTGCCAAGAGTTATAAATAGATCAGATAAGATTTTCCAGTCATTTCTGGTGATCAACAGCAAAGAATAGCTGACATAATGTCCGTAGTGGGAGCTGGTGGGTTTGGTAGGATTTGTTTTTGAAGTATTGGCTTTTTATTCATGATAAATCATGACTGAATTTCAACAGGATTCTTAGAAACATTGTTCCCCCCTCTAATCGATGGATTTGGCATAAGTGGAAAGAGCTGTGTTTACTAAAGAGAATGACAGTCTGCTTTTTCCTTTCTTAGCAATTTCCATATCAAACTACCGACTGTGTCACTGTCTTTCTCAGCCGTTCCCAAAATCCAGTTGTACCAGTAGAGTGAGGTTGACTTATTACCCTTCTTTTAGCTTTTTTGACAGCGGTTAAGAAAAAGACTATTACCTTATTTTAGAAAATCATGTGTTTCACACAGAGGGAACCAATAGCATTCATAATATACAAAGTTCTCCTATGAGCTTATTATAGGCACCTAGTCCCATTATCCAATGTATTCAGCGTTCCTTTATTCTGACAGGGTTTTTAATAGATTCTTTACATTTCTGGTTTTGTTTGCTGCTCCTTTCAAGTCTGAAATATCTGAGTAATTGCTTGGAGGGGAAAAAAAACCCAAATATTTCTTTTAAAGAAAGATTCTATTGCACACCACACAAAAATTTTCATGTTTTCAGGGTCAGGACCTGGACTCAATGATCCTTGTGGAACCCTTCCAACTCAGGTTGCTGTGATTCTATGATTTCCCATTTTTATTACCATTATTAATAATATTGCTACTACTATAAAACAATTATACAACACTGTGATTTTATGAACATTGCTAAACCCAAATTCTCTTCCACAAAGAATAAAAAAGAGGAGTTAGAGATGTGCACGTGCCTGCAGGCTATGATCTTACTGGCATAATGGAGACCAGAGACATGGTGGGATGGATCTTATGACTGGAGTGTTGGAAGGGAAGGGAAGGGAAGGATGGAGGTTCTTTAGCAAGGACAGGTAGGGAAGACAAGGAGATGGTGTTGTGCTCTAAGTCAATGACCAATTGGAGTGCATGGAGCTCTGCTTGGGGATTGATGAAGAGCCACCGAAAGCTTAATGTCAGGATTAAAAGGAGGGGCAGGTGGTTTTGCAGTGGTGGTTTGCTACAGGCCATGGGACCAGGGAGACTGGAAGATGAGACCCTCTGTGGACAGATGGGAGCAGCCTTACATTCACAAGCCCTGGTGCTCACAGCAGTGCCTCAGCTACCAGGGTATCTGTTGGAGGGACAACATAGCAATTCAGGAAGTTCCTGGAATGCACCAATAGTAACCTCCTTCTCCAAGTGACAGAGGAGCCAACAAAAAGAGGTGCTGTGCTGGACCTTGTTCTACAAACAGGGAGGGGCTGGTGGGGAATGTGAAGCTCTGGGGCAGCCATGAATTGGTGGCATTTGAGATCCTCACAGCAGTGAGGAGAGTGCACAGCAAGTTCCCTACCTTGCACTTCAGACAGATTTTGGCCTCTTCAGTCATCTGCTTCATAGAGCATCAGGGAATATAGTGCTGGAGGGAAGAGAGGCTCCAGAACACTGCTTAATATTCAAGGATAACCTCCTCTAAGCTCAGGAATGATGCATCCCAATGAAAAGGAAGTCAGGCAAGAACACCGGAAGGCTTGTGTGGATGAAAAAGGAGCTCCTGGACAAACTCAGACACAAAAAGGAAGTCTACAGTGGGTGGAAGCATGGATAGGTAGTCTGGGAGGAATACAGAGAAAATTGTCCCAATGGCGAGATCAGGTTAGGAAAGCTAAAAGCCTGAGAGAATTAAGTCTGGCCAGGGACATGAAGGCCAACAAGAAAAGCTTCCATAGGTAGGCTGATGATACAAGAAAGACTAGGAAATACGTAGGTCCTCTCAAGAAGGAAATGAGAGATCTGAGGTACAAAGAAGACAGATGTACTCAAGGACTTCTGGTTTCAATCTTCAACAGCAATTGCTCCATCCACACCACCCAAGTCACTGCAAGTAAAGACAGGAACTGAGAAAATTAAGAACTGCCAGCTGTAGGAGAAGATCGGATTCAAGAACAACTAAGGAACCTGAAGATGCAGAAATCCATGGGGCTTGATGAGATACATCCCCAGGTCATGAGGAAACTGGACGAGGAAGTGGCTAAGTCACTATCCATCATATTTGAGCGGTTGTGGCAGTCCAGTGAAGTTGCCACTGATGGGAAAAGGGGGAACACAACCCAAATTTTTAAAAAGATAAACAAGAAAGACCTGACGAACTACAGGTCAGTCAGTCTTACCTCAGTGCCCAGCAAGACCATGGACCAGATGCTCCTGGAAACTGTGATGAGGGAAATGAAAAATAAGATTGTTGATAACAGTCAATGTGGCTTCACTAAGGGTAAATCATGCCTGAAAAATTTGGTGGCCTTCTGTGACCAGGTTACAAAGTTGGTGAATAAGGGAAGAGCAACTGATGTAATCCACCTGGACCCATGTTTGCATTTGACACTGTCTGGCACAACATCCTTTTCTCTAAACTGAAGACACATGGATTTGATGGATGGTCAGTTGGTCAATAATGAATTGGCTGAATGGTCGCAAATCAAAAATTGTGGTCAACTGTGGCTTGATGTCTGTGTGGAGACCACTGATGAGTGGCATTACTCAGAGCTGATACTGGGAATGGCACTGTTAACATCTTTGTCAGTGTCATGGGCAGTGGCATTGAGTGCACCATCAGCAAGTTGGCTGCTGATACCAAGCTGTGTGTGCAATCAGCAGACGGAAGGGATGCCATCCGGAGGGACGTGGCCAGGCTTGAGAGGTGGGCCCATGTGCAACAAAGCAAAGTGCAAGGTACTGCAAAGTGCAAGGACCTGGGTTAGGGCAATTCCAAGCACAAATACAGGCTTGGCAGAGAATGAATTAAGAGCAACCCTGAGGAGAAGAACCTGGGGCTGTTAGTTGATAAGTTCAACATGAACCAGCTATATGCGCTCGCAGCCCAGAAGCCACAACCTGAACTGGATCAAAAGCAGTATGGCCAGGAGGTCAAAGGAGATGATTCTGCCCCTCTGCCTGCTCTTGTGAGACACCACCTGGAGTGCTGCATCCAGCTCTGGGGCCCTCAGCATAAGAAGGGTGTGGATCCATTGGAGAAAGTCCAGAGGAGGGCCATGAATATGATCAGAGGGCTGGAACACCTTTCCCATGAAGACAGGTTGAGAGAGTTGGAGTTGTTCAGTCCGGAGAAGGCTCCAAGGGGTGCCTTATAAAAGCTTTTCAGTGCCTAAAGGGGACCTGCAAGAGAGTTGGAGAAGGACTTTTTACAAGGGCATGTAGTGATAGGACTAAAGGGAATGGCTTTAAACTGAAAGAGGATAAGTTTCTACTGGATATACAAGAAATTCTTTACTGTGAGCGTGGTGAGACACTGGAACAGGTTGCCCAGAGAAGTTGTGGAAGCCTCATCCCTGGAAGTGCTCTAGGCCAGATTGGATAAGGCTTTGAGCAACCTGGTCTCATGGAAGTTTCCCTATCTATAGCAGGAAGGGTAGAACTAGGTCATATTTAAGGTCCTTTTCAAGGGAAACCATTCTGTGATAAGACGCTTGCCAGTAATTAACAAAAAAGGATAGACACAGTTACGGTCATGCCATAGTCCAAAGGTGGGAGGGCAAAAAGAGTATATATGGTTAGCAGAGTAGCCTGTCCTTGCAGAACACACAGTACCCTCTGTGTTGCTTCCTGGTTGGTCACTCTCCCAGACAACTTGAAGTCAGTGCTTGGTTGAAGTAGACTTAGTTTTCACACACCTTTCTAAAGCTAGTTTGGCAGACTTGCATTTCTCAGGTACACAGCTGAATCAGTGGATGAAGCGTTCTGCCTTGCTGGAGTTCAGCTTATCACCTTGGTTGTGGGGTACAGAAACTGTTTATCAGCTTCCTGAGTGACTGGTTGTTTTCTTAGGTGTGTGCCAGTACTCAGTGCACTATAAAGTCACACCTCTCCATTTTCACCACTCTCATTCCTTGTCTAATTACATGCACACTGTCATATCTTGTGAAACCAACTGGATAACTTGCTAATATTATGACAATGCTTCCTTTTTCTATTTTTTTTTTTTTGGTTGTTGAGGCATCAGTTTTATAGTTAACAGTGATTGAGACATTTTTAATCTTTGCTTCTTCTGACATCATTTATGCATCAGAGTCATAAAGGTATAAACTGCTGGTAATTATTTACTTTTTACAGAACTAAACACTAGTGTGAAATCCAGTATTTGAAGACTTATTCTTAACACCTGCTTTTCTTTTGCTGGCTTCACCTTCCCATCTTTTGTCTTTGTGTAAAAGAAACCCCAATGATTTCAAAGTATCCTGGAAGCTCAAAGATGGCATGTGGAGGGGTTGTGTGTTTTTTCTAAATTTGCTGCAAGAGGCAACTTTGTCTCAAAATCAAAGTTCAGAACATCTCTAGCTGAGAAATAGATGCAGAGGAAAGGCAAGGAGGGGATGACTGTGAATTCAGTGAAATGGCAGACAACTTAATATTGTCTAACATTGCATGGGTATCTCAACATCTTTCGGCAGATGCAAGGTGTTTATACATCCCCACCATACTGATTAATTTCTGAATGTGTGTTCAAGTACACTGTCATATTTCACGCATGGATTAGATATACCAAATGATCAGAGATAGCACCTGGAATAATTTGTGTATCTTCCTAGCAGCAAGGGAGCTCTCCTCAGCAGTGGCACCAGAAGAGGAAGCTGGGGGTTGGGAAGGGTGGAGGGCATGGTAAAGGTCTGGAGAATGAAAATTCCCACTGCAGGTACCAGGGGAGGATCTACCACAGCGACAAGGTCTGCCCTGAGGGACACCCCTGAGACACCCCTTAAGATGCAAAGGGGCTCAGTACCAGTCCCTGCAAGTACTGAAAATTCATACTGCCACTGGGGGTGTGTACCAGGCACTCATGGAAAAATATACATTTTTAGATTTGTATGGCTCAGGTCTGAAACATTTTAGCCAAAATGCCATGCAAACAAAATCAGAAAAATACATATCTGCTGGTTTAAAAGGGTTTTCTAGAGGCAATTTTCCTACATAAACCACCAGAGGGGGGGGGAATAGCAAAAAACCCCAACCAACCAACTAACCAACCGACCAATCAACCAAACAAAAAACCACTAGATTAGTCAACATGGAGAACACCTATTTTCCTAGATTTTCCCATATACCTCGAATGCTTGTTCAAATGATTTAAACTAAGCACAACTTAAAATTTTTCATGTGTTCTTTAGGTATCATACACAAGGTGAGTGAGCACTTGGCATCAGTCTCTGCAGTCCCATTGGCTCCCCCTGTGCTCAGAGGCAGCACTGTTGTCACCATGGGTGTTGGGAACTGTGGTGTCTGTGAAAACTGGGAGTAGACAACAAAAAGCAGGGAGTTTTCACAGGTGTAGTAAAAAATGTGTTCATTAAACTGGAAAGCAGTAGGATCTGAAACTTTTCAGAGGTGCAATGCCCTTCCTCCATGTTATGGTGACCAAACCAGAAAATTAGTCTCTTAAGATTCAAAAGAAAACAGATCTGGATAAAATGCAGAATTTTATAAGAAATCTAAATCTCTGTATTGTATACACAATTAAGGCAAATTAATAGACAAATATTTTTGTAAGAAGTTTTTTTAAAAAGAAGCTTCAGTAAATACCGAAGTGGATATTTGCTTGCACAGAATCTCGGTCGTACATGTAATCCCAATAATTGCTTCCTTTTAATTACGCTTGTAATAGGTACCCAACCCAGTCTAGATGTTCTTCAGCAACTTGTCTGAGATGTCCATGGGCCAGATTGCAACAGAAGCTGACAGAGGAACAATGGAATAACACACCGTGAGCCTGCCCATCATCAAGTGACCAGCACAAGGGTTGGTCACATCTTCAGCTCACACAGAGTTTGGAACTCAGGCATAGATAAATCCCACCTGTCTGACTAAGTGCTTGCCCAACAAAGGCACCACAGAGTGTGATGCTAGAAGCACAGTCATTTCAACTTTCTAAAGAGTCAGAAAGAGCCTTCTCTGGAGGCTCATCTTAAAGCTGTCTGGAGCAGGTGACATTCTATTGACAATAGATGTATTTGTGATGCTTAACTTAGGCAGGTTATATGAACCTAGGCCTTGGAGGGATGTAAGGGAAAGCTGGTCCACACAGCAGGTGTGATAGGCATGGGAAATAGTAGACAGACAGCTTATTAAATGCTGCTCCAGCCTCAGGTGATCCCCTTTACACCCTGGGGGAATTTATTTCTTGGACTTAGAGATGTGAGAAATCTCCACCATCTGCCTTTCAAAAGAGAGTATGCAAGGCCTAACAAACTAACAGGTGTTCAAAAGTACCTGTGTCAGGAGAATAAATTAGAAGCCTGATTCACATAATTTAGGACTACAGCTTCATGGATCTGGATTCAAATTTTCTGTAGAGATGCTTCTTGTTATACTATATATGGGGAAACCCATTTCACCTACAGAAACAGATTTCCCCTCACGGGACCTATTCCAAAGTTCATGAATTCAATTATCTCTGGGTCAGTCACTTCCCAGAGATGAAAGACAGAATCCAGAACAACTGGAGAGATAAAACAAGCTGATCTTTTATTTCCAGCAACGCACCACATTAATCCTTAATGGTACATAATGATGGTTATTTACAGGAATGGCTTACTCTTGATTGAAAGAGAAGTTTAGTTGCCATTCTTAGAAGGTATGCTCTTCATTTTGTTGTGTAAGGCCCCATCATTCAGTAAGATGCCAGTAAATGACCTGGAGAAGGTGACTAATGAACAACTACTTATTGCTCTCACAACAGACTGCATTCAGTGAAATAGTCAGTCCTCATGTTTAAAACAACAGAAGAAAGAACTTTTTCACATTGCACCTAACCGAATCTGAGGAACTCACTGCCACGGGGTGTTTTGGTGGTAAAAAAGTGTTTAATGAATGAAGAAATGTGCATCAAATACTGTTAGGCATAGCCGTACGGATGCAATTTCCAGTTCATGAAGTTCCTAACCACCAGTGACCCTCCTCTATGAGTTCCTTTCTGAACTTGGCTATTACACCAAGCAATTGCTGTTGGCCACTCTCAGATTCAAGCTATTAAGCTAAAGGGAACTATGGTCTGATATCTATGGCCAGTGATGTGATACATTTTTATATCATTATGTCCACTTAATATTTTTATTAAGACATCTTCTCACAAGTTCAGTATGCAAGCACAGAATATACAAAGATCCTCAGCCAGACATAATGCTTTACAGGCTTTGTCCGAAACATAAAAAGAGTTCAGATGCCAACACTACCAGTGCTGATATAAAACCAGAAAATAACAATGCCACTGCACTAAAGAGGTTGATGTGCAATATGTTATGTAAATAAAATATAAAATAGAAGTATTATATTATGGAAAATATTAAAATACATATTCCAGGCTTAAGCCTGTCCATTGGCTTTTTGGCCCAGAAAATTACTAAAAAATCTGACATCTTAAAATATTTTAATTTTACTTAGTGATTTTCATATCAAATTACTAATTTTTAATAAAGCACTGTGTTAGAGAGGTGATTTTAACCTTACTGGTTACTGTTGCCAATGGCAATACTGCAATGATGATTGCTGAGCCCTATGACTTCCACTTTCTCATTGTGCCTTAACACCCAGATGTGGGCTGCACCACAGAAATATGCCTTGAAAAAAAGACGTGGGTGTCCACGCATCAAAATAATTTGGAGGGGCAGGGCAGCACCTGAAGTCATTATCAATGTCATTATGAGTAAAATGGTAAAAACATCCAAGCAAATGGCTACTTCTTCAGGGACTCAGTTCATACCTGAATAAGGCTGGATCAAGAATATCTTTGTGCTATTAGTCACCCAATTCACACAGCAATCACTGCCTGAGCAGTCAGATTAGACAAGAAACTGCATGCTTTCCTTGTAGCTCACATACCTGGACTATATAGTCAGTTGAAAAGAAGCGATCACACTCCCAGTACTGTCATGAGAGCTGGTTTGTTAGTGCTGTGGAAGTGCAAATGCTCCCTGAGCCTCAGCAAAGGCAGCAGATGAAGATTGCTGACCATGCCCTGAAGCAGCACCTACAAATACCTGGTCATTGCTATATAAAGGCTGCACTGGGATTTCTCTAATCACCAGGCATACCCATTAATTAGAGTACAGGCTCTAAGGGCTAGAAGGAAAGGCACTGCTTTCCTTTCTCTCATCTGTCCTTCTTCTCAGGAAGAAGGGGGCGTTAAGGGGTTAACTCTCCTTACAACACATTTGAAGGCATTATGAGAGGCACCCAGCCAGCAAGACTCCTGCAACCTCTCCTCTAGCTCCACTGCCGTGAGAGCTGGACTAAGAGCAGGCCTATCTGTCTTTCTGTCTGTCTCTCACCTGCCCATCCTACTTAGCAGTTTTCAGGGGAAGGAAACACATCAGGGTATCAGAGATAACACAGTTGTCCAGAAAAAATGACGTTGCTTGAACCAAGATCGGAGTGAGATGTCTCTTGGTCAGAGTGGAAAAAAGTTGATAGTAAAAGCAGGATAAGAGCACTATGTTGCAGGAGTTTACTTGCTTTTGGGTACTGAAAGCATTAAGACCAAATAAAAATATAACAGTGCTCAGGGTTTCAAATCCATGGATGTTTTAATATAACATATTCAGAGATGGCGAGTTTGTTTGTGTTAGTTTAGACATACGTTCCTGGCTCATTTGGGGCCTGAACATGAACATGAAATATAAATATATAAATACATATGACTATTTATCTAAAAAATCTGAATTATCCTGTCATGAACTTTGAGCTTCTCAAGCCTACATGCAGACTTTATCCTTGCTGTTATCTTCTTATCATCTACAAAGAGTTAGCAAGTCGGCTGAGGGAGGAACACCAGAAGAGTGAAGAAGGGCTCCAGACAGTTTCATAGCTTTGCCCTTTATGCCCAGACATGCTGCTGCTCTTCCACTTGTTTATCTGAAGCCAAATCTTTTGAAACTGATACCTAACTTTTTACCATCTAAATCAAATTCACCTTAAACTGCCATAAGTATAAGGGTCCGTACTTCAGCTTTACAAGCCAAGATTTTCTGGTTGTGGGTTTGTTGTGCTTGTTTGGGGTTTTTTGCTAACTGCTGAAATGAGACTCAAAATCACCTTCTTTTGAAGTGATGCTGTGATGCTGTTACCCAACATGGTTTTCTAATTAGCAGATCTGATTTTAGCAGCACTAATCTGGTGGTGCTTGACATGTTTCAGTGTCATGCCACTTAGATGCTTGAATGTGACTTCACAAGTCTGTTACTTGGTAAGAGCTTATGCTTGAAGTTCACCCTCTGCCTGTCACAAAATTGCTCCTGGGTAGCTCCATATTCCTCCTATCTTCCTAGATCTATATTGTCTTGGCACTTTCTCCCTTAAATCTAGGATTATAACTGTTCTTTGTCCCAGCACAGAGGTTCTCTTCTTTATCTGTAAGCAGGATAGCCCATGAGATTTCTAATTTTTTTTTAGCTAAACAAAGTAAACTGTAAAAGCAAAATTTCCAAATTAATATTAGTGTTTTACTCACTAGGAACTGAAAAACTTGGTCTAAACGGTAAAATATAGAACATATTTCAAACATTATGCCAGAGTTTTATTCATCCACATTGCTTTAGCCATCCTACTCTTCCCCAAACTAACCTTAACTTCCCTCACATGTACTTCGCTGAGTTTTTTTGGTTTGGGGTTGTTTTTTTTGGTTGCTTGGCATTTTTTTTACTCCTGGGGATATAATGTAATCATTTGGCATTATTGAAATTCCAGAAATGCAATCGGATACCACTAATTACCTTTCACTTAACACCAATGATTCAAAAAATGAAAATGAATAATTAAATATATAATAATGTTAAAATATTTGCAATATAAATAGTAGATTGTTTCTGATTTCAGATGGGTGTTTCAACTAACATCAATGTCTCTTCAATTCTGATAACCTTTCATTATTTATCTAGCTGCCAATATGTATGTCACAGGTACTGCAAAGAACAACTTTCCAGTAACTTTTAATGAAGTAAGATGTTTTATGAAATAATTCCAGAAGCATATGGGGGTTTCTTCACATACTTTTTTTACAAAACTGCTTTTTACTTTTTCATGTGTTTTAAGGAAAGACAGTGATTGCTCTCCAGTGCTTCTGAAGTCAAATAGCAGTGTCCCCTTTGCTCCTGAATTGTGAGTGTGGTTCTTTGTCTCCAACCCCACATCCAAATAGAAATTTGCAATGGATTATATTCAAAATGCTGTCAAGACATTGGGACAGCACAGGGAAGTACACCAATTTCACCCATACCCAGAGCAAGTCAGGCAAATTAACAGCTGAGATACATTAATAAATTGACTGCTTTTCATATAAATTGTTAGATCAATGTCTTTCATTAACAAGAAGGAACTTAATTATATGTTGCAAGTGATGTTTTAAACATTATATTTAAAAAGCAGTCATAGAAACCATTTATTTTGCACTCACATAACCTTTGCTTACTGTCTGAATTGAACAGGTTTCCTCTCACCTATTGTATCAGAAGATTTTATTTTTATTTCTTTATTTAGCAAACTAGGAGAAAGCAGACCACTGTACAGGCAGCTTTGTTCTTACATGCAGCATTGTGGATATGAGGAACCTGCAGCAAAGCAGCACACTGGTCCTGCCACTGACCTGTCTTTCTTGTACTAAGACCATTTTCTCCCTCAAGTCAGCAAGGAGTACGCTTCTCCTTTGGTTTCAGTTCCCATCTCCAAGGATGCTTCCCTTCATACCTAAACATCTTCAAGAAAATCAGCTCTAAAATCACCAACACAGGCCAAAGCCAGCGAAGGTATGGATTCATTACGACTTGGCTAATCCCACAAGGAATACAAGATGTTCACCTTTCATTAATATGAACCGTAAGTTTCTAGGATTATTATTTTCTGTGATACCTGAGTAAAAACTGCAGAAGTTTCTGAACATCTCCTTTCTTTCATTTGACTTTGAAGTAAGAGTTAGGCCAAGCTTTGTTCATGTTAGATGCATTCAGAATTTCTCTCTGTACCAGGAGGCCATTGCCTTCACCTATCTCCAGCACTTCTGCATCCTGCTCAGAGCAATGATCCTGGGACTGTCTGTTGCTCTTTCTGGTGAAAGTGAGATAAGATCAAGGCAGAGTCCATTCCCCACAAACCGATACTCTTTCACCAGAAACAAAAGCAATATCTAGTCTGGACAAATACCAGAAATCTTTTATACACAACTGCGTCTACTGCTTTGGAGACCCAGGTAGCTACAAAGCCAAGGCCAAGGAGTGGGAGCTACTGCATTTGGTTTCTTAAAACCAAACACAGTAGTAATCAACCAGCAGTAAAACCTAGAAAAGGAAATTAGGGTGATCATCATCCTCATCTTTATAGGAATAATTTGTGAGGTTGGCCACTACATATGAAACTCACTACCTAAGCAAATATCTCATTGATCTTTACTGCTCCTGGATTGCTGCTGCTTTCTAGAGCCTATTTGATGTCTATTGTCCTGCCTTCAGTTCTTCCTTTCTAGGCACTGAAGATAGGCTAGGTAAATTCAATGAGATAAAAAAAAAATCTGCTTAGCCTCTTTTCCTCTAAGAGGTAAAGGAAGTGAAGAAACTTGGGATGATTTCAGTAGTAAGTGAATTCTGCTTTCTCAATTAAGTCTTCCTTTTTAGGAGATAATAATGAATGACAGAGGATAACTTTGGGGTTTGAGAGAGATGGGGAGGGTTATATTCTCCAAAGACTTTGCTGACTTTCCATCATACTTGAAGACCTCTGAAGAACTTCTCTGGTCAGCACCTTGTGTATTCTCTGATTTCACCTCCCAGATGCTGCCATACAAGTGAATGTTCTATTTTACACCAGAAGTCTGTGCTCTGTCACTGCAGACCTGCCTTATGCAGAAAACTTAAGGGAGTAGCATGGTTTGGACATGGGTCTTGGGGAGTTCCTGGGCTGTGTAGTCACGCCTAGGAGCTGGGAAGTACTCCCATGATTGTAACAGTAGAGAGATGGCAAGACTGTATTTCAGTGGTGGGACTCATCACTTAGGGGGACCTGTGGCAGTAACTCATTCAGGCATCCTTAACCTGCATGTAAGCCTAGACCCTACCTAGACCCTACTGCAAACCCGTGAGCCACTAAACTTGTCTTCAGCAGAAGATAAAACTCACTAGCTGTTCATCAAAAATAAAAGGAAAATTGTACCCAAAATTGGGAGAATAAGAAAGCAGCCAGGAGATGCTAATTGCTTGAAAAAATAGGAGGTGACTGCGACTCAGGGCTCTTATGAATCCAAATATTCTTCTGTTGCTGTTGAATCCAAAGGTTTGACAGAGATGACAGGCATAATCTCAGAGTGAGCAATTTCCTGATTGCATTGTTCTAATCATTATTTCTTTTTCTCATATACATTTTCTAGTTTAGTTGCAAGGCTGTCTTTCTGATTATATTCCTAGGTTTTCCCCACACATTTTCAGCAACTCAGAAATGACATTTTTATCATCATCATTATTATTACAAACAGTCACTAGCAGCAGTAAGCAAACAAATAGGCTGCAAAAATCATCTATTCTGAGGAAACTGAAAATTGCATTTGGCATGATCCTGCCAAAATCAAATTTTAACATTCCATTTCATACCCAGACAGATGGGTTGATAATATAATGAGAGAAATTCTTTTGGACTGGTATGTATGCTTAGCAATCTGAAATAATGTTCACAGGAGAAGCCCATACTGCATAAAAGTTTTATCAGAAAAAACAGTGGTCCTGCTGATATTTAAGTGAGATTCTCAAAATATATCAGAACATAAGTATATGATGAAACAAAAACCTGTGTATCATAAGCATGGCAAAAGTGTGTCTGTGTGCCTTAACTGTCAAACAAGTCCCCATAAATGTAAAATAAGGTATATCACAGGTGAGTGCATTGCCATATGCCACTCATAAGTTATCTTCAAGTGCACCAGGTGAGACAGAGTCCTGTCCCTGCTTTGCTGAGATATTTCAGACAAGTCACTGCACCTTGCTGTGCCTTGGGTTCCTCATATTAAAACAAGGTAAATCTTACCAACGTCATCTCACACTGTTTTGGCAGAGCTCATGGCATTTCCCATTTGCCTTCTCTTTCTATTACAGAAAATCTATTTTGTAGTCTTCCATATAGGTCTGAATATAACACTGATAAAATAATTTAAATCCACATTCTTGGGTGTTTGCCAGAAAACAGATAGTCCAGGATTTAGGCTCTTTCTCTTTCAGAATGGAGGTCTTTGTTAACTTAAGTATGACAGATTCCCCAGGTAATTGCTGGGTAAACATGCTTCCTTTAATCAAGAGGGTAAAGCTAGAGCAGAAAAGTTTAATTGTTTCTGTTGTTGGGGTTTTTCACTTCCCACACAGGAAGGTTAATTTGAGAGTGTAGTATTAGGGTGTGTGTTCATTTATTATCTCATGTAGATACGAGACCCTCGAGGGGAAAATTGTTCATTGCTGACCTGGATCAAAAGCCTCCTCTCCGAACCCCACAACAGGCCCATGTGTGAGTCATACTGGGACTGTGCCAGGAAGGGTACAGGACCAAATATTTTCCTGTGAGATGTTCAGAAACTTGACAGAAATGTGTGTATATGTAGATATTTGTCTGAAAGTAGACTGCATCAAATATGGATGAAGCAGGTTTGAAATCAGCTGCAGGCTTGGGCTTTTGCAATCTTGGAGACCCATTTTAAAAAATTGACTCAAGAACCATGTTTTAAAAGTAACAAGACCACTGCCATAGAAAAAGGGTGCTTTCAGAAGCACTCAAATACATCAGATAATTCCTGCAAATTGGAGTCATTAGGATGTGGATTCTTAGCTGGCTCTGTAATATCAGTAGGTGACTGGTTGAATTTTCAGATACCAAAAAAATATTTGAAAAATGTTTCCACGAAAAGAAAAGTTTTAATTAACTGCATTATATGCCAATTATATTTTTAATTATGTCGCTCTGTTTCCAAAATGATCCATGGCCCTTTCCTCTACTGTTTTGTAAAGTGCTAACAGGGGTAAGAGAAAAAACACAAAAACCTTCATCTAGAATATAAAGGAGAGAAAAGCACCAAGAGCAGAAAACAGCTGTTAGTTGGATGCCAGTGGTACTGTTTTATTAACTCCCATATTCCAAAAGGGTAATGGTCAGTAGATGAGGATTTCTTCTTCAAGCTGCATCAAACTACTGTACATTTTTCAGTCATTTTCATTTAGAATAAACATTTATTCATTTAGAATAAACACTGTAAATGTGCAAATTGTATTTTTTGAGCATTTGTTTGAAATTTCATGACAAGTTTTCCCACTAAAGAATTGTTCTTATTTATCTTTTCCCATAAGTCCTTGTGTGCTCTTCATAATGGGGTAGGCCACAGAAAGATACAGTGTAACAGCTGCTACTTTTGTTTTCACTTCTGCTGGGGCTATTGTAATTGTTTGAGGCATTTTATCATCTTTTTTAGATCAAATTATCTTCTGTTATAATAAAAAATTGGACACAGCAAGGGATATTTTGGTCTGTAAAAGAACATGCCTATTTTACATTTGCAAGAAATAACTTCTTCTATCCAGTGGTCAAAATAGAATTTCAGCATTGCCAGGAGCAGTTTTGAGTGATACATACTGTTAGCCTTTCTTGGCTATCAGTCTGATATGAAAGAATAAAAAATACAAAAATAATGTTTCAAATTCTGCAAACAAAAAAAAATAAATTTCCATCCAAACAGAACAATTGAAAAATCTAAAAGGAAAAGTGTTTTTAAATTGACTTTTCTTAAAATATATGATTAAGCAAAAGTTTTAAAATAAGATACTTGGGTTCATAAAAGAATATGCATATTTTATATGTACAATTAACTTTTTACTTAATCCAAAACCAAATTTCAGATTGTTGAGAATTTCCCAGAAAAGAGAGAATCCAGATACGATCCATTTAACATAGCGTGTCCCAGTCTGCCTCACTGACTCACTGCTGAGCATGTTGAGCTCAGTACCAAGAGCTAGGTGACAATGGGGACATGCACAGCTGGCTTTGGCAGCCCCAGCCAGTTGCAAGACAGCAAAGTACCCATGCTAAGTGGCATGGAGACGCGGCGTGCTGCAAAGCTGCTTACCCAGCAGGAGCATGGGACCTCACCCTGGCAGGGGCTGAGCAGCCCCAGAAGTGCTGAGCCCTCTTTTCCCAGCCCAAGCCCAGCCCTGGGAGATGCCAAGAGTCATGGAGGGCTCATCAGGCTCAGGAGCACACCAGTGGTGTTGCACTTTCAGGGATGAAGTGTGCACCCCCCTCCCAGCTTCAGCGGCAGAGCAGAGGGTCATTCTAACTTTTTCTTGCCCATTAAGGGGTGGTTTGGGTGTCCCAAAGACACAAGGAGGCACTTATACCACCTGTGCTGCACAACAGAGAGCAAAGTGGGGAATCCTCTTTGATTTCTTTGTCCCACACACAGCTGTGCTCCTGCCTTCCAAAATGAGGCCACAAGAGAGCTGTGCAGAACATCCTCTCTCTCCTCCACTACCTGTTGTTTTGAGCAGCTCTCCAGTTTCTCTGGCACTCTCCCTCTCCGCTGTGTCAGCAAGAGCACAGCCCATTGGAAGGGAAAAGTATGGCATAAGGAGGCTTTGCAGACGGTAAAGGCAGAAAATCATCTTCCTCTGCTTCAGATATTCTTGCAGCCTCATGAATAAAGCACTATTTTTTCCCTAAAATTAATATGGTACCTCTTCAGCAACAATCCTGTTCTGCTCTGAGTGCTTCACTTCTATGAACAATGTGCATGAAACTGACTTCTTTGTGCCTGGAAGTAAACAAATGGACTTTTAATTTAAACGAATAATTTCTAAAAGTCCGTATTCTTTATCGTAATATTCATTAAGTTCTTCTATTATACAGGGTGCAAAGAGAAGACTGGAAGTTGCACTCAAAGCAATGATAAGTTACCATTTTAATGATTCCTTGTGTTATGAGTAATTTATAAATCACTCGGTATCTTCTCAGTGAAGCTTGCCTTCTGTTTTTAAAACGTAAATCTCGTATCCAACAAAGGGTTTCAGTGCAATAAGAATTAAGGTGTGTCTCTTAGCTTTTACCTGCAAGCAATAATGATGTTGTCAAGCGTTTCAGGTGAGACCAGCCCAGGATTTTGGGGTGGGGAAAGACACTCTGTTATACAGCATCTTCAGTTCTTCCCTCAGAGGGAGGCAGAGACACCTTGAAGGGCTGAGTATAAGGACATACACAGGGTGTCTTTTTAAATAGTCACCAGAGCTGGGGGGGGGGAGGGGAACAGGAACAGACTTGTAACCATAACTCAGTTGGACTTGTTTCTGAGAAGTCAGATGCCATGGATTGGCTCCCTCACCGAACGGCTGCTTTTCTGTTCCTTTTGTTGGTAAGTCAGATTTTAAAATAATACTTGTAAATTCTGTGACTGCACCAGTTTTGTGTTCCTCAGCAGACCATTACACTTCACAGTGTAAACTAGTCCCCAAAAATGTCTTGTGAAATTTATCATAAAAATCAAAGCTCTGCTTGTACTAAACAGCCCTTCTGAACAGTCTATAGAATTAACTTAGCTTTTCTTTAAATACTGACGAAAGTATCTTTCTAGACTTTTGGCAACCTGTTGATGTTCAAGATGTGACTTTCTATGTTTACTACATGACTTTTCAGGCAAAGGTTTTCTGTGGCTACTATTTAGGGGGTCACAGTTATTAATAAAATGCTTATCATTACATAAATTTTAATGGCTGGATATAATTTGGTTCTATGTCTTTACTTTTTTATCTGTTGAGGAAATATATTTTTCTGAAAAATTCAAATTGCTTTTTTCTAAACTAATTAGCAAGATTGCTTCAGAGCTATATATTGCTACAGCTATATTCAAGAGGAAAAAATGATGAAATTTAGTGGAGATCTCAGTTGAGGAAAAATCAAGACTTGGCCTATTATTTCACATTGCAAAGGGTTCCTGTGTTGTAGTGCATTAGTGTCTGAGCCGCCATGTGCTGAGCAAGTGAGTGCATGATGAAAGTGTTGCTCTTTGGGTTTGTTTTTCTCCCTGTAAAAGGAAAGCTGTGGCTATGGTCAAGTGGCATAGTTGTTCGATGTGTTCATCGAGGCATGGAAATTACCCAGAAGGGACTTAAAAGGGCTATGGGTGCCCTACTGCTCCTGCAATCTGATTTTTGTGTGGATTAATTTTACTCATCTGTGCTGACCTTTTGAAATTAGGTAGAGGTTTAAGGCCCTGAAGATTGAGAAAAGCGGGATTTCTACTATAGTTATGCCCGGTGGTTTTCATGCAATTTTACATTTTACAGTGTATTAGTAAGGGTAAATGTTTGTTGACTTCTCATTACTGACTTCTCTAGAAATGTTGTAGTCTGAGAAAAAGTTTCTGTTGTAGAATAAGAAATCCTAAAACCATTTGGAGAATATAATCCATTAATTTTAGGTGACAGCTCTGCAATCAGTAAAGTAGAACTAATTAACACAGAGCAGCTGCCAAGCAAACAAGGACAAAACTTGGCAAAAGCAAGTTATGGTTCGGATAAGTTTCTGCTTGTTCAAGGCAGCACAGCAGTGTTTGAGACTGCCTTTTTTCACATCACACTCACACTTCTGGATTTTCATGTAGCACTAGTGACTATTCATTTTACTCAGTTACCTGGTGATGCACACTCCCAGTGTGTCGAAGTTCAAAAAGCTTGACTCTGTTGTGTCTAAGATCTGTCCATTCAAAAGAGATTTTACTGCTTTACTTCTCTCAGCAGCTCTGGAGCCATTTTGTTTCTTTCAGTATATTATTGTTACAATTGTGAGTGATGGAGGGTAGGTGTTGCGTCAGAAAAAAGTGTGATCCTGAAAAATGCCACTGTGTTTTGATGACTGTCAAATATCTGAACTTTTTTCCCAGAGGAAATCCTTGTTCTTGTCATGCGTTCCTCTGCCCAGCAATGTTCATGATGGCCTGTACAGCTTAACAGCATCTTTCAGCGCTTTATAGAAAGGTGGCAGACAAACTGCAGAGGTTAAATAAATTATAAATTTATGTGTCCAGTGTTCGTGTATTCTGAGAAAGGATTTTGACTTTCAGCTTGACTAATCTTTCATGAAAATCACCTGTCTGAATGGTGTGTCTGGTTAGCATATTGTTAATAAGTTGCATCAAATAAAATTACCATGGAGTTATACACATTTTAGTACACTACCGCATTTTGAAAAAAAAGGAACTTACCAGCCCTGAAACAAATAATTTTGTCTATGGATTTCACCATTGGTGGGACTGATTCTGCAACCCTTGCTCACGTGACTTCAAAGGCTTTATTCTCATGAGTAAGGGAGTTCTGTTTGTGATACTAGCACAGACACGTTTTATGGAAATAACCTGTTTGATCAGGTATGACTCTTCTCCTGCCAGCTATCATGTGA
Organism: Gymnorhina tibicen; assembly: GCA_013399875.1. NCBI lineage: Eukaryota > Metazoa > Chordata > Aves > Passeriformes > Artamidae > Gymnorhina > Gymnorhina tibicen. The sequence goes on from VXAZ01006873.1 coordinate 86,291, forward strand.
CAGCCAATAATTTTAAATTCACCACTTCTCTTATGCACTTTTGTCTGGATACATTTTCCCATGTGTTATCTATGCTTATTTTTTTCCCCCCTAGTTGTTAGGCTATGGTTACGCATCCTACTCATAACTTGGTTGCACATAAAAATAGTCAGGAGCTAAATCCTCTCCTTGTATATTCATATGAAACATCTGCCAGAATTGAATCAGGAACCTGCAGGTTCTTCTGCCAAAAAATTTTGTTGTAGAAATAGAAACTAAAGTAATTCCACATGCAGGAATTATCACCTAAGATTAGGTACTTAAGCCTGTAGTTTTACATTCCAAAGTAAAATGGCCGTTAAGCAAACATCCATTTGCAGCCAGAACATTTTAAGTCATATCAGAAGTCAAGTTTTATTGAGGAGGTTTATAGAGGGCACTTAGCATGACTAATTTGAAAAACTCAAATTTTAATGATAATGGCATACACCCTACATTGAAATTACTTTTCTGTTCATTTTTCTAATGGTTGAGCTCAGTTACTATATGGAAATGTATTTTATCTACATACAGTAGAAGATACAATAGCAGAACAGAAACAATCTCAGTGGAAACTTTGCCAAAGTGTTCAGATCTTTGAATAAACTTATTTTAAAATAAATAAAACTTCAAAGTAAATTCTTCAGCCTGGCACGAGCATTGTCATAATTCCTGAATAATTCCTCTCATAATTGTTGAAATAGTAATGGATTCTCCATTCTGAGTGAGATTCTGAGTATTGCTAACACACAAAACACCTTACCTCATCTGAATTAGAAGACAAAAGGCTGGAAAAATCATCCAGAAAATCTTCTCCTTTAAATTAGATGAAGTACATTCATTAGTGACATATGAAAAGGCAAAGTATAGAAAAAGAAAATAATGTTTCAATTAAAAAGTGATCAAATTGCATATTTTTCAAATATGAGTGTTTGTCTTATATTTGAACTCTGCTTCTCATTATTTCATATGCACTGATGTATCACTTTTTAAAGAGATGTAGAATTAATAAAGGGAAGGGTTCATTATTGCAACCCTTTTCTAGTCAGGGCTGTGGATGAGTAAGAAAGACGTCAAAGTCCCAAAACGCTGACAGTACCAGAGTTACCACTGCAGCCGGATGACTAACACAATACGTGTGAGTTCTCAGCACTCCTCCCAGCCAGGCCAACAACAATGCCACTGTTGACTTCAAAGAGAGAGAAGCAGATCTCATATGAATAATGCTGGGAAGATGTTGAAGGCGTGTTCAGTCATTTAGATTTGAGTAGGTGGAGGAGGGAGGATTCCGTAATTACGTATGATATTGCTTGGTACTCAATTAATGATTAGTTAATTCTTGTTTGTAAATTGCTTTGAAGGTAAAAAGAACCATACACATCCTATGGGCCTAATTCTGTCCTGAGTTACATCAGAATAAATCCAGAATAACTCCAGTGTGACTCTAAGATGTCATTTTGGGCACAGGGTCCAGGTATCATTACAATAAAAGACAAGCTTTCAGACGGGACATTGTGCAAATGACAGAAGCCACAAACTTGTTTCCTGCCTGCACATCTCCCAACCCAAAACAGAAACAACCTGTGCAACCAGCGCCTAGATTCTCTGCAGCTTCCTTTTTTTTGCACAGTCTCTCAGAGACTAACCGGACAGCAAATCTTGGCATCATTCTGACCAGCTTGCCTACCCCAAGGTCGTCAGGATGCATCCCACACATTCCAGTGGGTCCTATTGCTTTAATTATTGCTTATTCTCATGTCTATGGAAAGTACTGTACTTGGATACTGGTTTAGAAGGGAATTTTTTTAACTACCTAGAAATTTGCTGGAGTTAGCTGCTAGGAGACAGAACTTATCTGCTGGAAATAGCACTAGAAAGAAAAGGTTTGCATCCCAGAAAAATATTAGAAATAGACAACTGGGTTAGGGGAGGCCTTCTAACTGCTGGTGACAGTGGAGAACTGGAAGGCATTAGCTGGGGAGGCAGAGGAGCCACTATCCCTGAATCAAGTTGGATAAATATCATCTCAAAATTGTTCAGGTTTATCTGGTGAACGAGACATCTTTGTCTGACGTCTGCCTGCTCTTCTTCCTATACCACAGCCTATACCACCAAGAGACATACCAAACACAGAAATCAAGTTCATCAGATCAGCCTTTTCAAGTAATAACACAAACTGTACTAAGGATTCTGAATTCAAGATCTTCCATTACCAACAGGTAGCAGAATGGGGTTTTCCCTAGCTATCACAGGACAACTGTGGAAATACAGTGCCTAAATTTACAGTCCACAGCATCACCAATAGACAAATTCCTGACGTTCCCATTACTGGTGCTCAAAAACTAGAGGATGAGACTCCAGTGTAAAATATGCATTTTTCACTGCTTGAAAACAGAACTCCCTATAGGCTGGAATCAAGAGGTTTATGAATATTCACGTCCTTAAGTAATAGAATTTTTTACGGGCATAATTCTTATTTCAGAAAAACTCAGAATAGTTTTTCAGAGTAAGAGAGTGATGTGGCTGGGTGTGAGGTTTTAGTCTCACTGTTAAGTAACAGGGTAGGCCACAGGATGCAGACAGCAGACAAGATTCACTAACATTGCACTGGGAGGTGTATACCCATACTTTGCCAGGTCAAGACAATTGTTTGCATGCCAGAAGGGATTTCAGCCTAAGGGTGGAGAGGATTTAATTATGGTCACCAAAGGAGGCTCTGTCTGTGGGATAGACTGATAAGAGACGTTCAATTAGTGTTATTTCTGGTGGACCTCATCACTCAGGTTCTCTCGTGTAGTCTGCCCCTTTGACTCTTCCATGTTCCTCCAAGCTCCAAGGGGGATTATAAAAGAAGAGGACTGAGCTCTCACTGGAGCAAACAAACCCTGCTGTTTACATGGAGTCTGATATTGTCCATTCTCTGAGATGAGGAATGGCTGCACATGAATTTGAATCCTATGCTGATGTTGAAGATTTAAATAGTCATAAACTCAACATAAATTAAAAGATGCATTGATGCTTTTAGCACAACATGAACGTATTGAAGGGATTTTCCTGCAGAGTACTTTTCTTAACCATTTATGTCAATAGCTTGCTCAAACAAATAAGGAAAAAAATCCTTACTCTTGTGGAGTCCATAAATTTCAAGCTATATGCACACCAAATGGGCAAATCCACAGTCTAAACTCCTTCACTGAGAAGCAGATTAGGGCATCCGTTGTAGGCCAAGGTCTCAGGGAGTGTTTTGGGCAAAACCGGATCATTGGAAACACTGTTTTGTAAATGACAGATGGTAAATTCTTGCAGCATAAAGGTAAATGGGGAAAAGAGAGAGAGAGGAAGGAGGGTGAAGCTGCTATTCATTATTCTGTTGCATGTAAGAAGTTGTCTTAACATGAAGTAAGTGGAAAAAATTCTGTGTCCATGTTCCAGCCTTGCCAGTACAATGCAATAAATTTGAAGTGAGGAAAGTCCCATGATGTAATGATAGGATAAATGATTGTCACAGATTTTATCGAAGTATAACTGACATAAAACCCCACAGATAAAATATATCAGACGAAAAACAACCAAACCAAACCAAAACAAAAAGCTATGGGAAATTATAAGGAAGTGAAATACTCATAACTGCAGCTGTTACAATTTGTTGAGAAAAGAGAAACACTGCAATACTTGTTGAGTCACCTGGATATTTTTTCTTCCAATGATGAATGAAACAAGCATCCAGTCCTGCAAATCCCATATTCTTCACCCTTTATTGTCTGAAGAAAGCAAAAGCAGATCCTAAACCTGAAAAAGATGCTCTGAAAAAGTACATTCACCAAGCAAACTTCATTTTCACACCATATTTAGGAATAAAGTTAATTAAACTGTGCCTTCTTTTAAATCATGCTAATCAAGAAATTGAGGTTCCTCTCATTTAAATTTTAATTTTAAAGTAATTACATACTGCATCTGATCCTGCCACCTTTATTTACTCAAGACTAGTTGCGTAGTCAGGTCTCAAATCAAAATCTACTGCACTCCAGGGAAATCTGCCTGAAAACTGCAGGTGGGTTTCCATCTTATATTGAATCTCCTCTATCTCCCTGGGAAGTTCCAAGAATACATTTCCATTCTTTTTGGTTAAATTACACAATTAAGTACTCCAGGCTTATTGTGGGCTTTGTAAATAAAAAAAAAAAAAAAGAAAAAAGAATAAATTATTTAGGATAAATACTTCTCTAGTTTCCTAGACAGTTTGGTAACAACTCTTGCAGCCACTTCTCTCTTCAGCTGAGGTCTTAAAAATCTGCGTGGAAGCTTTATTTTGATAAGGGTATAGCTTGAAAACTGCTCTGACATACCCATTCAAACTCAAAGTTCTCTCTTGAAAGACAGAATGGATTTTGAAGGTTTTAACTGTCAAGAAATTCAAGTGCTGGACATAGAAAAAATTGAATTTCACTAAGTCATTTGTGGAAATCTTGTAGCTACTGTCTAGATAAGCTATTGCAATAGGCTTCGAAAAAAGTACGGCTCCAGGCCTGCAGTATAGCAATGTCTTGCAGTTGGGTTTTGCTTGCTGCATTTTGCCTTGCATTTTTACATGCCAATCTTTTTGTTGTTCTTGCAGGTACTCTTGGATTTCAGCACAGGATTTCATGTAGAGGTAAAATACATTGCTTTAGAAACTGCTTTTCTGATTAAATGAAATGTAACAAATGAAAAAAATCACGTGGAAAATACTGAACTAAGACACTTCTGAACCTGAAGGTTGAAAACATATTTAAATATTAAACAGCTGCAGGTAATAACCTGCTCACCCTCTCAAGAGAAATTCACCTAAATCTAAATGAGTATCTCATACAAATGAGTAATTTTAAAATAAACATGTACAGTCATAGAGTTTGGGACTCACAGACATGTAAAAAAGCACATGGTCTACAAAAATCTCTTTTCTCCTTATTGTTGGAAATTATAATTGTCTGTATTTATTTAAAATGGATTGAGGTCATATGATACTGGAACTCTTTGTCAAAGGTAAAAGAATGGGATGAAAATGGAATGGCAAGATGGAAAACCTTTAGAAGACAAAAACGTGAATGGATCAAATTTGCTGCAGCTTGTAGAGAAGGAGAAGATAATTCCAAGAGGAATCCAATTGCCAGAGTAAGTAGAAACAAAAACACAAGCATTCACTGACAAGGAAGTTTTTCCAAAGACAGGCTGATAAAAGCAGAGAGATTTTAAAATATATATGCTTAGAGTATTCAAAGCAAGGAATGTAGAATGAAAGAAAGATGATGCAATATTCCCAGTTCTGCTCAGACAGTCCCATAAAGTGAACCCATGTGGCTGCTGAGGAGTGACCAGAAGCTTCCTAGAACATTGCTGTGAGTCTACTCCCCAGGCAGCTCTAGCCAGTGTCTTTGTTCTAGATCATGACACTTTTCTTCTCTCTCTCTCATGCCGAGAAACCCCTGAGCAGAAGTTCAAAGATAATACATGACTTGCTGGAAACAGAAAAAAGAAAATACCTTCCTGTTCGCTCACTGTGACCATGCCCTTACTGAGGTCCAACCACAGTGTGATACCCTTGGAAGTTTCTCTTTTCACCCCCCTGACAGATTTAAAAGACATAGAAAGCCTATCCAGCCCTTAAGGGGAGATGGATCTCCAGGTTGATGCTTTGTAGAAGAGCCTTCTATTGATTCCGTCAACTGAAGCTTGTAATAAGTGGTTGAGAAACTGAAGTTATATAGAATTTTTTACAGGAACTAAGAAGAGGAGCAAAAACCCTGCAGGTGTCCTCAGTAAACTGGCATAAATTATTACTTTCTGTTACTGTAGATCCGATCAGATTGTGAAGAAGACAATCCAATCACATACAGCATCTCTGGAGTTGGAATTGATCGTGCGCCCTATGGAATATTTATTGTTAACCCAAGAACAGGAGAAATTAATATAACATCAATAGTGGATAGGGAAGTAACACCAGTATTTGTTGTAAGTACTCACTCTTTTTTTTACCTTTATAATGATGGATCCAGGGCGGGACAGAGAGAGCAAAAGACAACAAATTCGTTTGTTTCAGATTGCTACTTTGCTTAATTAACTTTTGGTTTTAAAACAAGTAAATCTCTTTATTTAGATACGTTGCTTTGCTAAACACTCAGTGACGGGTGTAGATTTGGAACCACCTCTTGAACTTCGAGTCAGAGTCCTGGATATAAATGATAACGCTCCTGTATTTGCACAAACTGTATTTACAGGATCTGTTGAAGAGAGCAGCATGGACAGTAAGTAACTACGCTATGCCTTCTACAGTATTGCTAGTGAAGCTTACAGAATGCAGTTAATATAAACCTGGGGTGCTCTTTCTGTTTTTCTTAGGCAATGACATATATTGGTTAAGGCCACTGCAGAGGAGGGATCAGCAGATGCTTCTCCAAGTGGTGTTTGAGCCAGGGCCTGAGCTAATTGCTATAAATTAAACAGCAATGCTTCCTTCTCCCTTTCCTCCCACACATGAGTGCTGAATGTTCCAGTTTCTAACCATACCATCATGCAAATTCTTTCAGATGTGAAAATGTCAAATAAATCATTTCATTCCTTCTCATTAGAATAAAAATATCATTATACTTATTTCCTTTGAGTGTATGCAAAATACATTTCCCCCATTTTTCTCTTTCAAATATTTGTACTTGCAGCCTGTATATTTGCAGTTGCAGCACATTATTACTAAATAATTCCATACTTAAACTATTAAAATGGTTCTTTTTACCAAAAGTACAGCAATCAACATTAGATGTGCAAATAGCACTGAGGCAATGGTGCCTAACATTCATTTTCTTCTTTCTAGAAATTCTCATTTAAAGCTGTGGAGATTTCTTACAGTAATGTCTACAAGCTCAGTACTTACTGTATTTGCATATTCCCTATGGTGATTTAAAGAAGTTCAGTGAAAACCTGCATTATTCCTTCTGACCTTGATTTTTAATTCATTTAAAAATTCTTTAACATTATCAGAATCAGTACTACAAAACTTAACTTTTGGTTTTCTTTGTAAATGTCAAGGAATAGATAGCCTTCTATCATTTTCGTACACAAAGTTTTAGCATTGTCTTGATGAGTTATTTGCAGGAACTCAGGAGATTTTCTGTTGGGTTTTTTCTATTATTATTATTTTTTTTTATTTTTAGACACACTGGTGATGAAAATCATTGCAACAGATGCAGATGAACCTAACCACTTGAATTCTAAAATTGCCTTCAAGATAGAGAGTCAGGAACCTTCTGGTCCACCCATGTTCATTATGAATAAGTACACAGGAGAACTCCATCTTGCAAATTATCTTGACAGAGAGGTAACATTTCCCCTTCCAAAGCTAAATAATACGATGTGGTCATGTATATGTGCTATGAGAGTGAAAAAAAAAATAGAAGAGAAAGGTTGTGATTTTTACAAGTATTAATGGAGAAATACGTTTTCAATGTGTTACAATAAAATGTCTAAGTCAAATTCCTGCATTAGGAAATAGTAGCAAGCATGAGTTATTTATAACATGCACAGATGATCTTCTAACATACTCATTTCTCTTTTTGTGACAGCAACATAGTAGCTACACTCTTGTTGTGAAGGCATCAGACCGGGATGGGGCTGCAGATGGAATATCATCCCTTTGTAGCTGTAACGTGAAAGTTATCGATGTTAATGACAACTTTCCAACTCTTGCTCAAAGCTCTGTAAGTTTCCAATAACAAAAGCAGCAACAGTGATTTAAACCGTGTTTTAAAGCCCCACTGATAACAGAGCCCTTACTAACCTATAGAGAAGTTTCACAATTACATGCTCCACTGGATTGACAGGGTTGTTCCCTTGAAGCATGCTCGAAATACAATCCATCACTTGAGCACCAATTCTGGTAACATACACACAGATTATTTTTGTATTCAGAGATGTCAATCCTGACACTGTCAGGACTGACTTCTTTGTATTCAGAGAAATCCTGTCATTCAGGTGCCCAGACTGCTGCAATACGGCCAGATTATGTAGATTAACCCAATCTTTGGAAGATCATTTCTTACAGAAAGCACAAATCCTTTTACTCTATGATGCCTCTGCAAACCTTTGAGGTGATACAGCTTTTCAAATCTGTACCCATAATCACAATTTGCCCAGAAGACATGATTTTTTATTAAATTGGCATGGACTGTGCTCAGAACATCCTTCAAAAGAATATCTGCAGACACTTGTGTTTTCCTCACATTATATATATATATTAATATTTGCTAATCTGTCATTTCAGTTTTCAGCAAGTATTTCAGAAAATTCACTCAGTTCCGAACTGCTACGTATACAAGCTCTGGATGCTGATGAAGAGTTTACAGACAACTGGTTAGCAGAGTTTTTCTTTATATCCGGTAATGAAGATAACTGTTTTGAAATTGTTACAGATCGAGCTACAAATCAAGGAATCCTTAGAGTAATTAAGGTATGGATAAATATTGTGATTCAGCTCTTGACACAGTCATCTTAAAATTTTAATTAATTGTTAACAGAATTAAATAGGCAGTAAAAACACTGTCACTCGACCACTTAAAATAAAAAATATTTTAAAAATATTAAAGGAGCTTTTATGTATTATCTGGTTCTCTGTGGTTTACCTTTTAGGAACTGGATTTTGAACATATCCGAACTCACTCACTGATGATTGGTGTCAGGAATGTAGCTGCCTTCCACCACTCTGTTGCACATGATTACCAAATATTTGGAACACCCCTCACAGTAGAAGTAAAAAATTTGATTGAACCACCAAGATTTCATCCATCTTCAGTTGTGTTTTCCCTGGCAGAAGGCGCAAGAGCAAATTATGTTGTAGGAACTTACACAGCCATGGATGAGGACACTAGAACTATTGCATCAAATGTTGTGTAAGCTCTGCTCTGATTAACTCCCTGGATGGAATAATTCTTTTGAGATTTCAGTGGGATGAGGAATAGGTATTTTAAAGGACGCTTTGAAATACAATGTTTATTTATTAGCAATAGAAAAATGGCAGTAGAGTAGTATTATGTGGTATCATATAATATTATATATTATATAGTATTACATTCTTTATTATTACAGAATAGTATATAGTCCATTTTTGTGCTATAATTTCTTTTCTTTCCTGAGTGCTTTCCTTAGCCTTATACACAAGACAAAGAAAATATCATTTTTCTAACAGGCTGTAACTTAAATAAATTAGAACGGGGGGGTTTTCTTACTTAGCCTAAGAATGTGTTTTCTTGAAACTTTTGCTACAAATAGGGAATTTGTCAGCATCTTGAAAAAAGCAGGCAAAAAATCCCAATAATGGTCAATATTATCCAATAAGAATAGAAGATGTCACTACCAGCTCATTCCATAGTTAAAAAAAAATTTTACACTTATTTCTCTTGAAATTAGTGATAATAACTGGGACTATAGTTTGCTTTTCAGTGTACATAGAAATAAATACAGCCCATTTACAAATATTTGAAAGAAAGTTCATAAAACAGAGAAATGTGTCAGAAAATACAACTGTATAATGTCATAGCTGCGGATTTAACCATTGATGTCAACAATGGTTCTAGTTAAGGTTTACAGGATCCAGGAAAACTTTACTTTTAGACTATGATGCCGCTATCAAAATAAAATGGGCTTCTATGCATTTGCTTTATTCCTAATTACTTTTCTAGTCTACATCTTTTGGAGACTTCGTGGATTTTGCTTGAACTGGGTGAAATGCAATAGGACTTAGCATAGCCTAAAGAAAAGTGTTCTAAAGTGCCAAATTTTATCTGCAATATAAAAATGTAATACATATATTCATAACATAATGCTGAGTATTTTTACTTCACCAAACACAGATATAGTATAGGACGTGATCCAGCTGCCTGGTTCAGAATCAATCAAAACACTGGTGAAATCACACTGAACAAAGTTATTAACCGGGATTCAGTCTATGTAGTCAATGGGCAGTACCAAGCAGAGGTCCTGGCTATCACCAGAGGTAAGAAAAGAGATTAAGTTTTCCGAAATAAACTCTTTCTGTTCCAGATTTCTCTGAATGTTTTTCTTGTTTCTAGTTTTCCAACCCTAACTGCATTATTTATAGTGTCAGTATTCCCTCCTGACCACAAATATCTTCTTTTTATAGGGGTTCCTCGATATACTGCTACTGGCACGGTTGTGCTTTCAATAGATGGCATCAATGCCAACTGCCCAACTATTAATACTGAAATGAGGAAAGTATGTATGCATTCCCCATCGGTGATTATCTCAGCAAAGCACAGGGATGGTGATCTCTATGCTACTCCCTTTACATTCAGTATACATGGTGAACCTCAGACTACATGGATTATCAGACGAATAAATGGTAAATTAACCTACATTTTATAACAGAATAAATCACTGTAATAAACTCTTATCTAAGATAACTGATTAGGATGTTATTAACAAACAAAACACTTACTAGAATCTATTCAAATCTCAGTTAAATATGAATCTAAGAAGTTACACCAAATTTGAATATATGCATGCATACATATATATATACCATATTATAACTAGAATCAGAATTATTACACGTGTTATATTTCAAAGGAAACTGAATATTTACTGACAAAAATAGAGCAGCAAATCTGTACTTTGACTGTAACTATGACAAGAGCCTTTACTGGTCTAAACATGAGGTAAATCAAAAGGAGTAATTTGATACTTTTTTATTTCTATGTTATCTAAAAAATCCTAAGCATATGAAAAACTCTCACATTTGTTTATTAGAGTATAAAGTTTATAGCTAGCAGAGCTTTACTTTTATGAGAGGCATATGAAAATGGCAAATTAAGATTACAACTTTCGTAATTTATTGTACCAATCGTACCTACTCGTATTTTAAAGAAAATTGTTTTAGTCAGTGCCCAGTGAAGCTTTGCCAGTTTTCTTCAACAGGATATGACAAACAAATGAGTTCATCAAATCTCATGCATTCCTAAATGACAGAATTTGCATAACTTGCTGTATACATAGAAGACTACATTAAATGGCAAATATCACAATTGCAAGTATTCTTAAGTCTCCTACCTGTCCTAAACAGCTGCAAATATTTAATTTTAAATACTTTAAGACTACTGAAAAACTTTTTTAAAAACATATATGAGTTCCTTGAGAGAGGAAAAAGAAATGCATAAAACTTTCAACTTTTATATTTACCATTGTGCAAATAAAATTCAGGAAAAGCAGCAGTGGAAATAAAAAATCTCATTTTCCTCTTTTGTATTTCTCAAGTTTAAAGGTGATAACTAGACTGATTTGGCTCAGGTTTTCCACAGAAAAAACCAAGCATAGGTGACTATTATATGTTTCAGCTTTGCATAAGTACTGTAGATGCATAAGTAATTGAGGTGCTTAGAAAGGGAACACTTCGTTTCATTCTGTTCTATGAACATAACACACAAGTAGTATAGATTTGTAGAACACTTAAGTCAATACCTTCATCTAAATATTTTTCTCTTTTTTTTTTTCCCCCTCCAAGATTCCTCTGCAGAACTAGTGGGCCAGAACATAGACTTTTACCTTTATAGGATCTATGTCGTTGTCAGAGATAGCCAAGGCCGACGCTGCTCTAGACCACATATAATTCCTGTGCAAGCTTGCCAGTGTGATAGCCGGAATTACTGCACCAGTGGGGCCACAAGAATAATTATCATTGGTGGTGGCGGCGCTGCTGGTGGCGGCGCTGCTGGTGGCGGCACTGGTGGTGGCGGCACTGGTGGCGCTACTGGTGGTGGTGGTGGTACTGGTGGAGGAGGCCGGGAAGACGGAGGACAACAAGGTGGTGGTGATTACGGTGGTCAAACTAGACCTGGAGGAGGAGATTATGAGGACCACACAGACTGGCAGGGTTATACTGATGGATATGATGGAGGTGAGGAAGGATATACTGCCTCCACTGATGAAGGTTATGCTGGAAATGAAAATTATGGCAGACAACTCAACTCAAATACCACACTTAGCGGTGCTGCCATTGGCCTGATGTTTCTCGGTGGATTAATATTTGTTCGTAAGTATAAAATTAAGAAAAAAAATTTTATTACTTTTCTAAATAGTGTAAATAGTCTATTTTTTAATTCTTCTAAAATAAGGTTGCTTTTTCAGTTGATTGTTAATCCATGGGCTTCTATTGGCCATTTGACAGAGCAAAAAAATTGTCTTTTAAATGAAAAGAATTTCTATATATTTTATGTTACACACACATACAATTTTCATTCAAAATTAACCATTTCCTTTCTAAGACTTGTTATCCAATTCTTAGACAGAGCTATCCTGTCACTTACATTTTGCAATTTGTACTTCCATTACACTACTAGAAGAAATGTGCAAGTATCAGCTCCAAGTTGGGTATGAAAAGATCTAAAGAATAAGAGTCCTTTGAACTCGAAGCCAGACTTCAGCAGTGGAAAAATAAATCCTCTTAGATTTTGAAACTTTTGGCCACTCCTTCCAAACATTACATCTAATAAAAAACAAGTAGCATTTATGATAACAGGATCAAATCAGAACATTGATTCATTTGTCCTAGCATTCACGAAGAATTATGAGCTTCATGGATTCAAGTTAGAATTTATACAAGCAATTATTTCTCAGACCACCACAATCATAGGTGATCAACCTTCTTTCATGGCCTGGGCATCAAGTAATCAACATCCAAAATTTCCCATTGCAGAAATACTGACTACAAAACCTGAGGAAACTGATTTTTTTTTCCACTGATTTTTTGAGGAGGGGTCTCTGGTTCAGGTTTTGATCTTTGTTTAGTAGGAATCAACAAACACAAAATTTTGAAGCTTCAAAAGGCTGTTCAGTTTGTAGTCCCCAGATGGTTTATCTTACAGGACAGACTGTCCTTCTGCCTTTGGAAGTTTCCCCTGGTAGTCTGGAGTAAGTATGTCCTTAGTCATGCAGCATGAGGCAGCACTTTGTACATGGTATAGCCCCTTCCCGTTTTCATTTCACTTTGATGTTCAAGAAATCAGAGGGCTGGGAGCAACTCTCCTATGAAAACAGGCTGAGAGAGTTGGGACTGTTCAGACTGGAGAAGAGAAGGTTCCAAAGGAAACCTTCGGGCAGCCTTCCAGTACATAAAGGGGGCCTGCAAAAGACCTGGAGAGGGACTTTTTACAAGGGCATGTAGTGCCAGGACAAGGAGCAATGGATTTAAACTGAAAGACACTAGGTTTAGGAAGAAATTCTTTACTGTGAGGGTGATGAGACAGAGGCACATGTTGCCCACAGAACTTGTGGATGCCCCATCCCTGGAAGTGTTCAAGGCTGGGCTGGATGGGTCTTTGAGCAATGTGGTAAATGGAAAGTGTCCCTGCCCATGGCAGAGGGGTTGGAACTAAATGGTATTTAAGATACCTTTCAACCCAAGCCATTCTGTGATTCTATGAATTAATATTGCATTGCCTTTCTAAAATAAGCAATGTTTTTGATGCTGGCCATTACATCATTCTGCAATTTCTTTAAAGCACTGAGTTCTTTAAACTACTAAGCATAATACAGCACTCTGGGAAACCTGACTCACTCTACATAAACATTTGGTGAAACTAGGGCTTGGGGTTTGCCCCTACTGCTTTTTCAAATCAAACATTATGTATACGTGATGTGAAAATTGCAACTGGAGCCTTAGCCAAAGATCACTGTAGTCAGGTGGGTTCTCCACTGATTCACATATGTCTATTACTACTAATGTGTATTTCTTTTCAATTACAATACTTGAAGAGACAAATGTATGCTTATATATCAGGTAAGAATAGCACTGAATGCTATACATAGCAAGACTTGTTCTGTTTGTTTAATTTTCATATGTATGCAACTTATATTGGTTCAGCTGAGATAGATCAAAGTCTGTTCCCAGGTGCATAAGCATAAATTTGGAGTAACAGCCCCACCCCTGTGTTGCTCTGCTATAACTAAAGGTACAAATCATTCTGAATTTCTAAATACATGCACCTCTGTAAGCAGCTAATGATTCTGAAAGCCGGACTTACAGGCTGCTTGGTTAGAAACATTTTAAAGGCATATTTTCAAAAGTTCATGAGCACCTGCCCTCTGGGGAAAGCAGCTATTCCTGTGAGGAAGAGATGTCCTAAATCCTTGTTTCCTGTTCCTTTCCTGTTAAGTGATTCCAATTTTGATGTCAATGAGTGACTGTTGTGGCTGTGGACCTGGCGCTGCAGGTGGAGTTGGAACTGGATTTGAACCTGTACCTGAATGCACAGAAGGGGCAATTCATCCATGGGGAATAGAAGGTGCACAGCCTGAAGACAGGGTCAGTACATCCCATGTTTCTAAAATCAGAAGTAATTCATATTTAGAGAAAAGGCTGCATTTGACTATAGAAAGTGATAGTAGCACTGCATCATCTAAAACAAGTCTGGCATTGACAACAATTGCCAGGCAGATATGACAGGTGATTCTTAATTACATTTACTGATGGAGTTTATATGTTTAAAGTTGTGCTCAGTTAGCTTGGCACAACAGGTTGGTGTTACTATTCCTCATGTTCACTTATGATGAAACAATAACTAACAAGCTTCTTCGGTGCAAGTTTAGGAGGAGGGAACACAAATCTTCTTCACTGATCATTGTTTGTGTTGACAAGGAAAAACCTTGTAGTCTCTTTTTTTTGTTTTGTTTTGTTTGTTAATGGAGATGGTGATAATGAATAACTATCATTAACAGTTTAGACTGCTAATTCCTTAACATAATTCACAAAGTCTTGGTCTTCATATGGGAATTTCAAGGTAATCATTCAAGGAGTCAAAATGTTGTTTTCCAGGATGTCTCGCACATTCTTGCCCCAACAACAGCAGCAGGAGGTGATTTTGGTGAACCTTCTGGTAAGCAGATCCTTAAATCTTTTATGTTATGCTGTCATAAAGCTGTCTTTCAGAACTTCATGCCTACTGATCCATGAAGCCCTTTGGTTTCCCAACTATAGCCCAACTCTTCCAATCTTACATCTGCAGATAGTCAAACTAATGCTCGGAGGAGCTCCAGTATGAATAAAAATCTGGGGTTTGAGCTTTTGAGTAGATTCATTTCAGCAAACTATACTTACTTTGAAATATCTGCCAAGGCTTTCAAATTCCAGGCATTTTTTCTTTATCAGTGCAGCTACTGAATGGAAGGTCTTCTCAAGACACCAGTTTTAGCAGAAATCAATCTTGAGCCAGGATAAGAATATTTGCTTTCATTCCACGGGTAAAAGGTACAGTTCTTCCCAGTTTCCAGGCTCTGCTTCCCATAAGGGAGTACATCAAATAGCTAGTTAATTACTGACAATTTTGTGTGTTAACTAGACAAGCTGGTACATAGCAGAGTAAATTTATGCTTCTGAGATAAGGTTCCTCTAGGAATTCAGTGATCATAGTGAGTAAGTCAAGCTGTGCAGTGCCACTTTCTCTTTCTCCCCCATTCCTTACTTCAGAAGAGGAAGGAAGCATGCTAGCACAGATCCATTTTCACTATTTTCTGACATGAAGAAATGTTACTCTGCGAGACAACTTCTCTGCTATTTATTATACTAAAAAATGTTCTCATATTTCTCATTTCATAAAAATGAAAAAAATACATAATTTAGCCTGTTTTCTTCCCAGTGTAACCATAGTCAAGACTACTGTACACAATTCTTTTATTATAATATGTGCCGATCATTAAGAAAACTCTTCCCTTGTTATCATGTATTTAAAAAATCTGGAGAAGATAAAATCCTGTATTACTTTATAACTTATTGTAAAGACCATTTTCATTCCAGACTATAAACTGGTGGTTATTATGATCCATTGTTGTTCTCCCCTAAAAAATCTCACTACTAGAAAATGTGAAAGGAGTTACAAAACTCTTTATTTTCTAGGATTTACAAAACTCTTTATTTTCTAAGTGTGTAAGGGAAAAAAATTTCTACCCTAATGTGATCATAAATATAAGTTTATGTATTTGCATAAATATCCATAAACATTATCTGATTTTCTAACACAAACCCTGTGACAGCATATATACACACTAAACAGAATAATCTTTCCAGCAAATAACAGAAGTAAATCACTGATTTTCTAAAACACGTGCACATGCTGCCTAGCCAGGAGTAAAATCAAGGGCTTAGATGTCTGTTAATACGTATTTAATTATTAGTGCAGTGTCAATGTTTGGTACCTGTGTACGTACCTGTGACTGAAATTGGTTTAAAATACCTTTAGAAACTCAGTAGTTTCCTTACAGCATTTGTAAAAACAACTGACAAATTGTGTGTAAATTTTCACAAAGCACAGGAAGGATAACTTATTCTGTTTTCAGAAATATATAATAACACATATGGCGGAGGAGGAGTAGTAGCTTCTGGTGTTGAAGAAACTACAGGGGTTGGCTACGGCACTGGTACTGGCTACGGAACAGCTGGAGGGATTTCTGGAACAGGGGAAGCAAAGGGGTCAATCGGAGGAACAATAAAAGAGTATCGAGAAGGAGGAGTGAACATGGCCTTCCTAGACAACTATTTCTCTGAGGTAATTAGTTGCTATTCTTTGAGTTACATCTGTGAGCATACTTTCTGCTAGATTCTCCTCCACGGGTTACAGGATGGAAATCCAAATTAATTCTACTCAAATAGAAACTTCCATGATACAAGACTGCTGTGAGAGCAAAGCTGACCACACTGGTAGGAAAAGTTACAACACTAGTAGTAGTACTGTCTTTGAGCTGCTGCCATAGTAGATTGATTATTCAACAGCCTTCTTGTAAAATTTTTTTAAATTACAAATTTTGTAAAATTTGTACACTGCAAGTATGGGTAAGAAGCAATTAAATGATTTCAGCTTCATAAGTACCCACTAAATTTATGTATTTTCCACCTTTTTCAATGTATGAATATCTAATAACTTTATGAAATTGTTCACTCCTACTTCCTGTACAGCTTGTTTGATGAAGTCATTTTAATCCTTAAAGAACTTTGAACATCAGTTCTTCCTTATTTTTATTGACATTTCTGCTCCCTAAAAGATTTGTGAACTGCCAGTGACACTGATATGCAGCTTTTCAATTGGTAATGCCTTAATTAGCCTTAATATGGGATTAAAAAAATGGTATGGAATTTACATGATTAATGGTTTCATGGGCTATATTTTTATTCATATGCACGAACTGTGAGGCATAAATATTATAATTGCATGTCACCAAAATAACAATTAAGATATAAGGATTGCTATATTTCAAAATCTAAACAAGGTTCAGTGGAGGAGAGAACAGAGCAGTCCTGACACCCTGAGCATGGTTTTCTCCCAGACTGCAATATTCCTGCCTTGGCCTGGAGCCCTATGTACTAATTGTCTGCCGGCCATAGGCCTCCACATATTACTCCTGCTATCCTCCTGGACCATCTCAATCCCCAAACTCTCTGACTCTCTGTCCCAGGCCTCCCCTTCCATCCTTTCCTGCTTCCTCCGACCTCATGCTGCACTCACTTTAAATTCTCCTCTTTCCTGCCTGATCTCTCTTCAATGACCACTCCAGGATCCCCAACATCATCCCCATTTCCATCTTGCTCACAATGGACTCCCCTCTGGACTCACCAAGTCTCCCCCACTGTGGACAATCTTCCATCCCATCTCCTCTATCCTGGTCTCTCCATTGCTCCCCTTGCCACCCTGCTTCACTCCTCTTCCTACCACTTTGTTCAGATACTGCTGCCCAAAGAAGGCATCTCTTTGCCTGTCCCTTTGCCCCACAGACAGACCCACTGACAACAGACCAAATTTGAGATGCTACATGTTGACAGAAAAAAGAATAAAACACAGTAATATTTAAATAAAGTTATTTCAAGGTTAAAAAATGTTGATGGTATAGTCTGTCCTGTTGATATCCTATATTTAAAGTCAGCTGGGCCTTACTGTGGTTAGGGAAATTCTACTGTGGTTTGAGTATTCATGGTTAAAAATCTGACAAAATTCATTCTGTTCTTCTGTTCTTTTTTTTTTTTCATTTTTTTGTTTTTGCAAACTACAGAAAGCATTTGTGTATGCAGATGAAGATGAAGGTCGGCCAGCAAATGACTGCCTATTAATCTATGATCATGAAGGAGTCGGTACTCCTGTTGGCTCTGTGGGTTGCTGCAGCTTTATCGGAGAAGATACAGATGAAACATATTTGGATACATTAGGACCAAAATTTAAGACCCTAGCAGAGATCTGTCTGGGCAAAGAGATTGAACCTTTCCCTGATGTCAACCCACCCTGGCCAGGCGTCAACGTTGCCTTCCCCAGCCCTGAAAGTGATCTAAACCTCCCGCCACCCGGTACCACCATCGTTGTCAATGGAAGCGCACCTATGCCTCCCCCAGTTGGCACTACAACGGTTGTTACTGAAAACACCTACACGTCTGGGACGACCATACAGCCCCCGAGGCCAATGCCGGATCCCTTGCTCCACGGCAACATGACGGTGACCGAGACCTACACCTCCGGCTCCCCCTCTTTTCCCGTTGACCCTCTGCGTGCATCCAACGTCGTTGTGACAGAGAGGGTTGTGGGGCCTGCGTCCGCCTCTGATTTGCGCGGCATGCTAGATATCCCCGATCTCACAGAGGGCTCCAACGTTATCGTCACGGAAAGAGTAATTGCGCCTAACTCCCGACTCCCGGCATCTCTGAGCATTCCTGATTTGGTAGATGGGTCAAATGTGGTAGTGACAGAAAGGGTGTTCAGGCCTGCCTCCGGCATGCCGGGCAGCCTAATAAATATTCCCTCAGAGTTATCGAACGCCCACAATGTGGTGGTCACGGAGAGAGTAGTGTCAGGGTCTGGGATGAGCAGCCTGGGAGGAACAAGTCTAGGGGGAGCAAATCTGGGTGGCCTGAGCAGCACGGGTCAGATGCTCAGTGCTGACTGTCACCTTGGCCAGGGAATGGGCACAGTGTCTCCAGGCACCTCCCGGAGACGAGTGACAAAGTACAGCACTGTGCAGTACTCCAGTCAGTAAGGCCTCTGGTCAGCACCCCTTCCTGCTGAAATCACTGTTTGCACCGACACTCATTAGCTGCCACCCATCAAGAATATTGTTATTATTTATAACTAAGAAATAGCGCTAAAATTTCAGGGATTCCTACTTGTGTGAGGATCTCTGAAGGGTGCCCCATTTTGAGGTCAAATGCAGGACTTTGTCAGTGAAGGGAAAATAGAAGTTAGCTTTAAATGTATTTCTTTCTCTCCACCTAGCACTGCAAGTGTATAAACAGACTCTAGCATTTTTGGAGAGATATCTGATGACCAAGGAGAGCAGTGAGAGGGGATCCTTATGTGCACATAGTACCAGCATGAATTAAGGTCGTACAAAAGCGTGTTAAAATACTGTGCAGCTGAGCGATCTCTCACAATAAGCAGATTTGGGTTAATAGCCCCTCACTGACAAGAGAGGAAAAGAATGTAGTTAATAATTAGTCAACTCAAGACTAAATAAGCACTTTCAAATGCATCATTTTACTTCGCATGTAATTCAAGAAGCGCTACAAAATGGCACTTTCAACCATTTCTCCCACCACCAACAATAGTTATAAATAATAATTATATAAACATAGTACACTTCCATTGCTTTCTGAAGTTCTCAGTAAACAAACACTCTGCCACAGCCTGCCATGCTGTTACTGTCATGGTGAGGACCATGACCAGCGATTCGTCGCAGCTGGTGCTGCCATGTTGACACTGTCACCCACGAAGATGTTGGCTTCATCCTTTCTCCATTGCCATTACAGTTTTGCTTAAATCTAAAAGGACTTCATTGACAACCAGGAACTCTTAGTCAGATTTTTGTGCCAAAGTATGACTCCCATTTAAATCTCCAGTGTCAGGTTATATTAAGAGGGCTATAACATACCGTGCCAATTCTTGTTTCAAATACTGATAAGAAAAGAAAATCTTAGAAGCTTTGTGATGTGAGGAGGCAACAGCAAGTATTGTATTACTGACACTGGTAGCTGAAGTCTTCCTGAAAAGAAAAAAACACTTGGAAGCAATATAAATTTGCTAATAAGCAATGTGGAGTATTTTTACTTCATATGTCAATGTATTTTGCATTGATATTTTGAAAGTTTATTTGAATGTATTAATTGAAAAAGTCTTTATGAGTCTATAAACTTAATTAAATCTGGCTTTTATTTTCCCACAAAAACAGCTCTACTGGACTCTTATTCTAATAATACCTTAATGTGTCTTAGAATATGATCTGAAGGAACAAAATACTGAAATATAGCTTCTATCTCATTTTACTTCTGTATCATATGTATAGTAACCATAGCATACCCAACATCGCTTCAGTGTAAATAAAATAGTTATAAGGAGGGACTAGCTTTTTTTGCTAGACCACCAAATCAGTAGTTTCCCAGCAAATTTTGCTTCTTTGGCTTTGACAGATAGGTTAGTGAAAAATTTAAGAGTTGTCTGTGAACCTCCCACTCTATAAAATGGAAAAGAAACTTTCAATTGCATATCCAGACTAACTTACCTCAGAAGAAATGGATGACAGGTTTCTGAGTCTGATATCAATAAAAGGTTTTTTAAAAGATGTTTTTGGAATTGCAGCTAGATCTGCTGTCAACAACAGCCTGCAGTGCCCCTTGAGTTAATGCCACTGCCATTAACATCAGTAATCCCTAGGAGTCACAACCAAATCCAAGGCTACTTCCAGAAAAGGTCCCTTCCATAGCTTCAGGTTCTTTTCTACAGCAGCTGAGCATGCTAGGTGCTCTGCCCATAAAATCTGATGTATTGCTGGTTTTGCTTCTTTCTGTAGCCTTGATTATCTTAAGTATCACTAAAATTGCATTGACTTCAAAGGGATTAGTCTTTCCTATAATTTATGTACCAACTGGAATTAGAGTTCCTGTAAACATTCTTTAAAGAAGGAAAATAGGTATTAATATATAAAGCTGTATCCTTTCATATCTGGAGAATTTGTGCAGAAATTCACTAAAATGCTGACAAACTCCCTTTCATTTTGCTAACCACCTGTTACATTTAAAAAAAATATTTAAAATATATATGACTATCTGGATATATAAAAAGCCTATGCAATATAGCCAAAGCCCACAAGAAAATATTTTAATGTAAAAAAAAAAATTAAGTCTTGTGTAAATATTTCTATAATCATTTTAAGCAAATCAGAAATACTTTTCTGAATTGTGTTCAAAGTAATGAAACTAGCCTTCAGGAGCACATGCTGAATTCCTTGAACAGGAATGCTGTGTGAAGTGTGAGTGTCTGAACTATGGTCTCTTGCATGTCTAGAAATAGGGGAAGAATGAATAGAAAAATTAGGGAAATAGAAAACTAATAGAAAAATAGAGAAAAAATGTTGTTTCAAAGGACAGATTTTGGTTATGTGGTGGTTGTCTACTTGTAGTACTATCTTTTACCAACTTTTTCATTATCAATTATTATGTAATACAATTTCTTTAAATATTTCTAGCATCTTTTAATATTGGTTTGTCACATCAAACAGCAATTGCATTATCCCTCAGTGCATTTCCAGTGCACTTCTGAATATTAATTTCTATTGATGTGCAATTTTTACAAACTTCCTAAAAATTGTTTTCTTAGTGAATTGAAGATTTTCTTAGGTTACTACGAATTGTGGAAGAAAAAATGGTATTTGAAGACATGAACAAATACTTGGTTCATTAAAAATTCCGTGCAAATTCTTTTTCTAGCTTCATCGTTAAAAAACCAGCATATAGTTTAATTCTGACCAATAGAAATTCGTTTTGTTTCTTTTCTTCCAGTTGTAATTTAGAAGCCTGTTTGCTGTCTTACCTTTACTTGTATTGTGAAGGAATGGTTTTCAGGGAAGAAAGACAGTAGTGATACCAATTCCGCTCTAAACCATTCAAGAAAAACACTCCTACTAAAGAGTCAGCAGCATGCAACACCAAGTGTATGGCTTTCTTTTCTTTTTTTTTTAACTCGGGTTTATTTGGGAGTAGGATCCTACAGTTTTAAACAGGCTCTTTGAGATCTTGGCAGATGAGAAGTATACTGACATGGAAGAAAACAGAGCCGCAAGCTGAGGGTCTCATTAGATTTCTATCTTAGGAACACTGTCTCAGTTTGAACTGCAAGTTTCAATACTTTTTACTCTGTCCGAATTCTGTGGTAATAAATAACACTTTTAAACTGTTGTTAGCAGCACTTACTATGCACAATGAGAAACGGCCACACAATTTAAGCAACAATTTTAAAAAATTCTGCTGTTTTGCTTGAATTAACATAACTGCATAATTCAAATCCTCCGCACTACTGAGTCACCAAATGCATCATTTTAATTTTATTTAAAATATAAGTAACATTACTGTGGGCTTGTGTTTTCATAAATATAAAAATATTAGAGATTTGTTTGTAATAATTTCTGAATGGCACTGAAAAAATACAATAAATGATCATTTGAAACATCATGTTTTACATAGAGTGGCTCAGGATATTTTTTTCCATTTATCAGTGGGAAATAGTTTCCTTAAAACTGATGGGGTTTTTTTCAGAAAAAATCTTGTTCTTTCAGGAAAAAAAAACCAAAAAGAAACAAAAGGTGTTGATCTAGAAAGTCAGGTCATTCCAAGACAAAATTATTTCACATGTCAAATTGATTACAATTTCAGGTTGTCAAGCAGAAATATGTGTCAGGTCTCACAAGAATTACAGTACAATTTCCTCAACCCATCATTCTCTACGTTGTTCTCTCTCTTTAGACAGCCTTTTCTGTGATACCTTGCTGTCCTGCAACTCTGAAACAGTGCTTCAGAGGAGCTATAAATTAATGCTGGAGCACAAGCCACAGAGAAGGAGGAGAGCAGAAGTCTCTAGAAACAGTATTTGGGCAGGAGAGACATCACAGGTACATTCACAGCATACTGGTCAAAATGAGTTGAACCAAGCAAAAACACTTTGGTTCTAAAATCAAATTTCTTTCTAATGTCCCAGACCGGTGTTCATGATAATAATAATTTTTTGTACAGAGATATTTTTTAAAAAGCTTTATCTGAACTCAGTAAATGTGTGCTTTTAAAGATAGTATCACGTATTAAGCAAATGTCATCTAATCTATCATTTTACTTTGCCTTAGCATTTTGACATCTTTTTTCTTCAGTATTTCATACTGAATTATTATTGGCATTCACACATATTTCAGACAGTGATTTAGTATCTTTTCAGGAAGTTAAGTTAGAAGAAAAAAATATCTTCAAATGTATAGCAACTTTGCTATCAGTCTGATGATAGTGCCAATTCCAGTGCAACAAAGGTAATTTATCATTTATCTTTTCTGTATTTAGAACCTGCCTAAATGGAAAAGAACCAAAATTATGTTACACAACACCAATTTTTATGCTCAAGCAACTTTAATTGAAATCTATGGGAGCACAGATACAAGTCAAAACAGGGTCAGTAGACAAAGTTATTTCATATTCCAAGTGCACTTAAATTTTACAAAAAGGAGAATAATGACAAAATTACAATTGGTGACAGTTTTGGATGCACATTTGTATAATCATGAATCTGTCATATTTTCTTATTGTGACAAGTTAAACACCATCTTGTAATTCAGGACACAGTGCAATAAGTTATGAAATGGAACAGTCACGAAATGACAATTTAGGAAGCAAAAGCTGCTTAGTTGACATCCATCATGTACCCCGACTTCTGATGTTCATCATGCACTGTTGGGCCTACTTGAAAATTCAGATAGCTACTTGTTTAATCCTTTTATTTTTCCTATTTTTTGGGAAAGATCTAAAAAAAAAAATATATATACATCTATTACTTACAGGCTTTCTTCCAGCTCCTTCATTAAGATTTGTTTCAAGCCAGTCAAAATCTAGGTAAAATAAACGGTAATTTTTCACCTGCAGGCTTTGATTTTACAGTGATCCAGTACCAAAGATGTAGGTGAGGGTCTGTTCCTATGCCAGGCACTGCAGGCTCAGGTTGTCAGGGAGGTGAATTGTGACACCAGAAAAGGACTCCCGAGACAAAGGTTCCCCAGGATTCCTTACAGGATCTCAGTAAGTCGTTTAATTTTTCTGAATTTTCAGTAAATTGTCTTTGAAAGGGGGAATTGCAACTTAATCTCTTCCCCTTAGGAATATGAATACAAACTCATCAATGATTGCAAGAGGCTCAGGCATTAAGGTGTTTTGGTAACCCCCATAAATACACTGTCAGGAATGTGCCTGTAGCACATATGCAGAGGACACTTCTCAAGTCTTTGATGATGAATGTCTATTATAATGAATGCTATTTGACTGTAAAATCCACTCTAGATCAAATGTTTGAATATAAATAGCAAAATATCAGCTATTGGACATGCAAAATGTATAAATACTAGTAGGAAAGTAATGTTTTTCTTGTGCTGTTTCT
Source organism: Gymnorhina tibicen (assembly GCA_013399875.1). Classification (NCBI taxonomy): domain Eukaryota; kingdom Metazoa; phylum Chordata; class Aves; order Passeriformes; family Artamidae; genus Gymnorhina; species Gymnorhina tibicen. The sequence goes on from VXAZ01006873.1 coordinate 110,773, forward strand.
GGGTATGTACATCTGACTTTTGTCTTCTTGGCCTTCTTAGTTAATATATTACTGTATAAAAATGACCATGGTAAGCTGTAGGTGCACCAAGAGCCTTAGAAAGGGACTGGAGAAATTCAGGTGTAACAAGTCAACAAACACAAACTAAATAGCCCCATCTGGGTGAGTATTAGGGGATGGACCACAAACAGTGTCCAGGCTTGTACACACTTCCAAAATGGAATCTCCCATTGCCATTGTCAGAGAGCATGAAAAGAAATACACCCATTTTTATTCTAAGTCTCATCAGTTCTGCTCCACTGTTGTGTGGGGGTGGTTTTAAATTTTACTACACCTAGGTTCAGAGTTTAAACTAAAAATTCAGCAGTATTGCCAGTGATTGCAAATAGCTTTCTTTATCACATTTGAAAAGTTGTCTAGTCTCACTTCTGGGAGATTGCACTTTTTAAAGAGGAATCATCTGAAAGCATCTGAAACAGGCAGGTCTAATTGAAGGAAAGTTGTCAGTCAACACTGATGTTATCCAATAGGGTTTGCAGATTCAGAGCTGTGTAACTATCGGGGAAAAAAAAACAGAATGCAGCCCTTGGGTTATTTGGGATTTTTCCTTTTTGCCATTTAAATCAGAACATATTTTGATTCAACAGAATATCAATGGTCTTGAAGTGGAGGGATACATATCCTGTAACCATCCCACAGAGAAGTCCATGGCCCTCCCTGACAGAAGTCTTAGCAGAGCCAGCTCTTATTATGTTCTATCACCATTCGTGATTTACAGAGTAACTCTGTAGTTTTTATGAATATAATTTTATATTTCAAAAAGAAAATATTATTAAGGCAAGTGTGTGAAAACTACTTTGGCATCATCCTTAACATTTCATTTCTCTAAGAAAAGCCTATGCAGAAAGTTTACAATTTTAGTAGTTGCATAACCCACTGGAGAATAAAAATGACAGGCCAGCATGACAGACTTGCAGCTCTTTACAGTACTTCAGATATGTGCCTTTCAGTGCAGTATATCACAAGCTGTGCCCTACCACACACCACAAATGTCACAGACCAAATCATCAGCAAAGGTTTCATCTCAGAAGTTTCAATGGTTTTATTATACACATCATAAATGAAGAGCTTGCAGGAGGAAGCTGGCGTACACAATGAAATATCTGAATACAATATACCCTGATTTCCCTCAGACTGAGGTACCAAAAATGTCCAAAATATTGAGAGCAGATTTTTCTCCCCCACTAAGCAAACTGTTGCTGATTTTTCTAACTTTACATTCAGTTGAGCTCTCTATTGAAATCAGCTGCGTCCAGATTGACTCACTTGATATTTTAAGATCCTAAAACTAGTGCTTATTACTTCCTCACTTATCCTGAAAATCTTTTGTTATTTAGTTTAGCTAAGATTAAAGTATGTTCATTTGTGACAGGCCTTTGACACTAATAGTTGGCAACAGGCATGAGTCTTCTTCACGGCATTGCTTCTTTCTACTTTTGTCATCAGTGAGTACTTTTAAACACTTTTAAAATCAGTCATGGGAAACCCCTAAAGTATGAACATAAATAAGTGAAGAGTGAATCTAAGGTTCACAGTGAAGCCCAAAAGCAATATTCAAGAGAACAGCGGCTGAGGTGCAAAGTTCATGTAAAACTAGGCAACACGGCAAATTCTTAGCAACATATATTCTTGTTTTGATTTGTAGGTGAAAAGAGAAAGAGAAGGTGAAAGAGCATGTAGACCTTTTCCTTGGGGGGTGGAGTGTGGTGGGACAAAAGGGGAAAAGACAGGAGGAAAAAAGCGTAATTCTGGGAAGTGCTTTAGACTGCAGCACCATCCAGTCAAGTCATTACAAGAAAAATCAAGTGCACACAAAGTTATAAGTTCGGAGTTTGCAGCAGCCTTACAGTACATGAAGAGGGCCTAGAAGAGAAATGGAGAGGGACTTTTTACAAGGCATGTAGTGATAGACAATGGAGAATGGCTTTAAACTGAAAGAGGGAAGTTTAGATTAGATATTAGGAAGAAAATCTTTACTGAGAGTGCTGAGACACTATGCCCCACCCCTGGAAGTGTTCAAGGCCAGGCTGGATGGGGCTTTGAGTAACCTGATCTAGTGGAAGGTGTCCCTGCCCCTTTTTGCAGGGCTGCTCTCCAGTCACTCCTCTCCCAGTTCATACTTGTGCCCAGTTTGACTCTGTCCTATGTGCAGAATCCAGCATTTTGACTTGTTAAATTTCCTCCCATTAATCACTGCCCAATGCTCCAATCTATCTAGATCTCTTTGTAAGTAATCTCATCCAGGGAGGTTGAAACTAGATGATCTTTAAGGTCAAAAGATTCTGTGATTCTACATCCCCAATAATTTATTTTTATAATAAACAGCACCTGACTACATCAGCAGTCCCTCTCATATCACCAGGAGATGCTTTAAAGCCCAGTGCTTTGAAAGACTGGAGTTCACTGTCCCATCTAACTTGTTTGTGTTTTAGTCAGTCAAACTTGCCTAATGCAAATGGGAACAGAAGGGACTCAACAGAAGATCAATTCTACCACTATCTTTCCTGACAAATGGCCATCCTAACCCCAAGAATTTCCAGTAATGAAGATTCAACAGGCTCCCAGTTGTCCTTTAATTCCTACTGGAAAGTTCAACTGGTAGCTTACTTAAATCTTCCTTTTTTGCAATTTGTCATCCTCTGTAAATGCAGAGAGCACACAAGTCTTTTCTAACGTACCTTTTAAAAATCATGGAATAATAGAATGGATTGGTTTGGAAGGCCTCTTAAAAGATTGTCTAGTCCAATCTCCTGGGCTTGTGATTACTGAAGCTTCTTGGACTCTACAAGGACATAGGAACCAAGATTGCCTTTTATCTTCAGACTGACCACTTTATTCGCTTGAATCATGTGACTCCTCCTGAACGCACTTCTCTCTTTATATATCAAAGACTTAGAAAATTTGAGAATACTTATATGTATTGCATCTTGAGGGTCCTTTTAGTTAATTTGGAATTATGCTTATTAATATATTATTATATTATTATAACCCGATCTAGTTGAAGATGTTCCTGTTCATTGCATTGGGCTAAATGACCTTTAAATGTCCATTTCAAACCAAACCATTCTATGACTCTATAAAAATGTGAAGCGACTTTCTGTTATCACCACCAGTCCAATGATAACTGGCAAACACATTATAGAATCCCCTTTATGAGTTGACTGAAATCTGCCCCAAAAACCCAGTTCTCGTCCCTGAATTTCCAGCCAAGACACTCCAAACTCCACCAATCAGAGTTCAACATTCCTCCAATTTCCAGCCTAAACTTCAGGTCAGTTGATATCTGGTTTTGCACCTGCATTGTTCTTCAGTTTTAAAATGGAGGCCTCTTTTTTTTTTCTAAGCCAACCCCTTCTAAGATTATCTACTGACACAGTGCAGAGGCACACACAATAATTTTATGTTTATTAGCTCATGTACCTCTGTTGTGACAGAAAAAAATAACAGAATAATTCTCTTTTTTCTTCTGAGACTGGGCATGCCACATTCCTGCATCTACAGTCCCTGAAAACTTACACTGTTACAACTGCAGCTGATACTGGACTTGACAGATTAGAGTAAGATCAGCAGAGATTGTTTCTAAGGTGCCATTTTTCAAAATTATCTTTCTGTTGAATACAGTTCAGTGGTTCAGCATTGATGAAAATTCACGGACAAAAGAGAGGCATATTTCTACTTATGCCAAACACAAGCATAGAATAGGAAAGGAGTGAATGCAGAGCAGCCCTGAAGAGAGGGATCTAGGGGTGCTGGCCAGCAGGAGGCTCAGTGGGAGTCAGCACTGTCCCAGCAGCCCAGAGGGCAAATCTCAACCTGGGATACATCAAACACAGCACACCCAGTCAGTCTTAAAAGGAAATTATCCCGTTGTGTTCAGTGTCGGTGTGGCCTCACCTGGAGCACCGTGTGCAGTTCTGGGCCCCACACAAGTCAAGAAGGATATGAACATCCTTTAACGTGCCCAGAGGAGAACAACAAAGTTGGTGAAAGGTCTGGAAGGAATGTTCTATGAAAAGTGTCTGAGGATGTTGGGTTTGTCTAATTTGGAGAGAAGGAGGCTGAGGGGTGACCTCATTGTTCCCTACAGCCTCCTGAAGAGGAGAAGTGGAGAGGGAGGTGTTTCTCTATTCTCCCTGGTATCTAGTGACAGGAAATGTGGGAATGGCTCAAAGCTCCACCAGAGGAGTTTCAAACTGGACATCAGGAAGCACTTCTTTAATGAGAGGCTGTTCAAACACTGGAACAGGCTTCCCAGAGGGATGGTTGATGCTCCAAGCTATCAATGGTTAAGAGGCTTTTCAACTGTGCCCTTAAATGACATGTTGTAGCTTTGGTCAGCCCTGAAGTGGTCAGGCAGCTGGACTGATTGACTGTTGTAGGTCTCTTCCAGCTGAACTATTCATTTTATTGTATTCTACTAGCTGCACAGCAGAGCAATCATTTATTTGTATCTACCTAAATGCTGTCTGTCATGTGAGTTTTCCCAGAAAGAGAGCTACACCACCTTGAAAAAAGTCTTCAGGCAATTTCACAGCAGTGCCAGCTGCTACGCAGAGGAAAGCAACAAAAGAGTTACTCTGCCACGCCTTGTTTCACACACACACATAAAAGACTGTATATCACGCTGTCAGTAACAAAACGCCTGTGTTCAGGGCAGACCTGGCCTGGCTATTTTACAGCTCTGCCAATCCCACAGCTCGCAGCTCAGCAGGCTTACTCATTTCCACGGCTGCACCTGGCACCCGAAAAGTTAAACAACCTGGGCACACCAGAAAAAAAAAAAAAAAAAAAACACCGACAAAACCCCCCAAAAAACAAACAAAAAAACAGGGCAGGTAGCAATCAGGAGAATGCATATAAAGGAAATGATGAACAGAGAAAGATAAGGAGAAAGCAGTTGAGTGAGAGAGAGAGAGGAGGTGAAGCAAAAGAAAGGGGGATCATTCCTGCTTGAATTTGTTTAAGGAGCATGACAGGACACATGGAGAACCAAAAACATAGTTAATGCACACAGGAACAACGACTCCATTTTTAGAATGCCAAGTGTTTGCTTAAAGTATCAAATCCTGGTGCTAATCTACTTCTCTCCTCAGTTAGAGCATTTTTGCCTGCAAAAAAAAAAAAATGCAGTTGCTTGGTCGTGCAAGCACGTTGAAGCTGGTGACTGTACCTATTGCAACTGCTCCAGTCTCAAGAGCTGTCTGGGGGTGAGAAACCCTCTGTGATGTGTATAATTTTTTACAGATTATGCATTATCCATTACCTATTTTGAATAACTGAATGTTATTTTGATATATTTGTGCAATGCCCTGATACACTGCTTTCTACTGGGATCTTTTCCCAAAAAATGAGTGGCATCTGCAACCACAGTGTAGTAAAGAATCTTTAAACAATGCAGAAAAGATTAATGACATAATCTCAAACAATGCAAAATATTTGTATAATAGCTTCATGTGAATATAAATGAATTTCAACATTTCATTACTAAGAATATACACTGAGTTTTCCACCTTAACACCATTTGCTAGGTACTGCACTTGTCTCATTTGGTTGAATCACTTGTCTGAAAGAAGAAACTGTATTCTAGAAAAAACCAACAAAAAACACAATTGTTGTAAAGTTAACTTTGCTTCTGTAAGAAGCAGAGGTGGACTCTGCTGGTCTGATCAAGCATGTCCTTGTCCTCCACCCCAGGGAAGCCAGAAGTTTCCTGGCACTACTGTAAGGAAGATTAGTCAGCTTGAATAGGGAGTGGCAGGCAGAGCGGGGGGCAAGGCAAGGTTTCGGGGGAGTCACCAAGATCCAGCCGCTATGGCAAGGGTGCAATAGTAACTTGGCAGAACACTTGTGCTGACCACTATTATTCCTGAAAACAAATACTCCTGACAAAAGTTAGGTTGTTTCAGCTGGTAACTAATTTGCTATGTTAAAAGCTTATCAAGAGAATTTAGACAGATGTTTTACTTTGAGAAAACGGCAACCTGGCACGTCTCGCACCTTGAAAGCCCCTCTCCTCACCAGGAACCAAGAAGGGCTCAGCTGCTTTTATGGTTTGAAAAGCAAAGATTAACTTTCTCTTTGTTCTGCAGTGTCGGTGAACCCTGAATTGCTGCTGTCTCCAGCAGGAAAACAAAGATCTAATGCTCAATGGATCCTCCGGTGCAAACTGATCGTAGGGACAGAACTGCGGCCTGGTTGTGGGAGGAGGAGTGTTTAGCTGCTGCCACGTTAAAGTGAAGGACAGGCAGAAAGAAATTCAGCTTCAGTGGTTGCTGACACACTTACTGGCTGTTTTAAAACAAAATTGATACTGTTTGACATTCTTTTCATAACAGCAGGTAAATTATTTTTGTAAAATATGGGTAACAGAAGTTTTTCATACAAGGGAACCAAGTTAAAGAAAATAAAAAACAACAAACAACTCTTTTATGATAGCTGAGGTTCTTGTAGGATGTCCAAGACATATAGCTGGCCCACACTTAAGCTATAAGCAACTTAAGAACAGACATCTAAGCTCTGGCAAGATAATTTGCAGAAGAGCTTCTGTATCCTGTGCTATTGAGCTCTGGGAAAAGATTATTCTATTAATTTCTCCTGTAAGCACATGCGACTTCAAAGGGAAATCAATGCTAAGGATTTTTCAAAAGAAATTCATTTAGCCTTTTACTCCATCATATCAGCGTTTAAAGTTGGCAATTAGTTGTAAATATATATATATATATATATACACTATAACCTCATTAACAGTGCGCTGGATTGGCAACCAAAAACGCGTTCAGAATTCCACAAAGCAACCTGTAGATTAAGAAGAAAGTTTCAAATCAAGGTTCTTCTCTTACAGCCTTTTGATGTAAAGAAATACTTAACCATCTAGAAAACAGAACATACATCTGAAAGCAGAATCTACTTCTAAATCACCAAATTAAAAGGGTTGTAATATGAATGCTCTCTGAGACATGCTCTGCCTCGTTTATCTCAAACAGGAATAACTAAAAGAAAACTTCACAGTACTTCTACTACCATTAGCTGCAATAGCTACAACGGCTGTTAAACCTGCGCCAAAATAGACCCCTGTCCTCCAGATCCCGAAGAAGATCCTCACAGGATCTCAGCGTGTACTGCTTTGTGAACGTGCACAGTTCTGTTTGGTTACAAAGTATCAGTCCAGAGCAGTGACTCAGTGACAGAACAAAGAAAGAATACAAAACCCCTTAATACTGTGCATTTCACATGTATTAGCTTGTTTGTGCCTTTTGTTTTCTTGAAATTAAGACAACTGTTTTTATGCAGGGCTATCAGCAAACTCTGTAAATCAGGATATTCTAAGTAAATAAGCAGATATGTGTCACTTCAGAAAAACTTGTGAGGTAAAGTTCTTCTCCTCATGATGGCCATGGAAATTAAAATTATTGCAACTGACTTTGAATGATTTATTGTGCATTGTTACCACATGCAATAAATGGTCATAATGTGATTGCAAAGAATCCCACTAGGCTGGTTCCCCTCTCCGAGCCCCAAAAGCATCACAAATAGTATCATAACCAGCGAGTTTGGAAGTTACTTACCACAAATGAGTGTGATCCTGGAAAGATTAACTAGGTAACTGCCTCAAAGAAGAGAGGATGTAGAGAAAGCACGTTTAATTGTTTCGCCATCATGAAGAATCAGTTATGCCTTCGCAAGCACTAATTAATCAGGTGTATCCAGGAAAGATCTCTGCCAGATAAGAGTAGAAAGGATATGGCTCGAAGCGTATAAAAATGAGGATTACAGGGAAAATTGTCCTAAAAAATGCCCACAATTTTACTTTCCCGTGAGACTGCGCTCCCCCCTATCAATTACTCGTTAATGTATCAGTTTGTTGTCACAGCTGCTCTGCGCGTCTCCTGCGCGCTCCAGCTCACCTTCCTCGGCGGAAGTGGGGGAAACAACCCGCAAACTTTGGGAGCCCTGGGGAAGCTGGGGCCTGGCGCTCCGAGAGCTGCCCTGTGCAGCCTCCGCGGGCGGAGCTCGGCGGGCGGGGGACTCGCCGCTGCGGGCCGGGCGCCCCGAGGGAGGGAAGGAGGGAAGGAGGGAAGGAGGGAAGGAGGGCCGGAGGGCCGGGCCGGGCCGGGCCGGGCGGGGCTCGGGGCCGGACACCTCTTGCCCCCTCCTGGCGCGGCTCCCGCCCGGCACACTCCACCCATCCGCGGGTACTTGTGCTCCCCTCTACGGGCTGCCGGCATTCCCGTGGTGGGCGGCCGGAGCAGCTGAGCTCGTCCCGGCACGGCGGTCATGTCGCGGGGCCCCGTGGCGGCGGTGCGGCTGCTGGCGCTGCTGGTGAGTGCGGGGCGCTGCTTTGCCGCGGGGGTCCCTCGGTTCCGGGGCGCTGCTTTGCCGCGGGAAGGGAGAGCGCGGGATGGAGCCGCGGGGGGGCCGCTGCGGGGGTCCTGAGTGCGGCCGCCGGGGAGTGGTTGTTCCCGTCGGGACTTGGCAGCCCTCCCAACAGCAGCTGTATGTGGCTGGGAAGGGGCTTTCTCTCTTTCTTTGGGAATTAGACAAAAGCCATCGCCGTTTGCTACCTGAAAGCAGGTGGAGGTAGGAAATCCCAATAGGAACGGTATCTGGGATGGGTGGGGTTGCTGCGGTGCCGGGAGGAACAGGAACGCAGTGAGGAGTTCACGTTGTTGCCGTTTTCATGTTCAGCATAGTATCTATACTAGTAAATTCCATTTCCCTTTTGAGGGAACAGTGCCAGGAGGGAAGATGAACCAAAAAGTTTGGAAGTCTTTATCGCCTTAGAAAAATTACACCAAATTCTGAACAATCCAAGACACTTCAGGCTTTCTCCTGCCCTGCCCTCGCTATTTTTCAGCCATCAGCCTTTAGACCTTCCATCCTGTGAAATACTTTCTCAGGCTAAACGCAACGACTATCTTATAACAAACTGACACCAAAATACTTGGTTTGTTGGATTTGCACTGATGCTTTCTAGCTCTTTCTAGCTGGTTTACAGCAAACTCTTTGTTATATCTGCGGCATTTTCTTTTGCTTTTCACCGTTCTAGGCTGGCAGAATGCCTGCGGAAGTCGGGCTGCCGCCACTCACACGAAGGTGAGGGTGAGGCCAGGCCCTGGGCTATGCCGGGAGCTGCCGAGCAGCTGGGCAGGGATCAGTAATGGCTTCTTGCTTAGACAGAATGGAAGGTGCTGGGTGTCGGGATCTTGTTCTCTGAGCTTGGAATCCTGCAAAATCAGATTTGTTATCTAGAGACCTACTGCCTGATAACTTTAATACAGACATATGGTTGTGCACAAGTTGGCCAGCAACAGTTAAACCTGGTTTTTTACAGCAAGCTGGTAGTTGGGATTTGGTTGGAAAATGTTTTATCCTCAGTTTGTCCAAAAGAACGATGGAAAACATGGAGTGCCACTTGTACAAAAGTTTTTACGTATTCTCTCTGTAATACCTGAAGCCGCACCATCGTCCATTTTGTTGAGCTTGTACTGGCTCAGGATGCTGTTAGTTTTGACTGAAGAACATTGTTTTTCTCAATCCTCATCATCCTCAGTTTCAGGTAAGGCTGGGGCAGGATATGATGTAGTGAGAGCCAACTCAGTTTCGTGCCTAAAAGCCTCATTGTCAGATAGAATATTAGAGCAAATAAAGCTGCCTTAGTTGGCTGATGTCAGAAGAGAAAGAGAGGCACTGCTGGGTTTTGAAATTTTGGGGTTTTCTTCATAATCTAGACATTCATGTGGTAAAAAGTCAAGTTTCTTATTTGAGAGTACTGGATTAGGGTCATTTATTTCTTATGAATCTTAAGAAACTACTGAAAAACAAAATTAGTCTAAAAGTAGTGTCTTCTCAAAGCATCTTCTACCTTAGAAGCATCAAGAATGGTAGGTTCATCCTCTCCCAGTTTTTCCTGGAAGTGTCTCTCAGTGCTCCCTCCCTGCCTGCAGGCTGCATCCCTGTATCATCATCCCTGGGTACCTCGCAGAGGTTACGGCAGATTTCCCCAGGCCCCTGCCTCTGACCCTTTTCCAGGAATGTTCGGCTGTGCTGAATGGTGGTGCACCCAAAGGGTTGGGCTTGACTTGGAGCATGTCCAGGACACACACCCTGGGCCTGCCGGGCGGGTACGGCTATCAAGGATTATTGGACTGGGAGGTTTCTTGGTCATTTCTAAAGGGGGTGGACATCATGTCTTCGAGAGAAGAAGTCTTAGAACACTTCCTGCATCTGAGTGAAAGAATAGTTGACAGAGATGTATGAATCTTACTATGGGAGTAGCAAAATTTACTTTTTTCTGAACGTCTTCCTCAGACTGTACTTTGTTGATGTTTGGGATGTTACACTTAGGCTGGGTATGATGAAATTCAGGCCTGAATATATTAGATCGCTACTGTAATGTCAGAGCCAGTAGCAGGTAATTTTCAGAAGTCATAGAAACAAGTTAAAATAAAAACCATCACAAAATGATGCTTGGTTTTACAAAGAGCAGAGGTGAGCTAATTCAAAGCAACCTAGCTTTCGTTGCCAGTAACATGTTGAAACATGGTAAAAGTATTTACAAGCATCTGTGGATTGATTCAGCATTTTAATATTGTTCCAAAAAGGAGGGAAAACCCAGCTGTGGTGAGGTCTGAAAGCAGCTGAGAAATATATAAGGTCTAGTATTATCCATCCTATTGAAAAGAAGTGGTATGTTACTTTTGATACCAGACTTCAGAAAAACTGGATCTGTCCAGGAGAGACTACAGAACAGCAAAACCAAAATGCGATCTAAAGTCACTAAATCCTGTTTCATGATTTTTTAAATGGAAATTAAAGAACTGGTATGTGAGAAAAGTGAGTAGGATGTTTGATAAGTTTGCAGATACATGAAGGGTAGAAGAAAAGGGAATTGTGATGAAAAGGGAATTGCACCATACAATGAGAGCATTGTCAACACAACAAAGAAGGAGATTGGGTCTGAGGTTAAGACATCTCAATATAGGTGTTTAAGCTTCTGTTAGGGTAAATGGAGATGCAGTGGATGCTGAGTGCATCTGTTTGGTTGGATCAAATTGTATGTTTGAAGCAAATCTCAAGAGTGTGTGAATCGCATTCCTCCTGGGTGAAACCATGTTGGGAGATGTACCCATCTGCTTTTAGATGTTTGATCTGTGGGACCAAGCTAATTCTAGTCTAAGGGATCCATCAAAACATGGGTTGGGTGGTGTTGGGTTCTCTGTATCAAATGCTTTGCTCTACAAATCCTCCTGTGTTGGGTTTTCAAACTGAACATCCTTACAATCAGTAGAGCTCAGAGAGAAATAGATATGGGCTGGTTTGGGGGCAAGTTGAACAACACTCCGATCTCTGTTGGTACTGCCTATATTTCTGCTGATTATAATGAAAGTTTAGGCACCTAGCTTTCATTTAGATGTGTAAATTTGTGTTCCTTACTCTGAATCTCATGCAAGCAGCAATATGGTCAACTTGCAAGGAGCTAAATATTAGGATAATAAGATGAAGATAAAAGTTAACAAAGACTTAATCTGTAGGACTATCTAGGTGCCCCCTTAGGTTAGGCTGAGGGGTCTCCATCCCGCATTTTTAAGAACAGGATAAACAGTTGTCAGGAAGCACTTTGGGTATAGTTTGTCTTTCCCCAGGGCCAGGAGATGTACTAGTAGATGACCTTGGATGGTCCCCCCTGCTTGCTTCTCTAAGGTCTTAGCATGTTGTCTTCAACACCAAACTGACTCACAGAAGGTGCAAGCTCCAAATCTCCTAACACACAGCACACAGAAAAAACCACATTTCTAGGCATTACTGTTTCGTGGTGTACTAAATACAGACATATACTTTCTTGGTTACTCAGTCTTTATAGCTTTACAGCTTAAATCTGAGTTTTGTGTTGGAACTCTCTCCTTTAGTCACTTCCTGACAATAGATGAACAAGGATTTGGGCAAGAGCAGCCTTGCAGCTGCTATACATGGTAGTCACTCCCTTCTTTCTCATGCTCTCTTGCCTATTCCTGCTGCTTTCTGGTGGTATTTCATTCCAATTTCATTACTTCAGGCCTCAGACCTTTTTTTCGTAACCGCCCAGTTTTCTTCTGACAATGTGTTCTCAGCTCTGTCATCAACAGGTGTCATCAGTAGATGTCTTGTTTTTGAGCCAAGACTATGATCCAGAGCAAATGAAAGAGCTTTCCTACTCTGAGCCATTTAACAAAAGGCAGGTGTAAGATATTAAAAAAAAAAAGGGGGGGAAAATTCACATGTTCAGCGGGCGCTAAATTCTGGCATTTCACTTGCCCTTGAAGAAAATGTCACTGAAAAGTGCTTTTCCCCCTATTTAAAACTTTTGTAACCATTAAAAATTTTTCAATAAAAAGGCCAGATCCCTTTATATATTTGTTCCCCTTGTATTATTGCATCTTGTGAATAAAATTGTCATTCTTAAACGTTTTTTGTAGTTATCCTCTATGTCCCTTGTGAGGCTACCTGTGGATTGTAGATTGAACAATACAAGAGCAAAAGTATTCTTTACTATCTTAGCATTAACCCAGAATGCTTTGAGGGACATTTGCTGCTATGCAAACAAATTGATTTTTACTTTTACTTCTCTTAATGAAAGATTTTCCGTTTATAATGACTAATGGAATTTTTTACACATTTTTGATAACGCATCTCAGTGGAAGATCGGCTTATTCTTGGTCTTCGGACACTTTTGTTTCTACTGGGTTCACAGGTTTCCAATACAAGGAAACTTCTCACCACGTGCCTCTTGTCTCCATTCAGTATTGAGACAGAAACACTTTTCCCTCCAGTTTACCACTTAGAACAACCAAGGATGTTTCTGGTGACATCTTGACAATTTTTCACCTTCCAAAGGAGTTGCAGCTTCTGTTGTAAAACCTTGACTATAAAGCAAAATTACTGTATCACTCTTGCTGATATAATCTTATTAGTCATAAAAATAAATTTTGAAAATCCATGCAATTAATAAAATCAAATAAGACTAAGAACATCTAAGAACTAAGACTGAAAACAGCTTGGTGTGAGATCCTGTACTCTTCATGATGCATATCCATTAGGAAACTTACTGCTTGATAATTTTTGTCTTCAGAATATATACATTGGGCAAAATACCATTTCAAAAACAGTTTTGTTGAACAAGTTGAAACAGAAATCTGCTCTATCGCTCAACTCAGTCTTCTGGATTGTATGGGGAAGAGATAACATCTTTTAAACAAAAATTGCTGTCATCAGTTCAGTAATCAAGGCTGAGTCAGAGGGAGGAATAGGGAGAGCCCAGTCAACAGACTAGAAACCAGTCAGAGACTGACTTACTTGAGTAGAAGACCACCTTTTCTGAGCCTGCTTTGCCTTAGGCAGTAGCATGCCTAAAAAAATAATCACCTAAGTTGCAAAATATAAGTAGTAATAGTTTTCAGAATGATAACAGTATTTTCTACCTGTACAAAGCTCAAAAGCTTGATTTGTAGGTTTCCCATGTTGTAATAGCCTACTTTTTATTGTTGCTGTTTCCCAATACCGACATTTTTTGCAGTTCGAGAGGTGTTGTTACTTGCAGAGTCTTTGGTGCCTGGAGAGTGCATTTAAACATGGGGTCTCTGATAAGCTGGCTTCTTCCAGCCAGGATTTGTCACCTAACTGAGTCATTCAAGGGCATGCATAGCTGTCCTGGCCTGTCCTGGTGTGTGAAGAGGTGGGGAGTCCCGATACTGAACATTGGCCTGTAAGGTTTTGCCAGAGCAAGCGCCTCTGTCTTGTTTAAATAAGTGATGCCATTTATCCTCCCAGCAAGGTGCTGAGTAAGAGAGCTGCTTCTGTCGTGTACACTTCAGCAGATGTTTGGGTCAATCCTTGCCTTTAAACACCATTTATCCGATTTTCTTCTCTGATGTGATTGGTAACCCACCACAGCCACAAATACAAGGTTTGCCCAGAAGAGGGAGCTTCTCCAAAGGGCTGGTGGCAACCAACACTTGCTTCAACCAATGGCACATCCTCATCATTTTGGAATACTGAAGCATTATTCAGCACTAAAATTGGTTATTTAAAAATTACTATGAAGTCAGAATTTATTAGAAAAAAATATTAATTGCTTATAATCTGTTTCCTGCTAGGAAAGGGGCCAAATTTAATTATTATGTAGTTAGAGCATATGTTTTTAATGTCAATGGTTATGGGTGAATTTTTCAGAAGCTATTATGGGTAAATAATAAATATTAATTTATAGAGGTCAGAAGCCTTCTTCCTTATGGCTTTACTGCTCTAAGGAAGGAGGTCATAAAAGTTAAGTTTTAGTACTGCTAAAGTGACATAGAATTAATAATGATTATCATAATTTCCATTGCAGATCTGTTTGAATTATGGAAATGGGCTCTACGTGAAGGTAGGATATAATGGCAAATTCTTTATCAGTGCCTAAAGAAGGGTTCTCTGAGCAGACTGTCAAAGCCATGCCTTACTTCAGTTGATAAATGTCTTGAATTCTACCATTTTCTGAAATGTGAAAGCTGCATAATGACTAAAGAAATGAAAGCTGAAAAGTAAGTGAGTAGATTCCTACATCCCACACAGAGTGGCTTTGAACTTTGAGAAACTTCCCCTAACACAGTAAAAATGTAGATTGCCTTTTTGAACTTGGTAGATGAAAACAACCACTGTTTTATTGAATATGTTAATTTGGGAGTCAACAGAGACAGTAGAAACTAAGGTGGACAGAAGGATGAGGGGTGTCACGTGGAGTGAGAATGAGGCATGCTTAAGCAAGGATAGCAGAGACATTGGGTGGGTTGATTAGAGGCCTGCTCTTCCATGTATTTTGTTTTGGAGAGAAGGTTGAATATGCAAGGCAGTTTTGATGGGAACATAAACACGGTGGTAAGGCAGAAATGGTGGCTCAAAACAGCCTTAGTGCCAAACTTCTTCCCACATCTGATGACAAGCATTTAAATCTTCCAGAGCAGGTGTATTTTCACCAACCACTGATCATGGAAACTTGCACATATATTTAAAGCTTGTCTTACCTAATTCTGCCTTGATGGAAAGACCAGTGTGGTTTTCCTCTTCAACCAGCTTGAGGACTGTGTAGCTCTTAGATTGTGACTCAGGAGGCTGATGCTGCTCCATGATTTTGAAGCTACTAGCTATTGAAAGAGCAAAAGTTATTCAGACGTCTTGGCTACAGCAGCAATAAAGCATTTATCTGAAATGACGAAATGTAATGCTGACATTCCATCTTGTCTTTTCACAGGTTTATAATCGAAATGACAGGAGCGGCGTGTTGTCTCATCCCAACAGCCTAGTCAGACAGAAGCGAGAATGGACAGTCCCTCCAGCGTTCATACGGGAGGAGGAGGACAATTCCTATAAGAATCCAATTGCTAGAGTAAGCCCAGAAAAGAGTTAAATGTGCCCAGAAAAGAGTTAAATAAATACACATAAAAATAGAGATGAAAATGTAAAAGAAGGGTGTGGCTGCCCTAAACACAGGCACAAATATTTTTTTAATTTTAAAGGACTCTTGAATGCCAGTTGGAAATTGACATATTTTGACATAACAGAAATTTCCTTCTGTTTACTTTTAAAGCCTGGTTTGGCTCAGTCTCTCATCTTTTCATAGTCTCATTTTTCATTAGGCTTTTGGGAATGTAGTATCTTTTGAGTTTTTTCAGCCCATCACCCATACTCAGCTGGGGTTGAACTTGGCAGGTGGGCCCCAAATCTGCTGGTGGTGATTGGGTGGAAGGGTGTACATAGAGCATGATTATGTATGCCTAGCCTTTTAGGAAACAGAGCTACAAATAACCAAAGTGTTACCCTTTGTAGAATTGGTTCAGCACCAGTGTTGAAGCCTAAATTCACCACTCCTGCCACTTCAGCACATAAAGTTACTGCAGGTGGTAGCAAGCTGTTACCCTCTGCTTGGGCTGCCCCTTGATGGTGATGCTGGCACAATGCACACTTTTCCAGATGTTTCGTGTATCTGCTGACAGCAGAGAAAGGGTGTAATCTCTAGTCTCTGCAGCCTCTTCTATGTGTCCATCTCCAGGTCTGATGTTTTTTCCTCCACCCTATCCCTTCTCCAGTCCTGGTCATATTTGCTACCTTAGGTCTGACCTCCTAGGTAAACTCCCTGTTCCAGATGTTTCTCATCTCCCTGCACCAGATTCTCAAACAGAACATGCAGCCCTTCCTGCATTCATTTCAGCATCTCTCTCCACAGTCAAAGGAGTGCAGTGAAAAGTGTTAAATACTTATTTTTGTTTGTTCATTACAAGAAAGTAAAAATATTTTGTCGCCCTTTTAAATGTGATTTTATTTACTGAGTGCTATTTAATTTGTTATATTCCTACTAGATACATTCAGATCTTGAAGATACAGGGATAGTAGTAACTTACACAATATCTGGTCAAGGAGTAACAGAACCCCCTTATGGATTATTTGTTATCAATGGAAAGACTGGTGACCTGAACATAACAGGAAGGGTGGACCGAGAAAAGACTCCAGTTCTGCTTGTAAGTTGAAAATTAATTTTTTTGTTTACAGGTCCCCTCCTTCCATTTTTAATTTATTTTCTTTAGGTGAGTTTGCTTGAAATAATATATATTTCTGGAAGTTTGTGTATACCTGCTTGTATTTATAAGCATATATAATATGCTTTTATAATGTTTAGATTTTGTTATATATGGTAGATGTATTTATATTTTGCATATGTGTTTGTATATATGACAGTCACTCATTGGATTCATTTATTGTTTCTGTCTGTATTGTCAGGTCCGAGGCCACGCACTAGATAAGAATGGGGCAAAACTGGAAGAGCCAATAGACCTCCCAATTAAAGTAGTCGACATAAATGACAATTTTCCAGTGTTTTCACATGAAGTTTTTGTTGGTTCAATTGAAGAATTAAGCGAAACAGGTAACTTCATTTTTAATTTTTTTTCTTGTAGTTTTTCCCAAGATATGCAAAGGGGCAAGTGAATATGCACTTTGCAGCAATATATCTGCAGTAACAAGGGCACATTTTCTTGCTGACATAAACCAGGTTATTATCCATGTGTGAATGAAAGTTTTTATTAGGCTAGGCTGTGTTGTGTCATTAAGGGAGAGCATCCCCCTAGGGGCAAGAGAGAACAGTATTTCCTCTTGTGGCACCTTTGGTTTGTTGTCAGAGCTACCACAAATCCAGGAACCAGAGTTCTTCACCAGGAATTGCACAGGAAATGCAATCTCTTCCAGCCTAGCAGTCACAGCCTGTTTGGGAGGGACTTCACTCTGCCATCCTCATCCAAAGCCCTGCTTTGTCAGTGGGCTGGAGAGTTACTTCACTGTTAAGCACACATGGCTGTGCCATAGCCATTGAAGAACAAGTTCGTGGCCATTTTCCTGTTGATGTCAGTAAACATAAGAGCAACAGGTTATTTCCAAGAAGATAAGAAAAGCTGGAATAAAACAACCTAAAAAACACCTGGCAGTGTGTCCACTTCAATGTCATTATAATCTGAAGAAACAAATTCTTGCCCATCCACTTGGGTGAGATATTGAGTAACCTCAGCAATCTTTCAAGTCAATAGCAGCCATATGTATTGACTCTTGGCATGAATTCCAGCTACTGTTAATGTTTAATAATGTTCAGGTAGAGAAATTAACAGTGCTCTCATGAGAATAATATATGAGGGAAATGTAGCTCATTGTTCAAAAGCTTATACTTACTGTTCTTTGTGGTATTTACATTTTTCTGTCAGAATTATTGAGAGAATTTACCTGTTGTTTAATGTGTGCATTGAATTCTATGAGTTACAGATGTGTGGATGGAATCTTTTTGTTGACTAGAACATATACTTTTAACATGTACCTTTTGGGTTTACGAACACTTCTCCAACTTTATGCATTAAATAAGTAGAGTCAAGAGCAGCAGAAAATTCTGCAGTGCATCTAACAAAATGCTCTTACCTTTGACATTACAATAAAGATATTTGCCAGTGCGTGGTGTAAACAAGTGCTGTATTTTGTTTGCGTTTTCCAGGTACAATTGTAATGAGGATAAATGCAACAGATGCAGATGAACCAAATAACCTAAATTCCAAAATTGCTTTCAGGATTGTTTCCCAAAGCCCTAGTGCTGCATTCAGCATGGATAAGAATTCTGGCGAGGTTCGAGTAGCAAAAATAAACCTTGACAGAGAGGTAAAAAAACCCTCCCGTTTTGATGTTTGTTAGTAGTGGTTTTCTGGTGCCCATTGTGTTACCCTCAGTCCTGCCCGCAAGGTGAAGAGCTGGCCCTCTTACCTTTCTTAACTTCTCTTGGGATTAAAGCCTTGTCTGGCTGATGCATGCTTTTCAGGGATTGCAGGAGGAGGCAATGGGATCAAGGCTGTATTCCCCCCGTCACTTCCCTAGCACAGCACCAGCCCGATGGCTGCTGCTTTCTGTCCCTCCCATGCAGCCAGGGCAGCAGTTACATAAAACAAGCAGTCATTTCTTTCTGCTGGGGGGTGTATGGCAAAGATAACGTAGGTCACCACCTGCAAAGCTGCTGATTGCATCTGGGTTTTTGTAGCCTGCTATGCAAATCACAGTGCAAAGAGTTAGGACAGGTGCTACTGTGAAACTGCATTGAAAGCCACGTATTACCAGTGACATGACCTGGGCTTGCAGAGTTTTCCCTGGCCAGCAGATGGTGATGGGAATGTTAGCTCTGTGGCTGAAGGACACAGCTCTGCCTCTAGCCATGTCCTGACATGCAGGTGTCAGTGGTCCTGTCCCTGTTCATGGCCACTGGAATTTTTTCCTTTGCTATGTAAGTACAGTCTGACTCTGTGTGGAAGATGTGAAAGTCCCATATCCTTTTCAAAGCCTCAGTTCTACTCCAGCAGAATCTGCCAAGGTACTTGTGTGTGAGATTTACTTCTAGGTAGAGAGGAGTTATAATTGACTATAACAGATGTTATCAAAATGTAATAGAGATAATCTAGCAAAGGAAGAATTTTTAGCCTAGAGTAAACACATTTTTCTTACCACGACAGACACAAAGTAGCTATTCTTTGGTGGTGGAAGCAAAGGACCGTGGTGGTGAAATAGGTGGGAATGCTGCAACATGTTCTTTAGAAATCAAGATTTTGGATGTCAATGACAATCTGCCTGTTGTTGAAAGTCGTACAGTAAGTACAATTATCACAATTTTTAGCATGTTCCTACACCTGCCAGTATCCCATAATAAGACATTGTGCAAAATTCATTGCACTGGTGAAATGAGGTAAACCATGACATCTTTTTGAAGAGTGGATTTTTTTTGGATTGCAGTTTGAAGGAAGCATTGAAGAAAACAGAGCAAATGTGGAAATTATGCGAATAAAAGTATTTGACAAAGATGAAGAGTTTTCTGATAACTGGCTGGCAAACTTTAAATTTGTTTCTGGCAACGAAGATGGTTTTTTCAAAATTGTAACAGATACCCGAACGAATGAAGGAATTTTGACTGTTGTGAAAGTAAGTATAGATTTTAGAGATTCTACTTTAAATATTAGAATAATTTATCCATCTGCTTTGACAAATTGTGTTCATTCAGTCGATATGTAAAATATATGGATACTCCTCCTTTGCCATATTTTTAATGCATTCAGTAATTCCATACAAAATAATAATTTTGTCAAAGTTTTCCATTTGCATTCTGTGTGATCTCAAATATATCTAGAAGGGCAGAAGTCCCCAAACTTCCCTTGCCCTTTGGGCAACAGTACTAACAGGCTGTAAACTTCCAGGTTTCTGCTGTCCTTGATGATCTCAGTATAAATTTCTTTATTTCCCCTGGGCACTGATAATGTTACAGGCAACACCTGTTTCATGAGCCATGGGCTACAGGCTATTTTATGACTTTTCATAAGTTGAAATGATAGTGAAATTATTTTCCATTGATGGAAATGTCTGTTTTATAATTTTCACTTTTCTTTAGTCCACGAGAACTGAAGATGCATAGTGCCTA
Organism: Gymnorhina tibicen; assembly: GCA_013399875.1. Taxonomy (NCBI): domain Eukaryota; kingdom Metazoa; phylum Chordata; class Aves; order Passeriformes; family Artamidae; genus Gymnorhina; species Gymnorhina tibicen. The sequence continues at coordinate 130,826 of VXAZ01006873.1, forward strand.
AAGTAGCTTTTTTTCTCCTGTTGAAGTTTCCTTATCTGAAAACTGCTAATTAGTAAAAAAAAATTTTTTTGAGCATTATTAAGTGAATGGTTTTGTTTAAAAAAAAAACCCACATAAATTTGGAAGAGCCAAGTAATTGAGCATTGATTCACTGAAAGCACAGGCAGAATATATGGGTAAAACTCCTTTCACATACCTTAAAGTAGTTTAATTCAATAATTAAAAGCCATAGCTATGGTGTCATCCATTAAAATTGAGTGAGAGTAACAGGTTAACAAACTTGCTTGCACCGTAGCATCATTATTGCTTAAATATTACTTAAATATTTACATCCTTATTACTTAAATAAGAATGCTATAGTATTATTTAAATATTAAATGTATGCATGTTGTCTAGATATCAGATTCTGAAAAATTCTGAGTATGTTTTTTATTGTTTTCTTTATTGCTCTAGGAGCTGGATTATGAAAAAATGCAAAGCCTAAACTTGGGCATTGTTGTTACAAACAAAGCAGAGTTCCACAAGTCAATTAAACCGAGTTACAAAGCAGAAACAATTCCAATCAAAATTAAGGTGATCAATGTGCGGGAAGGCCCTGTGTTCCCTGGTGGCACAAAAATTATTGAAGCAAGTGAGAAACTGCAGATAAAACAGGTTATTGGACAGTATCAAGCCTATGATGAAGACACTGGAAAAATTGCAGAGCACATTATGTAAGAATTTTTTTATAACCGTCATAACCGAGTATGTCAGAAGTCATATCTTACTGTAAAAATTTGCATGTTGAACTGAAATAATTTCAAAGACAATAGTTTTCTACTAAGGATAATTCACACCTTAAACATCATCATGATCTTCAATATTCTGTTATGCAGAAAACAGGTGACATGAAAATTCTCCTTCTTTTGTTGTATATAGTGAGACATGTTTGTTGAAGTTGGCTGAAGTTGTCTGTGTTTGCATGATGTGTTTGTCATACCTGTCTACTTTTGAGAGTAGATTTACCAATCTGATTTCATTGTCTCCAGTAAAATTAGGAAGAAATATGCAGAAACATTTATCAGGCAGTCAGAAAGGGTGTAACACAGATATGTTTGCATGTGTGTGCTTGGATTTTGAATCATAGCTTTTCCGATAGAATGTTATTTAACCACCACCATGACCTTTACAAATGGTGCACAACAGAGATGCACACCCAGGGGTGGACCCCTTTCCCCCATGCCTGTAATACAGTTTTTCATGGGTGTCCAATGTCAGCTTTTGCTGGGAGCACGGATGGAGGGGAAGAGGATGGTGACCAGCAGTGCAGCTCCATCTCCTGTTCCAGTCTCGCTCCCTGACTGTGTTTTCTGTAATACATCCATACCTAAATCTTTGATTTAGAGAGAAAAGCAGCTCTCAACATTCAGAGTAGGTTTATAGTTGTAACCAGTTATAGTGGCAGGAGCATCAGACCTCAGACTTAGGGATTTGATCTCTGTTTTAAATGACGAGTAAAAGTACTGTGAAGCTGCTTTTTCTACCGATGGTTGTTTTCCTCATTATAAATGTGTCCATCTTTGTGTGATTTTCATCAGATACATGAAAGGGAAAGATGCAGCAAACTGGGTCACTATAGACTCAGTCACAGGTGAAATCCGACTTGCTAAAAATCTTGATTACGAGTCATCTCATGTAGTAAATGGTACCTACACTATCACCATGTTGGGTGTAACTACTGGTAAGTGGAGAGGGTTTTGTTTTCACACAAATTGGTTTGTTTGCCTGTCTACAAGGGTAGTTGGTTTAACCTACTTATCTCTAAAGTTAGGCACCAAGTGCAGTCTTGGTATTCAAAGGAGAGACACAGACAAGTCATTCTTTTGAATGGGTTCCCAAAGTGTCTGGTTTTCCCCTTTGACTAGATGGAGATGAACTTTTAAGAAAGTTTTCAAAGATAGGTCTGATAGGAAAATCTGCTGTCAAAGTGGGAATTGCCAATATTTTATTATGCCTATCATCAGACTTCATAGTCCTAAGTTTTCTTGAATTCTAAGCAAGAAAGACTCCCTGAACTTCTTGTGTATCTAAGTAGAATTCTTCATTTATGCTCTGCATGTTACTGTGTAACCATACAGAATTTTTTTTTTTAAGTTAAAGTAATAAGACAGCTTGCCTTCAGAAGAACTTTGTCAATATATTAACACTGGGAATGAAGCACTGCTCTCATCAGCTCCAGGGAGATCTCTTTAAACTTACTTCAGCAATGTTGGTGTTTTGGAAAATACTAAGTGCTTTTATTTTAAGATTAATTTTTGTGCACAAATCAATTTAATTTTTCATATTTTAAAATCTTAGATTCCCCAAGGAAAACAGTCACTGGCACAGTCGTCATTCAAGTTAAAGATGAGAATGATAACTGCCCAGTTATTGTGAACCCTGTGCAGACTGTGTGTTCAGATGCAAAATTAGTTAATGTTACAGCTCGTGATCTGGATGGTTACCCATACAGCTATCCCTTCAGCTTTACTGTCATTGATGAGCCAGAAGGGACAGCAGAAAAATGGATAATTGCATCTGGAAATGGTAAGAAAATATATTTTTAATTACTTTCAGTTCTTTGAAGTCCTAAGGTCATAATTTATTAATTCCAGTCAAACTGACAGTTTGGCTGAGTCAGACCAAAAATACAACCCTATATATGGAGTCAGGCATTAAGACCATCATTTGCATTCTGCTCCCTTCTCTCTAAAAGTTATAAAAGCCCAGTCATGTCCTCTGAGCTCTGTTGCTTCCCTCAGTTGGACCATCTTTGCCTGGCTTGATACTCCATGTGTGGTGACCAGGATTTCATGAATAATGCTGGGATCAAGCTATCCCCATCTTCTCACAAAAAACATGCAGTGATGCTTTATCTGGGCATAGACAACAAGCTGTCCACGAGCCAGCAGTGTGTCCTTGTGGCCAAAGAGGTCAATGGTGTCCTGGGATGCATTAGGAAGAGCATTGCCAGCAGGTCAAGGGAGGTGATTCTGCCCCTCTACTCAGCCCTTGTGAGGCCACATCTGGAATGCTGTGTCCAGTTCTGGCTCCTTGGTGTGAAAAGAGACACAGAGCTCCTGGAGCATCCAGCAGAGGGCAACAAAGATAATTGAGGGGCTGGAGCATCTCTCTTAGGAGTACAGGCTGAGGGTGCTGGGCCTGTTCAGGCTTGAGAAAACTGAGAGGAGACCTAATCAATGTCTATAAGTATCTGATGAAGGGAGGGTGTCAAGAGGATAGAGCCAGGCACTTCTCGGTGGTGCCAAGCAATAGGACAAGAGGCAACAGGCAGAAACTGATGCTCAGGAAGTTCCACCTGAATATGAGGAGGAACTTCTTTACTGTGCAGTGACCATGCACTGGAACAGCCTGGAGAGCTGGTGGAGTCTCCGTCACTGGAGATTACTCAAGAACTGTCTGGACGTAATCCTGTGCCATGTGCTGTAGGATGACCCTGCTTGAGCATGGATGTTGGACCAGATGCCCCACTGTGGTCCCTCCCAGCCTTAATCATTCTGTGATCTTCTGCCTAGTTAGTCCTTGACATGACACAGCCACAGGAGCAGGTATTTTGTTGGCTTCTGATCTCTGTGGCCTACAACACGTTAATCTCCTCAAGACTGAAGCTGGTTTTTTGAGTTCAGCCTTTATCTATCCAGATGACATGATTGATGCTATACAGGTGATTGGGCTGTCTTCCATACTAAGTCTCTGGTCATGTGAAACATCACAATTATCTGAGGGTGTAGGTGAGCATGGCTGCTCACTTACCAGCATAAATTACTTGATAAAAATAAAAGCACATATACTGTAGCAGCAGCTAATTAAACTTAATTCCATTGTATTGGCTGGGCTTAACTGGAGGGGGTTTTTTGGAAGACTGTAACAGTTGTATTTTACTTAGTTTACAGGAGTCAATTTTCTCTTGGCTCACTTCTTGTCTTTTTTTTTTTTCTTTAATCTCTACCCACTTCACCCTCAGACACCAGCGTACAGCTGGTACCACAAAACCTGAAGCTGGGTAGAACTGAAGTTCCCATGCTCATAAAGGATTTCCAAGGGCTCAGCTGTACTGTGCGACAGTCTCTGCAGCTGACTGTTTGTGAGTGTGCAGATAACGGCGTGTGCCAGGAGAAGTTTGGTGGCGCAAGGTCAGTGGGTCTGGCACCAGCAGCGGTTGCACTAATCATCTTGGCATTTTTGCTTTTGCTGCGTAAGTAATTGTTTCATATTATCTCAGAAGCACTGTAAATGTGGTCTGCAAAGCATCAGGAAAGAAACAGTCCAGCTCCCAGGTTTTATCATCTTGATACATTCTGTGTAAACTCCTAGTCTTGTGTGAAGTCGTGGCAGAGCCCCAACTAATTTTGGTAATATCAGCATTTCACCCTCAAAGAATTTCAAGCTGTGCGTTTTAAAATTAATGTGAACAACTTTTAATATTTGTTTATGGTGCTGTAACTAACAGGTGGGGAAGCAGTGCGGAATGCTTTTGGTATTCCCACATGTCCCCAGGTGAACCCTAACTCTTCCTACTCAAACCCTCTCCACTCTCTTTTCTGTCACTGCAGATTCACTGCCTTGCTCAGAGCAGCATGTGACATTGTTCTTTGGTGAGATAAATTAGAAGAGAAATAAGAGAACAATATTTGTAATTATGGTATGGCCAAGTGTAGCAGTGCTGCATTTAAACTCCAATAGTTTATTGCTTGTGCTGCCAGCAATCTAACTGTGACGAAACAAAGTTCATGCCACAGGAATAATATTCTCTGCTCTGAAACTGGATTATTTTGAGTCCCCCAGGCAACGCTCTAGGCATGTCAAAGGAGTGGTGAGCTGGAATTTACATGATGCCATGTTGTTATCTAGTAGTAAAAGAAGAGGAGGAGTTAGAAATGCTGAGGTTGTACAGTGATAGCCAGGGCTTGGATTTGGTATGTGAGATCTTTGATAGAAGCATAGCTACATACACGTGTGGTCATCTGCAACATTCAGGCCCTGACGTGTTAATTGTCAGTCTGCTCTCCAGGCAACTGGCCTGGCATATGCTTCTAGGAAATGCCTCGACTATTTGGGAACCTGTCTTCAGTCCTTGCCAACCCTCATACTGATCACTAGCTCATTGAAAATACATTTGCGTATGGGAGCTGGCCAAACTTAACAGTGACTGTTAGTATGCTTAGGCCCTAATAATCACGTAGTTAATGGCAACCTTCTGTTTCCCTGTAGTTGTTCCACTGTTACTGCTGCTGTGTCCTGCTGGCTTGGGAGCAAAGGGATTCGGTGGAGGAAAGACATTTGCTGAAATACCAGACCACAGTGAAGCGATGTTGCGCCAGTGGAACAGCGAAGGAGCAGCTCCGGAGGAGAAGGCATGTATCCCTAATAGCCCTTCTCTTTGATTTCTATCCCAGCATTCAGTTTGGCACTTGGGGCCTCTTCCACACTACAGGTGGATATTTCAAAGCTCTACAACAGATTTTAACAACACATGAAAATTAATTAAGATTAACCCTGTGAGGCTCCGTAAAGGATGAGTGGGAGATGACTTCCACCAGCAGCTGTAGAAAACAGCAACCACAGCACTTAAATCCCAAAGTACAGGGAAAGCAGTCAAGCAAATGTTGATCATATCTGAGTAGAAGATAGGACTGTAGGAAAAGCATTGAACCAGTAGAGAGTGAAACATTTGCATTTGCAAGCCTGGAATGCTCTGCACCCCTTTGGGAGCAAGATAAAGCAGCAAAATAATGGGTTATAATGCTGAGCTTCCCTTCACTGGTTTAAAGTTTCAGACTGTTTTAAATTACTTCCCTATGTATTTTCTTTTTTAAACAGAGGAAATTCCTTATTAAAAAAGAAAAAGGCAGAAAAAGGTGCAAATCTGCAGAGGGAACAGTAAATGCCAAGAGAAGTTTGCCCTTTGTTGTTATGCTACAAAACAAGGTTTTCAAAAAAAGGGCATGACACTGAAATGCTTTTGCACAATAACAGAAACAGAAGGTAAAAGACTTTGATTAAGGGCCAATGCTCACACCAAATTCTTGTTAAAGGATAATTAACAGGGAAGCCAAACTGCTAGAAAAAAAGAAAGGGCCAGGCAGTGCATACTTCTGCACTTTGTGTCTGAGGAAAACTGGGCAGAGTTTTTCTTGGAACAGCTGAGCTCCCTAGAGTTTTGCAAGCCTTTTTTTAGTGGGTTTTTTGTTGGTTTTTTTTCATTTCCAATCCTCTGAGTTTCAAATGAACAATGATCTATAGAAACATTTCTGTGAACCTTCTTGGCAATACATTTGTGGAAGCTGCACCCTGTTTTAGGAGTCCTTTTACTCTTTGCAGCAACACGTCTAAGTGCAAATTCAAACAAGTTGTAAGACAGCATCCTCCCCGTTCCCACCCAGCCCTACTGCTGGTTTGGTGAGTTCCATGTGCTACACAGCAAAGCTTTCATATCACATCTTAATTTGTCTTATTTATGTAGCCAGTGCTAAGCTTCATTCCACCCACTGCACTTGGGAACTTGAGAGGAGCAACAACAACAGCAGCAGCAGCAGCCGGAGCAGCAGCAGCAGCAGGAATGAGTGGAGAAGAAACTGTAATAGGAGCAGGTAGCTCTGCCTCTCATGTAGAGCATCACAACACTATTATCAGGGAAAGATGGGAAGAGCAAAGGCATATTCTTTCTGGTGCCAACCATGGAGCTGTGGCAGCTGGAGCAGCTGAAGGCATGACAGGTCTAGACGGCAAGACAGTTGTGTCTGGAGGAGGAGTTGCTGTGGGAGCAGCAGGAGCCATGAATGAAGAATTCTTAAGAGACTACTTCAATGACGTAAGCATATGACCCAAAAATAGCAGTATTTTGATGTTTACACTTAGCATTGTGAAATATCGTTCATGTTACAACAGAGATGAGTAGATACATAGATATATACAGTCCTGATATTGTGCATGTGGAGTTGGGGGCATTAAGGATTTTTGGATTAGCCACACATGCGGGACTTGGAGTGTGACAGTGCTCAGTCTTGTAGCACTGAGTGCTTGTAAGGTGTCACACAAATGGACCTTTCTCTCAAGGAGGGTATTTGGGGTGGGATCCAGAATATTCGGCAATAGCAAAGGAGCACCTTGCCCAGGAAAAAGCCCTGAGAAAAGACTGTGTGATCTAAATCTCAGGGATTTAAGCACATTAAACTGGTCTCTAGGGAGGCACCTGTGACTCATCATGAGTCACAGCTATGGAGCAAAGCAGTCAGCTACGGAGCAAGTTTTGCTGCGGAGCAAGTTTTTCAAAGATAAGCCGTAGATGCCATACGCCAGTGGGTGGGGCTGTATTTTCAAAGTGGCTGATGCAGTAAGTGGTGCTGACTTGTCGATTTGCCCGGCAGCCTGGATAAAGGGCCATTCATCAAAAGCGTATGAAGCACATGTTGCAATCTCCTTTCTTTTTTTCTACTGACCTAACCATTGGCCAGTAGGTTGTTCCTACTTGTTTGTAGCTATTTCTCTTCGCGTTATGCATGTCATTAGTCCTTTGGCTGGTGAGTTCCTTGTAGTGAAAATTTGACTTCCGTGCACCATCACCTGTACAAACAAAACATCTTCACACCCTACAGCTGGCAGCTGATGTGGTTTTGCAGGGGAGTAGCTGTGTACATTTGAATCACCACCTCAGGCCAGGGAAGGATTTGAGCTTTAGGTACTTGTATGTCTCAGAGTGCTCTAGCTACTGGTCTTCTGGGTGAACAGATGCAATAGTAGCAATCTATTTTTCTTCCACTCTTTGTGACATACTTTAAGCATAACTGCCTGATGAAGTCTGAAGGAGGGAAATCATACTCAGTATCCATACATCTTCTGGGAGACTAAAATATCTCAGATTATAGGGGTAGGGAAACAGACAAGTAAAGAAACCAAATAGTTTCAGATGCTGATTTTTGTGGCAGCATCTTTGGTCATGTGCCTGCTTCCAGGATCAAATGCAGATAAACGTGCAGAGTCAATCTGGATATACACCATATTACACAGATGCCTGAGCTAACTTGCAGTCCAGAACTTCAAATGTGCCAGAAAGGTGGTTCTGAGCACAAGCCCAGAGCCATATTAGATAAAGCTAGTTCAGCAGGGCCAGAAGATTTGGCTGTCTTCACTTTGGGAACTGGAGCTGATACAAGCACATACACAGGTATTTGTGCCAGCACTGCAGCAGCTCTGTGGCAGACACGGCTTTCAGGTTGAGCTGACCCTGTAAGCACTGTAGCCAGAACTCATGAGCCCTCCATGTTGCCAGGCTGGCTGCATAGAGCCTGACAGTTTACACGATGGACTATGCATCCATACTTTACTAATTTAATTTTTTGATTTGTTTTCCCTTGGGCATCTTGGGTGTGATTCTGTAGGGCTGCGCTAGTGAGAAGGGCCATGGTAGGTCATGTCAGAATGTGCTCATTAAATGTTTGTTTATAAGCGTTCAGATACTCTCAGAAATAGTCTTGGCATTCTCCCACAAAAACCTTGTTAGAGGTGAAGTTCATTGGCTGAACTAAAACTAAAACAATTTCTTTGTGAATATGGAGCAGTATCACAAATGGCAGGTTTACTGGAAGGAACAGCAGCATGTGGTGATGGCATTCAAGGTGTTAAATTTAATCTCAGATTTTTCTTCTCATCAAGTGTACTGTCAAGTTCAGACTAATTTCAAAAAAGAAAAAAAACACATGTTAAATACAGCCCTCACTTGGTTGACAGTTTCTGTGGGTTCAGTTAAATTTTTTATTTCAACCTTTTTGACCAAGCATTTCTGATTTTTCAAAATTACTAAGTCTAGAGCTGGCATTAATGAACTTTTGCTTGCTTTTGTTTTCTGTCTGCAGAAAGCTGTCTCTTTTGCGGATGAAGATGAAGAGCAAGCTGCAAAAGACTGTCTCCTGGTTTATTCCCAGGGAGAATCAGGCTCCCCTCACGGCTCCATCGGCTGCTGCAGCTTTATTGAGGGGGATCTTGATGACCATTTTCTTGATGATTTAGGAGACAAGTTTAAGACTCTAGCAGAAATATGTATAGGCAGACAGATCAACATGAAAGACAGTGGCTCCAAGAATGAATCAGGTTTTGGTCTTAGTGAAGCAAAGTCACACTTCTTAGATCAGCAAAATGCTTCCAGCTCTGAACAAGCCTTTGCCTCGGGCAGTCATTTCCAGTCCATCCCACCTATGCACGCAGGCAGTGGCACAGCAGAAAGCACCCTGTCCAAGGAGGTGGTCACAGAAACAACCTTTTCATCATCCCATTCTGGGCAGCACAATGCCCGGCACCTTCCCACAGGCCATGCGGAGACCAATGTCACCATGACGGAAACATCCTATTCTGTGGGGGCTCCTGCCCGCTCGGCCGCCGTCTTTTTAGACCCCCAGTTTAAGGAGAACGTAGTGGTGACAGAGAGAGTGCTGGCACCTGCATCGAGCATTCAGGGCATGGTGAAAATCCCTGATTTGCCACATGGAAGTAACGTGGTGGTTACGGAGAGGATGGTGAAGTCGGCGGGCGCGGGGCCAGGAACCCTGACAGTTCAGGATCTTCCTGACTCGCAGTACGTCGTGGTGAGGGAGCGAGAGAGGGTGCTTGTGCCCGCTGCAGAGCAGGGCTCACTCAGCTTCCCTGCTTCGACAGAGGAACACAGCACAGTGCTGAGTGAAAGGGTGGTGACAGCCTCGGGGCTGCAGAGCAGAGCTGAACAGGCAACAGGTGCCAGCTCAGGAAGGCAAGAGCATGCGCTGATCACAGACTCCCCACTTAACCTGATGGGCTCTGACTTACAAGGGCCACCCCCTGCCAGTGCCACACTGAGCAAGTCTTCCAGGGTCACCAAATACAGCACAGTGCAGTACACACGCTCATAGCCTGGCTCCTTGCAGGGGTGGCAGTGTCCAGCACCCTTCTATCTGCATGCATCCTGCCTCGGGCTTTTCCATGATATCCAAATTTGCTGGAGCTTCCAGAATGACATGTACTCATTTGCACTAGTTTGTATAAATGTGGATTATATGACCAGCCAGCAAGGAAATCTGGTGTCATGTTACATTGGCAGGGATGCTTTTGAAGTGGAAAGATGTGGGAAATACACTTTTTTTCCTGGTTTGCTATATTTGTTATTGTGTTTTATTATACAGAGAGTGGAACAATGCCATATAACCAGACCTGCATAATTATGGGAAAACAGGAAAAAAGTGCCAAATCTAGTGATGGATAGTAGCCTGCAAAGCACAAGTTAGGTTTTTGAACTATTCTTGCTTGTATCTGAAGTCCTTCTGTAAGGGGGATCAGTTCTCATTGTGTGTTTGCCATTGTGTTGTGGGCCACGATAGCTCCTCCTGAGCCTTGCTAGGAAATCTTCCTGAGAAGCCAAGGGCACCAAAGCTAGTATGTCTTCAGGGCAGTGGTGTGTTGATCTCCTGAAGGGCTGTCACAATTTCAGGTTATCAGAATTTGTAACTTAAGCAATCAATACTCGCACATTACCACAGCAGTTAAAGAGAGCAAGTAGCAAAAAATCTGAGAACTGCAATTTTTTCATCACTCAGTGTAAAAATTCTATTACTTGGTGTGGGTCTACACTGACATGGAAAAGTAAGCATTTGCATTGTGTACATTTTCCATTTTATTTAACTTAGGAGAAACAGCCAAGACTTACCTTAGCTTTAGAGCCAGAGATTAGTCAGTGGCTTTGCCAGCAAAGTTTATGGCCCTTAGACATCTGTAGGATCTGATTTACAGGTGCAATTAAATGTTTGCAATTGTGTCTGTGAACTCACAGACGCAGAAATCAGCCTGGTGTATGCGAGGTCCCACTAGCTTCAGTACCAGAGCTCGAGTGGCTGGTGTAGTGCTGTGTAATGGCAGCTTTCCTTGGCTGTGACAAGACAAGAGGAAACTCCCTTTAGCTCTGCGATATTTGGGTTTACTTTGCTTTCCTTGAAGTTTATGTGGTAAAAGCAGGAGATACTGTACTGTTTGGCAGTATGTATATATGCACATGTAAATACTTGTATACCATTTGGAACATTCTGAAGTTAATTTTATACAGGAAAAACTGTCATACATTGCTTGTGTTTTCTCAGAGTAGAAGTATTTTAGATGGGGTATTGGTACCATGTTTATCTCATACCTGTGAACTCAGCAAGTTGGGCATAAGGTACTGCAAAGCCTGTGGACCTGCAGAACTTCCAGGTTGTCTCCATCTCCTGGAGTTTTCCTGCAGCCGCAGTGTTATGTTTTCCACTGATGTGTTCTGCCTTTGATTAAACACACTCAGAGCATTTCTAGTTTTACTAATAGTAAGAGTTGCTTCAAAACCTTAACTATACAAACTAGGAACTATGGCTATGCTCAGCCATGACAGATGGGCCATTACATTAAGTGGAGTAGTATTTCCAAACATATCAGACTACCTGCTTGCGTGGACCTATTGGTTATTTGTCTTTTACACTACATTTTTAAAATACGTGTATTTACTTCTAAGCATGCCTGCAATTCTAACTGGTTTTCTGCAATTCTAACCACTTTTCTGACTTTCTGATAGGGTATCTTTGTGGGTTTATGCAATCTTAAAATAAAGAACTCTACTGTATTTTTTAATTCTTCATTCAAACAGCTACCCCAGTGAAAACACTGACTTTCCTACCACAACTAAAGAGTTTAAAGATAGAATGAGGACTGGGATTTCCCAAACATCTTCAAGGAATATCTGAAAGATGCAGATGTAAAAAAAGTTGGTGTCCTGCTATAAGTTAAAAGATTCTGACAAAAATGTGAATTCTGCCTTGGGGTTGAGTGTACTAAATTCTGTAGTAACTTGATGCAAGACAACAGGATCTTCTCCACAGATGTACTGGGCTTTGAGTCAAACCCTTCTAATCAGTTTTTGCTTCCAGACACCATGGCATAAAATAGTGTCGGTTTTATAACGCGTTAAAACATGCAGTTGTTAACATCCAGAAGAAGATGTGAGAGTCAGGATAGTATCACAGAAATCCTGACTTCCCCGTGTAATGTTTGTATATAAACTTCTATCACAGATCTGCTTGTGCTGTAGAGAGTCTATTTGAATAGATTCCTTACAAGTGCGTCTCCATTATTTGACTTAGTCTTGTACCAAGGCTTCAGCTGCTATCAGCTTATCGGCATGTGTTAACACTGGCAGAACATCCATTGGATTAAATCAGTCACTTCTAATGGAGCTGTGTTTTGTAAACCATAGTGACTGGGGGGAGGAATGTACAGACTCAAATTAATGGAAGTTCCTGGTTAGCATCTGACTACTAGATAACCCTGAGAGGGGGACTAGCCCCAGACGCTTATCTTTGTGAGAGATGCCTTGCTGTGACTTCAAAAGGAAAAAGCAAAGTCTGTAATTTTCTTATCTAAGAATAATAGAGCACAGTTATGCTGAAATGCCAGCATGACAGGGATTATACTCATGCTGCTCTTCTGTGATTTATGTTACCTGTGAATCCTTGCTAAGTATGGTGGAGTCCATGAGTATGAACCAGCCTGCCACAACAAGGATGCAGCCTGCGTCCCACATACCCACAAGGAAGTATTTGTGTCATCCCTCCGTGTATACTTGGAGCTAGGTTAGACTTCACAAGACAGTACGATCTTTTCTAGGTTCCATTCTTTCCTGGGAATTTGACCCTAGTCCACCATTAAAGGTTTAAGGCTTGTCAGGGTTATCAGCAGTAAACGAGTTTTTAAAAAGTTAAGTAAATCAGCTGCTCTCCCTAGGAGAGCTATAGTAAGCATTTATGGCCTTGAGGCATCCCAAAAATGCATCACTCCTTCAGCATGCACTGCAGTAGCAGAGCTAGTGCTGCTGGCTGTCTCCTCTGCTGGCCCCTTCTCCTTCCTGGTGGCCTTTGAGTTCCAGTGAGCTGAGAGGGCCTTGACAGCCATCTGTTGTTCTTACCTGATGGGCTGGAAGGTTGGCCTCTGCCTGCTGCTAGTGCAGGCTATCTAACACACAGAGCTTGCACGGTTTCAAGGTAGCTTTTCAAGGCCCAAGTGTGTGGAAAAGCAAGGCAGTGGGGGTTAGTGAACACACAGACATGGCTTCCAGATCTGGGAAAAGCTGAGGGCCCTGGTATGAAAATCTTCCACAGGCATCTTTGTGTGGCTGCTGCCAATGGGATATTGGGTGACAAGGACATTTGGCATGATCCAGGAGAGGCTTGGTGTCAAGTTATGACAGGACCTGAGGCAAAATGATGGATTATGACTGGATGAGGAGAAATGGTGTTCTGCTTTCCCTGCAGAGAGAGCAATCACTGAATAAAAAAATGATGTGGGGCAGGGCCCTGATTGCCCAATAAACCATGCCCAGTACCCCAGCCTTCTGGTGTGACTAGTGAGAGTTACTGCCAGGACACAACTACACAAATGTAGCCAATGTGACTCTTGAACCAAAAAAACAGTTGCAGTCACCAGCTCCCAGTTTCTCCTTGTGGGCTCACCCCAGGAGCCAGCCCTGCAGGTGGTCAGGTCTCCCCAGCACATCATATTACTCAGCACCCTGGCAGCCAAAAATCAAACATAGGGCCCTCTCCCCAAGATAGGGATGGATGGCAACACCATCTCTGCAGAACAGATGCTGAATGCAGCTCCCAAAATGGGTACTTTACTTGCCAGAGCATCACTGTGCTACAGGTGCCTCCCTGCCATGAGGGACAACTCCCTGGGCAGTACTGACTGCCAGAGGGTCTTGGGTTTTGCAGTCCAAGAGGATATGGACAAAATATGTTGTACCAGTATTTGATATCAGTGGCCCATGCTATCTTCACTGTACCACATGTTTATTTCTATAGTCTGAAAAAAACTCTGAAACAGGAAAAGCCACCTAATTTTGAGGCAAAGCAGAGCTGGTTATCTGATCCCTATTACCCTCATTTTTACAGCTACTCATTCATGGAGCCACTGAGGTTATAGTGAAAGGGAACATGATAGTGGGGGCCACAGCTGAAAATGGCATTTTTATGTAATTCTAAGCAAATTTTTTTACATGCCAGATGGTGAGAGAAACTTCCAACATTACCTTGTATTAGTTAGGGAATCCCAGGGAGTGAGGGATTCACACTGTGCAGATGTTCCCTCTACTTTCTTGATTATTTTCTGTTAGATACTGACATACAGAGTGGTAGCACTGGTTTTAAAATTGCCCTGAAGCTCGTTTCCTTGAAATACATAAGAAAGTGTCTTCAGCCATATGGTAGGAGTGCATCCAGAAGGTGCTGTGGACACACTGGGGGAAAACCACATAGCAAAGTATGTTCTACTGGGTGCTGGGGAAGCAGGAGGGTTTACAGCCTCCCCATCTCAGCTCTGAGCCGGTTTCTGACCTATGTTTCAAATGTTTCGTCAGACTATTTCTCTTAGATCTTTTATCTGTTATTTGCTAGAACAAATAGAACTCTGAGGTATTACCTCACGATGATTATGCAACAAACAGCATTGACTCCCTGGCTAATGATTATCCAAGATCTTTGGAGTGTGGCTAAAATTTAAACCCTGGTGGGGGAGAGCTGGAATTTGAGGGGACAGTGCTGGTGCCAGCTGAGGGGTCTCCCTCAGGCCTTGTATCCAGCCTCCCAAACAGCTGTGGGACATGGGATGGTGGCAGACACTTACCTGCTGGGAGCAGCTGAGTGGCAGTGACATGGCACTGTGCAGCAGGAGGGCAAAAACCCTGGGCTGGGTACCAGGGGCAGAGCTGTAATAGCCCAGCACAACCTCCATCCCAGCTGGGTGCCTCCACCACCTTCTCTTGCCACCCACTTGGGTCAAGCTGGTGCCTTCCTTGCTTCCCTAGATTTCTTCCCCTCATAAAAAGCTCCCAGAACTGCCTCTCTAGCATAAGGCAGATTTACTTCTTTAATGTTATTATTATTCCGTACGTATTACCAATTTTTTTTTTCTTGAAAATAAGACTAAAGCAGAGCTTCCAAGTAAAAGGAACTATGTACTTACATCAGCTCTTAGATGGAGCCAAATCACATCTCCCAGGTGATGCATCTCACCTGATCTATCACACACCTGTCAGTGACACAGCTGTGGGCAGATTTACCCCGTGTGCCCCGTTTTGTTATTTATCATCCTGTGTTACACTTCTGTAACCAGCAAGCTTGATTTTTGCAACAGCAGAAATGACAGAAAGGCTCTCACACCCTTTTTGAATCAGAACCCCAGGAGAGGTACTGTCAAAATAATAGATCTGTTAAAGAAAAGTTGCCTCATTATCCATCCTACCTTGGTTTTGTGGGAAAGAGGTGGGAGAGATGAAATACAGATCCGTACAAGTATTTGATTTTTCATAGTCCTGGTGACTTGGAACTCCCTATACTTTGCCTTACCAGAATAAAATATTTTTCCCTAACACAAACAAACCAAACCATATCAGTCAGGGTTCTGTTTTGGGGTTTTTCAGGCATCTCTTTAAGCAAGCAAGCAAATTACACTTAGTGGCAAATGGGTAAAAAATTGCTTCAAATACCCTTTTCCAGGTGGTGCTATTGGAATTCGTTAGTAGTTGAGCTTCCTGCATTTTGGATGAATGGCTGTCAGCTGGGGCAGATGAAGTCCAGACTACAGCAGGTAAACAAGATGGAACAGATCTCAAGGACATGTCCTGAACAAAGAGGACAGGGTCATTCTCACACACCTGTTCTTTGAATTAATGAGCATTTAAATATTTGATACCATGTGAAGCAAGTCCAAACAGAGTGACCTTACAGCACCCTTGCTGTTAGTTACGATGCTCATATTGAAGAAAGGGAAGATAGAATAGAACTGAACAAGGTCTTCTCTCACATGAAAATTCCCCTTACAACTTGAATAGAGTCAACCATCATTATAAACTCTGATAAATTTCCTGGCTCACTCTGCTTGTTATACTTCAGAAGATTAGTTCAAAATACTTGTGAGACACACGGGATAATTTTTTTTTCAAAAGATAGGGTTAAAATAAGAAAAAAACTTATTTGCCTTGAAATCCTCACCCTTTTCCGTTGTGTTCTCCTTTCAAATTCAAGAAAATGCCTGCAATCCAGTGTCAAATTAAAAGATAAAAGTACAATAATACAGTAACAGGAGCTGGGAAAGCAGCCACTGTAAAAATTGACTTGTGCATTAATCCAGGTCAGTATAGAAGTATAGTTGGCTGTTTAGGATTAAGGAAGTCTTTTGAAGGAGATATTTAAATGAACATTCTGCTAAAAAATCATGAACTTTCAAGACACCCGCTAACACACTTACAAGAGGTATTTCAGTGTATCATTTACCAAAGTTCTCACCCCTTTATTGTGATCCCCTTTCTACAAATCACACTGATAACTTGTAGTACAGTCTGACATCCCACTGTACTGGTTTTGGCTGGGAGAGGATTAATTTTCTTCGTAGAGCTCCTGTGGTAGTGCTTTTCATTTGTGACCAGAACAGTGTTGCTAACACAGGGATGGAGTTAGTGATTGCTGAACAGCAAAATCCAGAGGAAAGGGCAGAACACGATGCTGTCCCAGAGCATCTTCAATTATTTCTCAGATACCTTATTCAGGTGTTTCACTGAGAGGGAATATTCTGTCCTAGGACAAAAGAAGAATACTTTTGAAGCACATGAATGGAACAAAAACATTCTTGATGTGATATGGTTTGAGGAGCAGTAAAATAATTTGAGGTAGAAAGCCTCCAAGCAGTGAGGTTCTGCTGTAAACACAATTTGAAGCTCTCTTACTGCATCAGCTGAAGTTTGAGATGAGCAGAAAAGGACAATGTGACACAATATGTGTCACAATACTGTGTGGAAGAAGGAGAGAAGCTGTTATTTTTTAAATTGTTTCTGGAAGAGAATGTGCTGAACGTGCTGCTCAGTCTGAGTTTACAAAATTATCTGCTGTGTGTTAGGGAGAAATACTCTGTGAGGAATATTTGCTGCACTGGAAGGAATTTGTACCACAAATAAATCAGCAGTTAGTACCACCAGGGTTCATTTCAGAGAGAGCCTCCTTTGGATGGCCCTGCCCCTCAGATAACCCCTCTTTGTTTCTCTCCCACATCTACCTTTTCCTGCTGTGCTCTACAGCCAGATTAAAGGATCAACAGGAATTGAAATACTCCACAGTGCCGCCCACTCATCCAGCAGACTGCGTGGGGTTTTTTTTAGAGGAGTTGGAGTTTGACAATATCAATCTAAGTGCATTAAGTTTGTCTGCAGAGCATTAGGAAAGAAACCCAGGCTTTCAAAGGGAAGGGAAATCTGCCTTCAGCATATATTTTTTTGTTTACTTTGGTAACAGAATTATTGGGGGGGGGAGGGGGGTGGAATTTTTCTTTGTGCCTGGCTCTGTCTGCCACCACAGATAAGCTTCTGAATCACAGTAACAGAGGAATGGCTGGCATTTTTCTTGATGTCAGTGAAAAGAAAATAGGAGAATTGGTTTGTTATCTTTATTACCAATGGATGACCAGCTGATTCCCAGGAGGCACCAAAGGTGTGACGCATTTCACAAAGCAGAACCATTTAATCTTTCCTTTACAGAATTACAGAATTGTTAGGGTTGGAAAGGATCTCTGGAGATCATCTACTCCAAACCCCCAGTCAAGGCAGAGTCACCTAGAGTAGCTTACACAAGCATGTGTCCAAGTGGGTTTTGAATGTCTCCAGAGAGGGAGACTCCATGACCTCCCTAGGCACCTGTTGCAGTGCTCTGCCACCCTCAATGGAAAGAGGTTCCTCCTCATGTCGAGGTGAAACATCTTGAGTGTTAGTTTGTGGCCATTACACCTTGCCCTGTGTCTGGGCACTGAAAAGGGTCTGACGCCATCCTCTTGACACCTGTCTTTAAGATATTTATATGCATTAACGAGATTCCCTCTCAGTCTTCTCTAGACTGAACAGGCTCAGCTCCTGCAGTCTCTCTTCATAAGAGAGATGCTCCAGACCCCAAATCTTCTTTGTGGCCCTCTCCAGTATCTCCTTGTCTCTCTTGTACTGAGGAGCCCAGAACTGGGCACAACACTCCAGATGTGGCCTCACTAGGGCAGGCTAGAGGGAGATCAGCTCCCTCAACCTGCTGCCCGCACTCTTCCCGATGCACCCCAGGGTACCACTGGCCCTCCTTCTGTGCAGGAAAGCTCCTGCCCCACTGCCTCGGAACCAAAACCAAACCAACAGAAACACCAAGTATTTTTCGTAGAATTGGAGGAAAACGCCCAGGGGTGTGAGGAGGAGGCGAACTGTGCCTGAGGCCACCAGGTGGCAGCCCGTGACCGCGTGTCCCCTGCCTGCCGGGGATGCGGGAGGCGCAGCCAAGCCGGGCTGCGGGAGGGTCACACGGCGGCACGGGGAACGAGGTGCCACGGACACCTCTGCAAGGGACGGGCAGCGGAGCGGCTGCGGAACAGCCCTCACACGACACGCGACTGCCGGGGAGACCGCTCCAGCGCCGTTGTGTCTGAAAGGTTTTTGGTTCGGTCACAAACACATCGTTAGTGGCATTAAAATCTAACCAGTTGGGCTCAGTAAATCCCACGGGAACAAAGGACAAGGTCCTGGACTGCAATACAGCCTCTCTTTTTTAGTGCTTCCTTTCGTGTAGGTAACAAATCCCTTCCAAATAATAACGATTTTTCCAGCTTGGTCATTGATCTCTTAAATAAGACGTTCTCTGGCGACATACCAACATTTTCCTGCTTTCAAAAGATGAATCCCTTAGGACTCACTTACAGCACTTTTCTTTCAGAGGCTTTGACGCATGCCGTAATGAAAAAGAAACAGTACTCAACCTGATTAGTAGAACTGCAGCTAACAAACAGTGCCCTGAGGGATCAGCACTCTAATCATGAAGTAATGCCAGAGCAACATCTCCATCCCCATTTCCATCACTCTTCTTCTTCTCAGCTTTGCACAGTTTTAACCTGAGATAGCTCTACCTGTGTGCTGGGCTTATACAGGTGATGGGTCAAGCTACAGGAGGAGACAAAAAGGCATCCCAGCACGGCAGTTCACTGCGCGGTGGTTTCTGCATGGCTGTCACCCTAAGTCAAGAGGAACAACCTGCCAATGATATCTCTAGAAAGGGACCTATTATGGATGTTGATTTTATTTTATCAGCAAAAATTAAGTAGAGATTGGGAAAAAATATTGCACAACACAGCACAGGATGTCACCTCAGAAAAAGAAAAGTCTTGTTATGTGCTTTGCAATGCAATATGTTTTCCACCCCTTTTCTCAGTCCATGCTTTATAGTTTTTCCTCAGAAAAAAAATTTTTCTTTTATTGGTGCTTCTTTCTTTTTCCACCTCACTATTCTGGAAGATTTGTAAGAGGAGACTAAACTTGGCCTACGGTCAAGACTAGACCCTTTTGCCATGAAGGCACTGTTGTGTTTGCTTCATCAGGGTCCTCTTGGTAGTTTCCTCAACATCTTGGCAAGGACACCATGAGAGAGTCCAGAAATTTCATTTCCTTGTGGGCAGAGCCCAGCCTGGGATGAGAGGCAAGTGTCATTCTAACGGGAGTTTCTGTAAATCACATCGGTCATATAGGGGAACATACGTAATTACAAGGTAAGAGATAAATTAGTCATCCTGTCATAACTGGATACTCTGGCAAACAGTTTGGCTGCCATTGTCCTTGTAATTTATTTTTCATGGGTATAAGCAATTTTGTTTTTGATTACTCTGGTCAAAGTTGGAGTTCAGACTGCAGATGACTAACCACAAAAACAGCAGGATGTCTGTAGGAATGAAAAGAGAATGCTCTCTGTTTTTGAAGAGTATTTTTCTTCCTTCCACAATGACTTCAGAAGAAGAGGCCCTACCTGATATTAGGCAAAACCTTTTTTTTTTTTCCCTCCCAAAAGCAATCTGCTCATGTGGCCAGCAATCACAAGCTGTATATCACTGCTCAGAAGTACAAGCTGGTTCATCTGCCTGCTCACTTCTCTGGTTTCCACCATCTCCACATGGCAAGCTCTCCCAGGCCCTTACTTCTGGAGTGATCCCTGGGTACTGTCATGATTAAGTCAATTCAGCTCTCAGACTAAAATTCAGAAAAAACTGTGTCTCATATCCTAATTGTTTTGGGTGGTGAGTAAAGAAAGGGAGGAACATCCTGTGCTCATCCAGGGTGCTGTGCCCAAACCTGACGGGCAGCAAACACCTCCTGCATTTTGCCAATTCTCTTGTTTGAGTCTGAAAGAGACCCATAATATGCAAGGCAAAAATCTGTTCTGGTGTAGGAGCCACAAAGAGAATGTTTACCTTGTGTTTGAACAGTTAATTCATCCCAGCAAGAGGAGTTTCATTTGTGGACCCACTACTCTAGGCAGTAGGTACCCTGCTGCAGCCACCGAGCTAAAACCGATCTTAGCGAGCACGGTGTCCTGTTTGGAAACAGCACTGTTACCTCCAAAGAGAAATTACATGCAAAGCTCCAGCAGAGTGGGTTGACAGGAGAATTACACAAGCTCTTCAGAAAAAAAGGACAGTGTGTATTCATTCCTTCTAAAATTTGAAACCAAAAAGCCCAGTGTCTCCTTTGCAAAGGGTTCTGTAAAACAGGATGTCCAGCAAACACAGTCTTGAGTAGGCACAGGGGCAGCACATGTTTAATGCCAACTACAGTTTAAAACACAGAGACTGATTCCAAAAATATTATTTCAGCCTTGTTTGTTGAGTTACTGCTTCCCTTGGAGACTTAAGCATAAGACACTGAAAATGCCATTCCCCTGTAAAACAGGTATATTGAACTCCCAAAAGATTTGCTTTTCTATATGTTGCTGCTTTCTGTTTCTGTGTTTGATTTGCATGACAGTCTGTGTCCATCACCTCCTGAAAGTGTATCCTCTCTCCCTCCACACAGCCTTCCCTTCTGTTCTTTTTGCAGCTCTTGTTTCTCACCATCCCTCCATGCCTTTTCTTCCTTTTACTTAGCATTTTTGCCAGGCGACTCCTCCAACCTACCCCCTTCCCTGCTCCTGTTAAATGCTCAGCTCATGTTCTTTCCTCCTGCTCAGTCACAGAGATGGGTCCCTACACAGCTCTGCCCTTCTGCTGTCTCCTCTTCCTTGCATGGTTCTCCCTGGTGCAGCTTTTCTACTTAAAATATTCAAAGTATTTTTCCTACAGAAGGAAGTCTTTGCTCCTCACGCTTCTATGAATGTACATGCTGTGTACTACCATCTTCTCCTCCCAGCTGACAAACTACATCTCCTTCCCAGACTTCTCCTTCCCTTTCTGTCTGCATTCCCAACACTAGCCAGGTATGTTTTCCACACTTTTCACTGTGTCGCCCTCAAACCCCACTCTAAGCAAATTCTGCCAGAGGTTCACCTTTAACATTTAATAATTACCTCGGCCACTCAGGCTTGTGTCTTCCTGCACTTTCTGATGCTGCTTGACCACTTTTGCCTGAGAGAGTGGAACGTATTAGCTTGGAAAGAAAAAGAAATAGGGAGTTTATCAGTGGGGGAAGAAAATGGGTGACCCCTGAAGGGTCTGAACTCTTTAAACCATTTTATATACCCTTCCTGCTTTCTCCCAAAAATAAATCATTCCAAAAGACTAGGGTAGGACTTCAGTTTCTGAGACCACCTGAGAGTAGAGACCCTCAGGGTACTCTCGTAGGGAGACCCACCCCAGGGTACAGAGGCTGAGTGTGGAAAGGAAAGGCCAGTTTATCAGGATCCTGATCAGACCCCGAGGATAAAAATCTCTGGAGCAGTGAGGCTGAGGTAGCAGCACAGAAGCTAAAGCTCAGTTCTCAAATAAGTAACTGAAATGTATAATTACACAAGAGCACTGAATAGAGGTTTCTGTTAATCTGTGATCCGATAATCTTCTTTCATTGCCACTTAGCAACAGAATTACAAACTGAGGATGGAAAGCCAGGCTGACTTAAAATTCCTCTCTTTGCTGGGCAGAGATGGAAAAAGGTCCCTCTCCAAGCAGGCACAACAGGTTTCCCAGGTACTGGGAACTGTGCCTCTCAGCACAATATAAGTACAGACACCTGAATTTCAAGTTGCCCAAAGTACAGCTCAGTTGGGCAAATAACATTGTTTATAAGAATTAGTAAATTTACTCACAGAAACACAAGATTAATCCAGACACACATGTCCACAAATTCCATTAAAATCCACATCCTCAGAAGGGGGAATGTGAAAGAAGGGACTGTTTGGCCAAAACTGCTGCACCAGAAATTATTCTTAACTGGTGGGTCAAACACCAGTTGTCATACTTTTGGGAGATCCACAATGTCACAGAAATGCTCAGGAGAGGTGCAGGAGGGTGTTATCCTTCAGCAGTGATCCCTACCCAGAGCCACTGGCCTGCATTGTCCCATCTGTGAGAGACATTCTGCACCCAACAGAGTGCCAGAGTACCTCAGGCCTCTCCTAGGTTCGGCTATTTTCATAAACATCACAAAAGAGGTAGATTTAGGTGCCTGCCACCATGCTCTTTATATCTCAGCCTCTTCTTTACATCTCCTTCTTACCTTTCATTTCCTTCTTTTTCTTACCTTTTTTCTTTTCCTGTGCTTCTTGACTACAGAGTTGAGCAGTCAGATAAGGCACCATCTTTTGCAGTGCTGCTGTGAGTCTGGGGCAGAGAGGCAGCTCAAAGACATATCAAAAGCTGCTTAAAAGCTAGACTCAGACACATCTTGGAGAGACTGCATGGCCTGCTTGGCATTCAACAGATTCTTACCTGTAGTCCAACTTGGATGCCTTTTCCTTTGCATGTGTCATGATCCTCAGAGACAAGACTCCTAAGACAACAGCTTCCTTCCACCTTGAGCAATTTGTTCCCCACACTGTGGAAAGGATGGGCTTCCATCCCAGTAGTGCTGCCCAGCAGCAGAGGAGAGAGGAGAGGTATTCCAGCCAAAGGGCAACAGACCCAAGGGTGCTGTTAAAATGAAAGTTTAAATTAATATTTACATTTTAAAAGGATTGAATTTGCTTTGCTGGGTTTATCTTCAGCCAAGGACACGGCTTTTTTTTTTTTGTTTTGTTTTTACAGTAATGTTTTGCTCTGAAACTGAGCAGCCAAGACCTACCTATTCAGACCCATGTACCCTGTTTGAGGGAGGTTCTTTGTACCACAATATGGCTCTGCTCCAGATTGCTGGAGTTCTTCATTCCTAGGCCAAACAAAACACGGTGGCAGGGGTCTGTCCAAGGATTCCTGCAGAATTCCAGGGCTGCTGGGTGCCCCGCTATGGGCCACAGGACAGTGTCCCCTCAGGAAGGAGTTGAAGGGCGGCAAAAAGGAAGGGCAGAATAGGGCACTCTGTTACCTCTTCTCTACTGTTTTGGGCAGCTGTGTGCAAGGAACAGCCAGAGGAGTTCTGCCTTTCAAAAGCACCCAGGGGGTCGTTTCTCAAGGCAATTACACCTGTGCTGGCAGATGTTACGAGAGCACTTATGGAATTGTGCAGGAAATAAATCCACCATCCACAAACCAGCTGGATGTATGCAGCACACAGATGTGCTTGCACTTCAGGCAGAGGGGGTAAAAAGTCTCATAAGCCATGTATAACTCAGTGCTTTACTGCACTGAGATCTCCCCAACTTCTGCATGGCAACCCTGGGTGTAAAAAAAAAAAAAGACAAATTGCTCAACAGAAAGGAGTGTGACTAGCAATTACACACTTCTGCTATTTACAGCCTTCCTCACATAATGGCACAAAGAAAGAGCAAAATTAGTATGTGTTCCTCTTTTCATGTGACTTTTTGTACTTTGTGGAGGAACTTCAATAGACTCATCAAGCTGATACTAATAAAAGATCCACAGTTCTGTCTATAGGCAAATATTCCCCAGATAATAGTCGTGGGCTGGAGTTATTTGCTGGCTTTTCCCACCTCAGGCTATGCTTCTTTCATCACTTTTCAAAGACTAAAGCACCTACTTGCTGAGTGTCATCTTTAAAGAAAAAGCTAAAATTTACTTTTTCCTTGCCACCAGGAGCTCAAAACCTAATGATGTCAAGCTCATTGGAAATCATCTGTACAAAGCAGTAGCCAACAGTGCAGTGAAGTCCAATACTGTGGACAGAGGGAATCTTTTAAATTGCAAGAAGGAGAGCAGAATAAAGAAAGTCATTCCGAGTGCATGAGTCTTTTGTCGTCTATTGAGGGAGAATGCTAGTTAGCAAGAGTGGGTAAGGATTTTGATCTGGCATTTCAAAGCCTTTTGAGGCATCCAAGCAATTCTAAGGACTTGTCTATTTGGCCATATTTGAGAGTTTGTTAAGGCAGAATGTGAACATAAAGTGTGGCAACTGTTCTGTTAGGTGTGGACAAGCTGCTGGCCTCGGTGCCTTCTCTGGCCTACATGAGAGGGATTAAAATTCTTTTGAATCACGCTTAGAGGAGAAAATCACAGAGATGAAGGGGATTAAACGAATTTAGTTTACCAGTACATATTTCCCTAAGCTGGTTTCCAGTGGCTCCAATATTATGGGCTGTGACAGACTTCCAGGAAGACATGGGATGCTGTGCACTGCATCATGTAGTTGTGAAGGGACCATAGTACTGCCCTACAAACAAGGAGGGCACTTCCTGGCCTCCTTTAGGCAGCAGGCCTCATGTTCAGCCCAGATCAGCTCTGCATGAAGGCTGGGATGGCGAGTAGCAGGAGTGATCTGGTCTGGGAAATGCTGTTAGAAGGGCAGTACAACAACCTCAGTTCCCACTTGACCTCCACACCTCATGAGAGTGAGCAATGGGAATAATTCCCCAATAGCTCCATGCTCATCACTCCACTTGCAGACTGTTTTTTATAAAATACTTGAAATGACTCTGTGGACTCCAGGTCTGTAAAGCAAGCACTTGGGAGTCAGGAACTCAAGCTTCCTACCTCTTTGACCTGAGTATGGGCAATAATCATTTTCCTTAACTCCAGCAGAGACCCAACTGGCTGCTGTAAGCCAGCTGCTGTTTCAACCCCTGGACTCTACACACTGCATGACACATAGAGGGTCTGTTGGATAAGATGGTTGTTGTTCTGCTTGAGTTTGTCTTGAAGAAACAACAGCCTCTGCTTTGCTACCATTATTGATAAAGCATACCTGGATGCAGAAAATGTCCTGAACAGTCCAGAGACTGAACAGTTTCTCAGCAGTGGTACGTGGGGGCCTATATGCTATGTAGGTGAAGAAAGAGAAGCTAAATGCTCCCCAGAAAGAACATACACAGACACAGGGCAGGGATAAAACACACCTCAACTGCAAAAAGCAGATTTTTTAATAGCTGTGATTGTAGATCTAGAACAGTGGCACAACAGTCATAGATACAGCTAAGTTGTAGGCTGAGCTGATATTTATTTTGTTGTTATGGTACAGGAGGTGTTCTGAACCTAGTTCAGAGATAGTGAGAAAAGAAATTGCTATTTTTATCTGCAGCAACTGTTGCATTGAACTATTCACAAGCTTGCACTCTATAAACCTGAGCGTGTATCTGTTACGTGATTGGAGTTCAGACTCGCAGCTTGGCTGGCAGTAGGTAAAGGGAGATATAACCACAGAGGCTTAATCATGGAAAAGTATACACACGTTGCCTTTGTCCATCCATTTAAAGCAGCAATCTGCATTTGCCGCTATGTAGGGCACGCAGCAGCGCATGAGGAAAGGACACTGGAGAGTTCGTGTATTTACATACACAAGCAAGATTTTCTTTTACAATACACCAAGGAATAACAGCCAGTTAATCTCCTGTTGACTCATGTACCCCACTGTATTTCAAAGTGTATAATTTATTTTTGTCTGTACAAAACTAGCTCAGTGTAACATGCTGAGAAACACTACCTCAAAGCTACTCCTATTTTTTTTAGTACGCTTTCACCGAGCATTTCCTGCCTGGATCACAGACCTAGCTTTCACCTCTGCTACAGGCAGAACTAGCAAGAGCTTTTGGCTCAGAGAAGCTAAAAAATCTACAACCAGTGGCTTGTCTACAATAGCTATTAATGCTTTCCTTCTGCTG
Source organism: Gymnorhina tibicen (assembly GCA_013399875.1). Taxonomy (NCBI): domain Eukaryota; kingdom Metazoa; phylum Chordata; class Aves; order Passeriformes; family Artamidae; genus Gymnorhina; species Gymnorhina tibicen. The sequence goes on from VXAZ01006873.1 coordinate 156,877, forward strand.
GTTCTGCATCACAAAAACGTCTAGCCCTTAAGATTTTCTCCCTGAAATGTTGTAGTATAATTTATTCTTGTCTTTAAAATTGAGGAAGAACAAAAAGAAAAAAGAAACAGAGAAAAGGAAATACAGATGTTATTAATGTATTGTACATAGGGTCATGATCTCTTCTGTCCCTTCCCTTTTGAAATACCTTTTTCTTTTTATCCCTTACAAGATACAATGCTGTTTCCTCTCAAATCTATTTTCATGAGGCATTCATTTGGTTTTGTCAGGCCAGTGACACTGGTAAATGTGCTTGGAAGTTGATGCCAAAGTTCAGTGAAGCCCATGGTGGATACAGGAACTCTGTTTATGAGATAAAATGGTTAGTATAGCATTTCCTCAGAGCTCTTGGCAGGAAGCAGGCACCAATTCAGTTAATAAATGTGTGACTGTCACTGTCACTTGGTAACTTCCCACGCAACAACATGCCCTGGGGATTTTATTGCAGGGCAGATGGGGATCTTATTACAAGGTGGGACAGAGGGACAGGAGGGAACTGTGGCCTGGGTGGCCCAGGACATGACAGAGTGCAAAGGCACTCATGGGCACACCAGCCACAGTTCACATGGAAGCTGCATCCATGCGAGTCCGTGTGGTGATCTACTTGTATCTATAATGACCTCCACTAAACAGAGACTTGAGTAATTCAAATGACATTATAGGATGATTAGCCATTAACCAATGGCTTTTTTGGCCCTGTACAAATTTGCAGAAGCTTTTCAAGAGCCTACCCAGGTGGCCCTGCATGGTGGAAAAACAGGCATTTCCTCACACCTATTTGTATTCAGGTACCAGAATGAAGTGCCCTAGACTCAGCATTTTACAATCTTAAACAGCAAGATGATGAACAAAGTACATAGCTGCAATAGCTTAGCAAATATATGTAACCTAAGAAAAGAACATAATTTAACCCTATAGAACCTCTTTTGGTCATTATAGCTGGAGGAAGATTTTCATTGTCATGTCTGCTTTCACTTAATCATTTGACATTCTGCAGTCCACTGAGAACAAATTGATAATTGATGGAAATTCACTTAAAAATATCATACACTCCCAAAAGAGCCTAGCCAAAACCCTAGGAAAATAGTGACCTCTGTTAAGGTTTTTTTTGCTATCAGAAACATTTGCATCATGTTGCAGATTTATTACATATGTCTTACTGTAAGAATGGCACAAAATATAAATTTAAAATATAAACCACCTAATGATTTTACTAATAGATAGATTGACCTTTAGAAACATTGACCTCATGGCAAGTTCCAGCATCTTTCAGACACAGGAAATATTAAGGCTGGCACAAGGATATTCAGTTAGCTTTATGCATAAACTGAGTTAGGGGTTTTTTTTAAAATCACTTGTCTAGACTGATAGATTAGTATTAGATTAGTAGACATGAATACATATTAAAGTTGAATAACAGAAGTTTGTTTCTGAGTGATCACAAGACCTATAGGGGTAGCTTATGAAGTAGTAATGATCAGTGCCCCAGTGACCTTGGAGTTTAAATGCTTCCGAGCAAAAGCCTGCCGAGATGAGCAGGTGCCAGGTGAATTCATACATTACAAATGCCCTAAAGCAAGAATCATCTATTTATATGTTTCTTTTTTTGGACTTTGAGCTATGTCCCAGGATGCTCCTTGGACACAACCTTGGAAATGATAAAAAACCCTGTGATTTTATACCTCAAGACCAACCCAATCCATCTGTCTTCAAAATTCTTTGCTAGCAGTATCCATTTCCTCATTTTTGAATTAACTGGATTTGATTTAAGATACAAAATAAGGATGTTTTTCTTATTTTTCTGAATAAGATCAGTAGCATTTCCTTACTTCCAATTAAAATAGGCAGTGTTAGTCCTATGAACTAGGAAAGAAATCTGAGAATGATCATTAAAACTTGAAATACAGACATACTCCTCAGTGAAAATGAAAATGAAAAAGGCTGATAAACGTGCAAACACCACGCAACCCTGAAATGCCACCATTTTTAATGCCATTCTTTACAAATTGAAATTCAAGCTCAAACATGAACCTCCCTGAGCCCATTTATTAATTAGAAAAGCATTATCCCTGGCTTTGCAGAGAGGTGAAATGTTATATAATTAGCAAATAGCGAAAGCAACAGAAAATTTCTCACTGGCTTCAAGCAGTTACTGCATTGAGCATTCTCCTTATGTGTCAGAGCTCTGCCACAGCAACTCAGCTGGCAGACACCTGAAGTAAAACTCATAGAGTTCTTGACTCTAGTTCAGAAAATTCAGGCAAACTCATTTGAGGAGTAAATCTCAGGTCTTTTCCTGTAAGTCCCTACGGAATGTTACTCCAGAGAAGTGAAAAAAAGGTGTCACATTCAGGTGCCTATATAATAGAAAGGATTTTTTCAGAGCCCAGGAATTCATTAATTCTTTGAACAGTACTAGGGAATTCTACCCAGATTACTGAATGGCTTGCCATCTATCAGGCCCTTTCATTCCAATGTCACAGGAGAAGCTTACAGGTTTTTATGGTCAAAGTCAGGTATTCCAGGCTGTCTGAGCATTTTGTCATGTTGAAGCAGTTGGCTTTCTAAATAAAGTCAAGTAGAAGGGAATGCAGCAGAGAATAAGGAGCTTATCTATGTAAAACAAGCCTAAGTGTGTGAGACTATACAGAACAGAGAGAAAAATACTGTAGCACAGTGGGAAAAATCCCTGACATAAACAAGAGCATTAGCGGGACATGTTTGCTCTTGACCTGAACACTGTAATGCTTCCAAGCAGGGAACATGCTTTCATTAGAAATGGGCATTAATCCTAATTCTTCAGAGATGAACTTCAATTGATTTGGAATTCAGATAAGCCTTAAAGCATTCACATATTTGAAGATTATCTAAATTTTTCCATAACTGGTGGTCTCACACTTGTTGGCTTCCATAAAGCTGAGGTTACCGGGCACACCAGGGGCTCTTGGCCATTCTCTTCTCCAGCACCCTAATCACCCTGTATGCTGGGTGACCACCCCTTCTCCCCGGTTTCATGTGTCCCCTAGATCCCACATACTTGCACTACACAGCCTTATACTATCTCTGTTTTAGCTACGTAACCCTACAGCTTCTTTCACACCAGGATTCCTAAAAACCTCTTTCTGTTGAGTTTTCAGTAACTCTGTTTGCTCTTTTCTTACGAAAGGGCATTTATGCTTCTGCTCTGTGCTGCGGCTCTGTGCTGCACCATTTTCTTGTGGCAGGTATCCTGCTAGCAGTCTCTGGGAACTGCCCTCTTTCCTGCTCTTCATGGCAGCTTCCCTGCTCCTTCACAAAAACCTAGAGTTTCCCAGCCCCACTTACGTCTCAAAGCTCAGCCCCTTTTCATGTCACCTTCTCTTATTTTTTATCCAAGGTAAGTTATCCAGTTTATAAGCTTCAGAATCCCATTGCATGGAAAAGGTTTAACAACAGACAGACAACAGTCAGCCAGCACCTGTTGGATGCTCAGCAGTTACCCATTCTCTTTCTCCTTTTCCCTCCCAGAATCAAGTTTTGATTCTCTACCAAGGGAGAATCATCTTTCTCAGCTGCTGTTCCAAATCCCTGAGCCTTCACATACATTTTATGGAAAATATTACCATATTGTGGTACTAGGTTGAGGCTGACAATAGAAGGAGGAAGACCTACCTAGCATTGCTTTCACTAGGCTGCAGTAATTTTAAATTAGGTTCACATGGGATTTTAATAGAATTCTATAGAAATTCTAGATCCTTCATGATCAGAGATGCTGTAAAAACTATTTTTTTACCTTCTCGCTGAGTCCACCTGTATCTCAGAATTTATAGAAATAATCTAATTGTGTGCAAAATGTGTGAATGGAGATTCACAAACACACAAAATCTAATTTCCAGTCAGACAGGTGTCCCTGCTAGTAGTCAAAGAATCCCTTTCTGGGTTATGTATGGGATGTTGAGAGTTGAAAAAAACATCAAATGAAGGAGAAGGAAAAAAAATCATGTTGGAGTTAGAATTTTTCATGCTCATTATTCACTCTAAAAAACAGCTACCAAAGGTCAGTGTTATAAAAGAGGGAAGCAAAATAGATAATATGGACAGCTGAAATGTACTGTCCCTGTAGACCTGATTTTTCAGAAACTGCTACTTTGCAGAAAAACCTGTCAGAAGAAAATCATTATTTTTTAAGTAATTTTCCCATAGGAGAGCAATTTCTCATGCAGACAAGTGCCAATATAATTAACTCCTTGGCATTATTTCCGTGCAGAACAGCTGACAGCAAAACACAAGACAGCCTACTTGCCCTAGAACACAGATAATTTCTCTTCCAGACCTACAAAGCTGCATTGCTTCAGAGAAATATTCACAAATAATGAGAACAAAATAATGAAGTAATATTTTGGTGCACAGATCTTGGAGCACTATTTAACTTTCCAAGATCTGAATACAACCCACAAGCACTAAATTGCAGCATGGTTTGTCACCACTGGGCACCTTGCACTGACTTCTACGTGCAGGCAAAGTGTGTGTAGAATGTTACCTACATATTAGCCTGCTTTGCTGTAAGGACAAAGGGCACTTTGATTCCAGTGCAGGATGTTACTGTATTATGGATTTTTTTCTCAAAAATCAACTTTGCCTAGAGAGAAAAACTGCATAAAGCAGCCTGACGGCATGAAAGTTTCTGGAGAATACCATCAGGGATCTCTCTCTAAGACCTTCATCATAATCCTATTCAAGTTAAGGGGAAAAACTGCTTTTTGTTAGAATACTGTGAAATCAGTAAAAAATGAGTGCCAGATCCTGAGAAGTGTGAAATCAGCATTGTTTAGGATGTGGGGAAAAGGAACTGCTAAACAGGGCAGTTTCTTTGTCTCTCAGCTAACACAAGGTACAGCATGGACAATTTATGTGATGCAGCTGAAGAAAACCAGCTATACTTTGTCATCTCCCTCAGATGACTTCTCCCAACTTAGGCTGCGGCTGAGTTCACCCCTGAAAGATCTCTGAAATGTACATTTGTACTTACAAATGTAGGAATGTAGAAATGTACATGTAACAGTAACATTCCCAGCATAATGAGGGTTTGGCAACTAGAACCTTAGCCAAATGTTAACAAAAGCTACCAGTCTGCTGGCTGCCTTGGCTCCTTCTGGGGTACATGGGGCAAAAGAGGACTCATTTCACTTTTCTGAGACCTTTAGCTTCCCCGGGGGACAGATCTCTACAGGTCTTTTCCCAGTGACTAAGAGAAGACCTCTGTATCCACCTGAAGGTTGGGCAAGATGAACCATTAGGAACTTGTGGTGGGTGGCAGATTGTGTCAGATGCCATCTAAATTGTGTCTCAAAACAGAGACATTTCTCCTTTCCAACAAGTAGGGAGACTGACTGGGAATCCAGCACTGCTTGAGCCAGACAACAAATGAACTCCATCACTCATATACTGAGTCTGCACCTGTATGTGGGATCTGATCCTCAGAAAGCACTGAATATGTTGGGAAGAAACGTGGGGCAGGTGCAGAGAAAGCATTGGGGCATTATCGTGCACAACCTGAGGGCAAGGTAAAGGAGTTCTCCTAGAACTGGTTGGATTTCTAGGTAAACAAAGGTCATTTGTGTTATTTTGTGGAGGGCTTTCTATGAGTGTAATCTCCCCAGGCAAGGGTCATGTTTGTGTCCGTTACTTATTTTCTTTGCTCTAGTGATCCTGCAGTCCTTCCATTGACTTCAATGGCAGTGCTATTCATGGACTGACTCTAGGATTGGGCTATTTACTAAGCAAATAATCAGAATCAGCAGTTTTGGAGTCATATGGGCACCCAATAAGCAGCCTGTTTTGTTGTTGGATTGGCTATAAAATCCCAAATCCCCTCAGCTCCTGGCTGCTGGCACCGAGGCTCACTAACAGCAAGCAAAATGGCCTTTCAGTCTGCACTCTTTGTTTTCTTAGCTGGACTGGTATTTTTCTCTGAAGCTGCACCACTGGTGAGTCTCTTTGTATTCAAACTCAATCATTACAAGAATGATAATCTAGATTTTCTGGATGACTAGCATCCTCCTCATCCATGAAATTCTGTAACCATTAGGCTTCGCCAGAATGCTGTTTCTGGGGTTTTTTAATAGTAGCATCTTCAGAATTCTTAAAACTTTTTATTTTCTTGCCATTTACCTACCTATTTTAAGGTATTATGGGTGGGTCAGGGATCTAGGCGGTGTGACCTTTTTTTCTCTTTGTTTCTGTCTGTTCATGACTCACATTCCAAATCCTCAATAAAAGAGGCAGCTTCACCAAACAAATGCTTCTCTAAAGCACTAAAAAATATTTTTGAAGTATGACTAAGGATTCCTTATAGTGTAATGAAGCCTAAGAGAGGGATATTCTTTCAGCCCTAGGATGTCATATGTATTTCTTTGTTGGTTTCCCTAGCTAACATACTTTGTCTGCACTTACAAGAATTTACTATTTTCTTATTTGTGATCTCATTATAAAGGTATAACATTATAACATTTTCCTAGAGCCATATGCAATTCTAAATATTGATCAAGCACTCTGTGTGTGTGTAATAAAGTTATCAGTATGAAGCTCTAAGATACTCTGCTTAAGAAATAGATGTTTGCAAATTAGCTTTGAATAGCATTTGGCAAAGAACTTACTTTCAAGTGAATGGTAATTCTGCAATTAGAATCCATGTTTTCCCTTGGAGAAGGTTTTTGCAGGCTTGGTGAACAGTTCCTATACAACTTCTCCTCCTTTCCCCAAGGTCTCCCATGGCTCTGTTGATTCCAAATGCCCTCTTATGGTGAAAGTGCTGGATGCAGTCAGAGGAAGTCCTGCATCCGATGTAGCTGTTAAAGTTTTTAAACAGGCTGAAGATGGAAGCTGGCAAGACTTTGCTGCTGGGTAAGTTGTGCGGTCTTCTGGAGCCATTTTCAAGGTGCCTTGGGCAAAAAATTAAGGAGTTAATGGAACGGAGCTCTGGACAAAACATCAGTGTGTTTTCTGACAGGTGTCACACTATCAGTGTTAACAGCACATGAATTCTGATCTAAAATCCATTAGATTTAAGTGGAACTCATCCATTACTGAAATGCTAATAGCAAAAATATGTTCAGATGCTCATCTTATCTTTGTAAGGGAGTAGTTTTAATACTTAATTTTTCTCCTAGCTTCGGTATTATCTTTCCTTTCTATAGAAAGAAAAAAAAAATCTTATTTACCAGCATTTTGTAGGTAATCCAGACTAACTTACCTTGATATGCAATGGATATAGAGCTTTATTTGCAGCAGTCACATACCAAATCCTCTCTGTAAGCTTTGTCTGCACACATGCAAATAAGAAGTGCATTATTCCTCTTCTGCTGTGTACCAAATGTGCTGTTTGGAAGAAACTCCTTGACCAGAAAGTTTTAGAGAGTCCTATTGTAACACAACACAGAGGCAAAATCTCAGATTTGTTTGTGGCCATTTCAGTAGCTCTGAATGTCTTTTGCTAGAATGACAGCCCAATACCTACAAATACCTAGCGTCCTTAGGACATCACAGACAATAACACCTTCAGTCTGTGAAAAGTGTATGAGTAACAGAAGGACACAGTTTATTAAAATTCAAATAGCTGAGGTATTCAGACATTTAACTTTCATTGCAACGACCTGTTGAATCACATTTTTAAATAACTCAAGAGAAGCCTCCAGTAGCAGCAGAATATTCAAGCACTGAATGATGAGCACAAAAATGGACAGGAGTCAACAGCACATTAAACTGCCTTTCACTAGGATTTTCTATAGCATGATTTAAATAAAAGCTGCAGAAAAAAAACCCAAAACTCTAGAGGAGAAGACTATACGGAGAGATACTTTTCTCTCCATCTGAATAGTTTCTTTTTATACAGTGAAAAACAAAGAACACTTTTCCCCATTGAAAAGTAGCAAGAAAGTTTACAAGATTGAAAAAGAAACAAACAGCTCCACTCCCAAATGCTGAGTGTTAACCTAGGAACAAATGCCTCTTAAAATGGATTTACTTACTTTAATGAAGAGAGAAACTCCATAAAAAATGACACATTTCTTTCAAGGAAAGCAGAGACAAGGATAACATCTTATCCCTAGTGAGTATTTCTTTCATTATTAAGAAACCAAATTATTTCAAATGTTTCATCAAGTGCTGTTTAACATCTAATAAAAAATACAATTTACAGATGAACAAGATAAATGTAATGGGGCATGACAGTGTTTTCTTGTTTAGTTCACAATGCTGCCATCAACAAGTCCAAGGAGACAAATCCTGTAGTTGTCAGGCAACTTCTGTTGACACTTTAGGTTTGGTACACTCAAGAAAATCAAATCACTTCTTCTTAAATATAAATGGAGAAGATTAACCCTAGGCAAGTGAGAACCATTTTGCTGGAGGATGACAGTGAACGAACATTAAATCACAATTTTTATTGCAGGTAAAGATTTTGACCTTTTCCTTGACTTGCATCTTAATCAAGGCTGCTTTCCTTTCAAGTGATACCATTGACTTTAGCTGATGACTCTTGTTTGAACCAGGTTTTCATATGTGATTATAATTTTATTCTTTTGGGGAAGCCAGAATTTCCCTGTGTTAAAACAGCTGAAAATATGAATGCAGTCCAGGAACACAATACGTAAATACTCCTGTCAGGTGCATAATATTTTGAAGTTACAGTACCTAGCAGATACATATGGGAAAGTTACATTTTGTACAATTGTCTGTTATAGCTACTTTTTTACCTTTTTTGTTTGTTTGTTTGTTTTTACTTTGAAAGCACACTCTATGGGATTAAGAAAATGTACCTAGCAACTGTTGAATTTGAGTAATGGTATTTAAGGGGCAGTGGGAGAGTTAGAGTAGTAGCAGATGACTTTATTAAGAGGCTTATTTCAAAATGACTCTAGCTAAAAATATGCAAGAGATAACTTGAGCTGAGACACATACTGAGGAAGGGTTTAGGGCACAGAGCATGTGGTTTGGTTTCTATATGAACTCTTCCCACGACTAGCTTTGATCTTCTTGCTCCTCACAAGTTTTTGGAAATCTAGGTCTTATCATGTGGTTCAAGAGTTGCAGTCATCAAATATAGTTTTCATGAGTTACAAGTCATGAAAAAGACTTCTGTGTATTTGAAGTGGTTCCCCAACCCTTCCTTTATTTTTTTTAGCTCCAAAATAAGAGTTTGTGTTCCTGAGGTATTTCCTCATCAGTCTGCATCTGAGAGCACAGTTTATCTCAATGGAGTATGTGTTCTAAGAGTTCATAAATATTATTGTACAGACAGTGTAGATTTAACCTGGCCACCATATACATAAGGTCCAGATGGTCAAAAAGAGGATCAGGATTGCAGTCTAGGCTGGCATTGGAGTAACTTAACTGGAAAAGCACAGCTTTTTTAACTTAACTGTCCATCTTACAGCAGATGCTGGCAGTCCACATCCTATTAAGAATAAGAAACCATGTTGTATTTACTCCCCAACTCAGACAGAAATACAAGTGCTGTTCACAAGCAATCGCAGCATTTTGCTACCAGAGCTGAATGCTGAGCATGCTCTGCCTTGTGCTATTCCTCTCCAGGCTCTGAATCACACACTGTCCTGTTGGCTGTCACGCAGCAGTAATGCTGAAGGGGTTTCCTTGTGAGACCACTTGCATTGAACGGCTACCACTTAATAATTAAAATAAAGAAAGTGCCATTAACTTAACTGGTAGTGGGCATGCCTTTTCAAGTGAGCTCTTGTTTCCAGTTTCCCACCTGTTCTGGATGGTTAACATCTGCCACTCTGGGGCAGCACCCCTTAGGGAAAGAACCATTCCAGCTGCATCCGCACTTTCCTCAAGCTAAAACTAATTTGTTTGTCTGAACAACAGTTTTGAGGCAGGAACCATTTTTCCTTTTAATTGTTTTGTGTCTAGACTATCCAACTTATAAACAGAAGTACATGGATTGCTAAACTTCTCTTCTGCAGGATCTCAGTAATTGTTTCACAGCTTCAAGGACACTCACAAACAAATTCTTTCTCCTTTTATTAAAGCAATATAGATTAAACCAGGAATTACTAATTAAACTAAAAGGGAACAGATGCATACACTTTACAGATTGACTGTGATACATGTTTCAAATAGGACTGGGATTCTCTGCAGGTTTGGTCCGCCCTGGATACAGTTGATTACACTTGTACTGGACCAGTGAGATTTTGTCAGTCTTGACAAATAAAAAAATGAAAATTAGCATGGGATTTTCAATCCTGCTGCCTCTTAATTTAAGCAAAAGCTCTGTCATTCAGTCTTTTTTATTTACCACCATTAACCAAAGACAACAAATACGGTGAAGGAGGAGAAAGAGACTGGGAAAGAAAAGCCCAACAGCAAAACTGATTCTGTCTCAGATAAGCAGCAGGTCACTGCTTTCTCCACTTCCTGTCCTCCTCCTCAAGTTTGTTTTCTGCCTAGGCAGTTACTCCTTGCCATGAGACAGGAAAGTTCCACTAGTTCTTCCAGTCAAGGCTTTCTTCGTTTTCCCTTCAACTACATCATGTGGTTATGAAGTGCTATAAATATCAAATAAACATTTTCAGCAGAAAAAGACCCAAACAAAAACAAACAAACAAAAGGTTAAAAAATCAGAAATTAAATAGAAGGAGGGAAAAGAGATAAATGGAATATAGGAGCTAAGTATGTAAATATTTGAACAGCTGTCATACAAACTTTGAAAAGCTTCCTTTTCAACCAAATAGGGTGCAACGCCATCTATACTTCCTTCTTGCTTCTGAAGTTTCTTCATCCACAGTTTTTTGTTATGAGCTGAGCCCATAATCTCTGAGCTGGGAAATCCTACTGCTCATTTATATGGTACCCAGTGGAAGAGGCCCCTGCTCTTTGACCAAGGCATTGTAATTCAAATTATTAAAATCTTGTGATGCTAAATTGCTTTTCCAAAACATTACCACTCAAGGTCACATAAAATCCCACCAGTGTATAGGAATAAACCCCAGAGCCTCAGTGCTAATAACTAGAGAACAAAATAATTTTCCAATAAAATTTCTCTTCTTAGTTTTGTTTTGAGATTTTGCATCTTGCCTGTCATCATGACAATCCTTCTCCTAAGACAGCAACCTTTGGTTCCAGAGGACATTTGGTACAAGTTAAACATGATACTAAAAGAGGGACCTTAAACCAGCCAGCTTTGATTTGCCATGTATATGGGTGAGTTGGTAGCAAGGACAGACTCTGCAATATGGAAATATACACTACATAGAGAGAAGGAACTATTTCAGATTATTAGAAACTGCCCAATGTAGAATTTGGCACCTCTGCTATTTAATATTCCACACTGACTGTTTCTGTTTAGCATCTAAATGATGGTATTAAACACTTAAATAGATATTTAATCGTTACAGGAAAACCACAGAGTATGGGGAGATTCATGAGCTCACGACAGAAGAACAGTTTGTAGAGGGAAAATACATGGTGAAGTTTGATACCAGCTCTTACTGGAAGGCGCTTGGGCTTTCTGCGTTCCATGAATACGCTGATGTAAGTAGTGGCAAATATCCTTAATAACCTCTACACCCTGCCTGCGTAGCAGCATCAGCTGGGAAGAACAAACACAGCCTTTTAATACTGAAGGAGCAGCATCACTCAGTGAAGTGGTTCACTGCCACACAACGCTGGGCAAATAAAGGCAGTGAATAGCCAGCTAAGCCAAAGGAAGGAGCCAACTTCCCTGCAAATGCTGACACAGCTCTTCCAAAGTGTAGCTGTGCCCATTCACCCACTCATACCTGTAGGGAATCTTGTTTGAAAAGAGCTACATCATTCAAAAGTAGACAGTGTTTATAAAAACAAACAAGAAAAAAAATGTACCAAGAAGAGACTGCTTTTACTGTTGCTGAAGGAATGGAGAAATTTGGAAACCCTAATTTTATAGGAAATAAGCTATGCTTGAATCAGAGGTTTTTCCCCCATATCAGTCACATGAAAATCCCTGAATTCTAATATGACATGTAATTACATGAAAAAACCAATTCTTTCTGGTGTGCCTTTTTTTTAAATGATGTTCAGTACCAAAATATGCAATTAAAATAAAAGAAGGTATAAAAATGTAAGGAAATAACTACAGTGGGAAAGTTGACTGTTTCAGTGATACTCAAATTTCATAATCAGGCCAGCAATATAATCATGTCCTGTCTCTCCCTTTACTTTCAGCCCTACACTGATTTATTGTGTGCTCTAGTCTACTACATTTACTTAGCACATCCAAAAATCTGTTTAAATAGATCTGTTAAAATTCTTCAGGCTTTATCTTTCAATAAAGTTTCCCCAATTTAGTTAGTCTGGAACAGCTACTGGTTGTATTGTAGAACATTTTAAACCACAAGTTCATGGAACTCTGTGGAAGACTAAACCAAATTACTGAGTCTCAGATCCATAAAACTCTGAGGTGGAGTTTGGGTGATTTAGGTCAAAAAAAAAAAAAAACAACTCAAAAATATTCCCTAACCTTTTGGATGTCTGAAAGTTGTAAGGGCTACACCTCAAGAGGTGCTTAAAAGTGCCTGACTGAGACAGTTCCAACTAGGCTGAAGAAGATTTTCCTTTACATAATAGGAAAGGAAACAAGGTAGCCTGGGAAGTGAGTAGAATTGAGTGACTGACTGTGTACAAGGTAACTGAAGCCTACAGTCCTCATGCCCCAGCAGCTTAGACTTGGTTGTAGGAGAGAACTCTCTAGTCCACTTGAAGAAAGTGCACCATGGTTTAGAAAACAGATCAAATAGCAGGCTAAAGAAAGCTGGAGCTTAACCCAGGTGACAACACTTTCCTGGGAATTGGGTTTCCCAGGCCACATTCAACTGATTTGGAGAGCAGTAGATTTGAATTGTCTTAGGGTAAGGGTGTCTCCTTGTTCTGGCAAGTCTAGCCACTCAGTTCTTGATGCAAAAACTGACCCACCACCAGTGTTGCTAAAAACAGGAGGGGGCACTGAAGTACAGAAAGCAGCTTTGAGCTCCGAGTGCCTGCCTTGTTTAGATACCTCACCCAGGGGTTGTATTTAAATTCACCAGGTGGAATTTCACCCCTGTCTTTCTTATTGGTCATTTGAGATACCTCCCCCATGCCCTCCCATTCCACATCACAAAGCAGTTTGCCTGGCTCAGGTGTGGGTACCTCCATCCAGCTTCACCGCAGCTGAGGCTCTCTGTGGACCTCGGCCCAAATCTCACAAATATCTCAGTCCTCGGCAATCACAAAGTAACGGGAAGCATTACCCTCCAGAAGGGTAAAAGCACTGAACAGAACCAGCAAAGTGCTCTGGAGACAAAGTGGGGTGTGCTTCTTAGCTGCTAATGAGGTAGCTTTGACTGTATGTTGTTGATCACGACCACAAGTTCTCTCTTTTCCAGGTGGTGTTCACTGCTAATGATTCCGGTCACCGCCACTACACCATTGCCGCTCTCCTCAGCCCTTTCTCCTACTCAACCACTGCTGTTGTCACTGATCCCAAGGAATAAACATGTTTATTTTCATGTTTGTTTCACAAACACTTTCCTCCACTAGAACTATCATAGGCTTTTAGGAGGAAGGTTTTCCTACTGCTAATGCATAACTTTTTGCTACATTAGTTGTTTTTTTTTTCCCATTTTGTAACCTGGCAAACTTCCAACAAGTCAATAAAATATTACTTCTTTAAAACAATTTTTACTCCATTAGTGAAATTTTATTGTTTTCTAAAGTATTATGAGTTGCATTGAAGTGCAAAGGACATCTGAAAAACATGTGGGATGACATTTGATTTAGTTTTGTTATCTTCCTCCACTACCTTAAAGAAGTCTCACTAAATACATTGGCTAAACCAGGAAATTCATATAGTTGTGTTACCATAAAAAATTACCAAATAAATGTACTCAAAATAAGAAAGTCATCTGTGCTTCTCCAAGTTTACACACAGAAAAGATGGTCCCAGGGTGAATTGGTGAAATTCTGAATACCTAGCAGCAGAACAAACAATGCAGAAATCATTGAAATAAGTATGTCCAGAGAGTTGAGTTAAAATCTTTTTACTTTTACTTAAAACTTGAGGCAAACCTCAACACTTTGATGTTTCAAGAAGAAAGTGGGCTGCTCAATCAATCTAGGAAGTACTGAAGTAATTTCAATTAGCACTTTTTTTAACGTCTTTGATATTAAAGTAATTATTTGACATCATGCAGCTGGCTACCCTACACAGGTGCATTCAAGTTAAATCTCTAATAAGTCAAATCTGTAGCCATCATTAAAAAGAAGTCCTAAAATAGAAGCATCATCCTAATATTCTCTTCATATTTCTAGAAGTAGGAAAAAGTAAGCTGTAGAGTGACTGTGATTCAAATAAAGTTGCTGATAAACTGACTAAAGACTTTGAGGGCTTTAGCAGTGATTTCTGTAAACTCATGGCCTATAGTATTTAAATTATCCTGAAGCAGAGGAATTGATTTTAACTGGATTGAATAAATTACAGATAAAGAAACTGAAATCATGCCAGTCAGGAACCTTCAGCACTCATTTGCCGCTGACCTTGGAGTTTATACCCAGAGCCTGCTGGGATGACGGCATAGCAAGTGAATTCACAAGTTACAAAAGCTTGCCTTTAACATTTCACTATTTGGTTACATTTTCATGCATTACACAACTCTTGTAAGCAGTGCAAACAGTTTCAAAACAGCACCCATCATAAGGTATGGAGATTTCATGAGATCCTGCTCTTCCTGGAGCTTAAAAACCAGTAGGTTTCATTTGAAGTGTGGTATGCTAGGCCCTCAAAATAGGAGATAAATTTGCTCATATAGATATACTCAGCAAAAACCAAACAAGAAAAAAACAAACCAAAAAAAACAACAACAAAAAACAACAACAACTAACCCCCACTACCCTTGTAGTCATCCATCTGATGAGAGGATAAACCTAGTAAAAGAGTGTATGTACATATGTGTAAGAAAAGATCGGAAAGACAAAGTTTCACCTCAAGAAGCAACAATTCCCTAAAATGAACCAGATGCTTCTGGTAGGAGTTGACTTGCAGTTGTACGGGGAAAATCCTGAGCTTGTATTGAATCTAAGGGACAAGTGATACAACTTAAAATACTGTTTAACTGTGCTTCAGAAGTGGGTGTGTAGGTATCTTGATGTCACGCTGAAAACCAAAAGCAATATATTTTTCTTCCTAGGGAATGCATAAGATAACTAAATAGGCCACAGATTATCCACCTACCTTTTATTAGAGGTGGGGAGGAGATCAACACAGAGAGAAATCTCTTAATATATAAGTATGGGTGACTCAATTAAACCAAGCCATAATCACGGAGAATTTCTCACTGAAATTTCTGAGATGACATAAAATTTGTATTTCTCTCAATTGCATGAGGTCAATACAGCACTTTTCCTCAATAAAAAGAGAAAAATAAAGCAGAATAGACACTGTTTCCAAGAAAATTGACACTGTAGTTGGACTAGGCAATGTTCACAATATTTCCACAGAGAAGGATAGAAAAGACTTGTTTTCACAGACAAGGTTCATGTTTGTACGAGTTACTTATTTTCTCATTGTTTACTAAGTAGACAGTATGAATCTGCATGTTGAAAGTCATAGGGGTTTTCTGATAAGTAGCTTCATTTCAGAGGCCTTGATATAAAAATCACAGCTCCCACCAGTTTCTGCTTGCTGACACAGACTTCCTAGTGGTAGGCAAAATGGCTTTTCATTCTGTATTTCTGGTTTTCTTAGCTGGCCTGGCACTTCGCTCTGAAGCTGCACCATCGGTAAGTTCTCAGGATTGAAGTCCTTCTACTGATGTAGTCCCAATGTCTTTTTTTTTTCTTTTATTATTTTTTAATTAGTGTAAGTAAAAAAAGGATAGAATATTCTATTTAGTTTTGATTATTTTGATTTTACGGTATGTACTGACTGTAGTTCTCTGCTGCTGCTCTTTTCTGGTCCTTTCTCCTTCTCTAGTGATTAGTGAGAGAATTTTATGGGTAGAGAAGTAGCACTTGTCATTAGGCACAGAAACTATGAAAAACCACAAGAGATGAGAAAGGAAAACTGCCATATTCACTAGACAAAAAACCTGGAGCATTCATAACATAATGAACAAGCTGTGTCACATTGAATTTCATCTCCTGTTGCAAAATCCATGCTGGAAAAAGGCCTTCTTTAGACTTCTGCATTGCTGCTCTACCCACTACAGCTTAATCCCATGTGAGCAAAGAACAGAGCCAAAGTCAGGATCCTTCTTCCAAAGGGCTCATTTATCCCAGGAAAGCCAGCTAAAGACACAGATGCTTCAGCCTGAAATTCTCCTACGACAGCCTTGTCTCTCTCTCCTCAACTACTCATTTTTCCTCTCAACTCCAATCTCTGGGAAAATAATATCTGACTAACCTTGCTGAGGAATAACTTTCATTGAGCTCCCAGGATGTAAAAGTCAGGAAAAATCAGCGGTGGCCTTCTCGCAAGGCCTCACAAGTAACATTAGTGAGGAGCCCCTGCATTCCAGAAAGGGAGCATGAGGAATCTGGGCATACAGGCAGTACGGACACATGCTGGTACATTGGTATGATACCAGACACGGCTCCTGACCCATGGAACATCCCAGACTGTAAGAGGGCATGAAGGAGTGGGCTCTTAGTTTTTAACCATCTACATCACAATTAATTTTACTATGATTAAATGGATATTAGTGACTGCTATTTTGGGATCATCCCTGATTAGCACCTTCTACAAAGCTCTGTTTTCTCACTCTTCATCTGCAGGATTAGGTAAGGTCAAAGCCCTGATTCAACTCTGTTTTTGAAAAGGTAAAAGATCAGGCCATAATCACTACTTGTGATGAATATGTTGGGATGAAACTATAGCCATCCTGTATTTGAAGGATGGTTTTCCTCTCCTGTCCTTGTGTAGCTGCCACGGTTGACAAATCTGATTCAACATGGTGTTAGGAGAGGCTCTGTATGTGGTGGTGATCATGTTTACAGCAGAACTGTAACTCTGTGGCAACAGAGATAACTCTATGGCAACAAGGTATCAGAGGCTCCCAAATCCAGAAAGCTGCGCTCAAATTGCCAGTCCAAAATACAGAGGAAGAGTTGGCAGATTTTTAAACATTCCTACTACCTTTGAGGATGTAATTATTTCCTGTGGAGGCCACAATTTAGTTACAACTTCGTGCTGGAGATGATGTGTCGCTAAGCCATGCCAAATTAAAAATAGAAATGTGGTCTCACAGCTGCAGTGCCTCCCTGGTGTACATGGCTACATGCCCAACAGCTCCTGAAATCTTCCTTCCTGGCCCAACCATATCCAGCCCCCAGAAAGCTTCAGATTATGATTCTTCAGTACACAGCAATCTTCTCGTGGAAAATATGGTCTTTACTGTAGATCTAAAGAATAATATTCCTTACTTCTTTATGAGGTACTGTCACCCTTCTTGCAACTTAAAAATTCTCTTTTCCTATTGAAGGACCCTCTTGACCCCAAGAACCCTCTTTTCGTAAAAGTTGTGGATGCAGTCCGAGGAAGTCCAGCTCCAAATGTTCTAGTTAAGTTATACAAAGAAGATGCAGATGGATCTTGGGCACTGTTAAACTCACAGTAAGTCACACTAAAATAATGAGTGAAAGATGGGAAAGGCAGTGGGAAGAGGCCAAAGAGTTGAAACACCAGTTCGACATTCTCTAACGTGAGATGTCTTTTTTGCTCAGAGGAAAGATAACATACAATTGAATTAACTTGCTGCAGAGTCTTTTAGATGTACTACAGTTTCAACTACCAGAATGGTTTTATAATGCTTTATGATTCTTATAAACACAAGATAAGTATTTTAAGCTATCCTTCAATTCAGTCATCGCTTCTCTCTAATTTCATTGCAAATGTCTCTATTACCTTTTAGTACCCAGCAATGAACTGCTGTATTGTTACCAGAAGAATCAGACTCTTACATTTTGAAACCAAGACTCTGGCTGAGAATCCTACCTTTATTGGCCATTTTACATCTTTCTAAATGGATTTTCATTTCTTATAACACCACAGCTTTTACAAGAAACTGTTTTGAACATACGCCACAACACATTTGATAGCCTTCTTTACTTCAAGATAAAGGACTTACCCAAAATGAGAAAATTTGGGGATAAAGCTTTCTCACTTCCTCTCCCACAGAGTAGCAATCACACCTCAAATAACAAAAAAGAATCTCCAGATATTTAAATATTGCCACAACTTTTAAAAAAGGTAATTGTAGAATTTAAATATAGATGAATTTTTTTTATTATCCTCTATTTTAGTATATGTTAACACTTAATAAAAATAAAAAGCAATTTTTACTTAAAGTATAGTCTGAAATGAAACCGGAAAAATTCTTAGGGGATACACAGAATGAGCATTCTTTATTCAACAAGCAATATTCCACTTCCACACTTCACTCCTCATGACAGATGCAAAGTCTCACCTGAGAGTCTTCCAGGTATGTTAACAGTCTATTCCACCTAAAAAAAAGTGAGGAAGGGTTCCCAAGGACTAAAGCTGGCACAGCCCATGAGCTTCAACAGCAGGATCCCAGACTCAGACGCATTTCTAAAAGTTCCAGTAGAAACTGTTCTCTTTGGTGTCGTGGAGCTGTGGGCTGGTACAAGCAACACCGTTCTCATATGTGTCCTTGGAAAATACAGCTACAGTGAGGGCTACACATTATTGTACAATGTGGGGAAAACAATCTATTCATGTTGTGCTACTTAAATTGCCTCACACCCTCAAGTGAGAAGACAATTTCACACATATTCTGTCACTGGAAATGTGTGAAATTTTCAAGTAAGAGTGTTCAGTTTACTCAGCTTCATTTCTGAGCTTAGAGACTCTATACAAAGATACTCATCTAAACAGCTGGATGTTAACCAAAGCCTTAAAAACACATTTAACATTTGAAACAAGGAGGAAAGTAACCTCAAGGTAAGGTAGGCAAAAGCTATATGCTAATACTAAATCAACCTCCCCAGCCTTGATAATCTGTAAATAATTGAATGCTAGCAAGAGATCCTGCAATATTCTCAATTGAAGATGTGTTTGGTATTATTTGAAAAAGCTTATTAGAGGAGTGACCAGTTATCTACCAATGATCAATCTATGACAAAAATAGAGACAATTGAATGGATATAAAACTTCTGCTAACTGACTACAGAGCATCTTGTAAGATATAAATGGTGTCCTATACTTTGTTTTCTAAGTTATATGAAAAAACAAATCCTAAGTAATGCACTGGACAATGACATTATTTTTCTCTGCATGCCATTTGAGTAAAGTATGTTCAGAAAAAATTTGGCAGCTAGAACACAAGACAGTGGATTTTAGATACCAAAATCAGGCACTGGCAGCTCTGCTGTTTGCAGATATCCTACATAATAAAAAACCCTAGTAATATAAAACCAATTTCACAGAAAGATGTTTCAAAGAAAGGGACATGTTTGAGAGACAGCATTCAATATTGCTTCTGGAGCCCTAAATGGGTTGGTGTTCAAAGATGTATGGTTTCAAAGCAGTACCAGGGCTTTAGATAACACTGATAGTATCTTCAAGTCAAACAAAACCGCCTGTGTGTTCAGGCCAATACAAACCACAAGGAATGAGGCTACACTGCTATCTGACCTATGGTCATTTCAAATAGCTGATCTCAAATTTGTAATAGCCAGCTGTAAAAAATATTTACACTGATAAAACAACTCAATACATTTAAATAAGAAAGAAAAACCACGGAAGAATCAGGACAGTTGACCCTACTTAGTTGCACAGTGAGTGCATCATAGAGTTTCCACATTGCTTACAGCAGTGGTGAAGTTTTCCCTCTGAGTGGGTACCATTTAATTAACTCCAAGTCTCTGCCAAGACTCTCTGAACAATAATGCCAGTTTTTGGCTCACCCCCAAACCATGCAGAGCTAGTGAGGCGGCAGGCAGCTGTCTGCTGTGGTCACTGCGGAAGTAGTGAATGCCAAGATAAGCTCCGAAGCATCTGTAATACAGATGGACGTAAGCCATTCCAGATCAATACAAGTATTCATCGTATTACTTAAGCCACACATCACTCAAGTTCAGTTGCTAAAAACGGCATCTTTCTCAGGCTTTTAGCCAAACTATAAAAGTGTGTTCTTTTACCATTACACAGACAAACCAGTGACAAAGGAGTGGTCCCGGATCTTACAACGAAAGAAAAATTTGTAACAGGTTTATACAAGCTTGAGCTTGATACAGCCTCTTACTGGAAGAGTATGGGCTTGAATCCCTTCCACCACCATGCTGATGTGAGTATTCATTTTATCCTCTACTTCAGTTGCAAAGAATAAAGATACTTTATATGTATAGGCTTCAATTACTAACTGCATAAGTTGAACTTTATTTTCACTTTAAAATATTTTCACATTAACACTTTAAATCCACAGTCTCAAAGCTTTGTAGCAACATAGTCATGACAGAACCTAGTTACTAACTCCCCCATAATTCCCAAAGCTCCTAGATGTGTTACTTATGGAGAGGTTTTCCATCCTTCTACCTCTACTTAAGCCCATGATTGTTTCTGTGCTTATTCTAAGTGTTTGAGGGACAACAAGCAAAGTACTCTTTGAAGTGTCCTGGGAAAAGCATTTACCTGCCTTTTGGAGCCAGTATTTGTATGGCTACAGACAGAGATCATAATTTAGATTTTTAAAGACAACAAAAGTATGTACTGTGTTCTGGATGCTTGGAGCCCCAGTTTACAACAGAAAAAAAAAGGTACAACATGCCTCTTTAATTTGCATGGGACAAATAAACTGGTTAGAGGAAGGTGTTCCAAAGCAGGTACCAAGTGAAGCCTGCTGAAGGATTTGGGATTCCTTGGGGACGGTCTCCTTCCCCTCAAGAGCATCAGTGCTTTCCTATGACCTTTCAGTAGTAGCAGTTCTATATTAGTTGTTTGTTGGACTGTGACAGATCTGCTCAGCTGTTCCTTATCTCCTTGGAGAAAAGGTGGCTAACACTTGGGTTAAATTTTCTCCCTGCCTTCCGGAAACAAATGAAAGATGACATTCTTATACTAGACAATAATGAAGGTTAATGCTGGATAGCCTTGCCTTCTGTAAGAACTGAAATAAAAAAGGGAAGATGAAAGATTTAGAGCATGCAAGTAAATTGATTTTACATCAAGATAACGTTTGACTGGAAATTAATTTAATCTACAGTGCAAGAGCCTTCTTTCTTCAAAATAAGGCTCCGTAGGGAACACATTTTGCTCAGTTCACTGGTTGTTCCATATGCATCTTTTTTATTAATGTTGAAAGGAGCACAAGCTGTGCATCACAGAATGCTATTAAACTCTCTGTTTTAAAACTTGACACCTCTCATTTCACAACATGAAATAACGTACTATGTGGAGTGAGAAATCAAAGGACAGGATGTGCTGGTCAGGGAGATGTTAATAGGGCTGTGGTAAATCATTCATATGTAAGATTATGCTGTGGCCAGATAACTAATGCAGTCCTTCTCTAACTACTAGATTTTGAAGTAGAACTAAAGAAATTCATTGTTTTATACTCTGGCCTAATGCTAGTTAGCATAGCACTATTTAATTCTGTTCCTTGAAGTACAGAACATGATAAGAGCAACAAAAACATTCCAACACTTGAAAAAATGGGCTAGCTTTTTTTTTTTTTTTAATAAAGACAATCAATGGGGTTCATACTAGACCTTCATAAGGGAGGAATAAGGAAATAAGAAAAAAAGTCTTGTTGCCATTTATGAGTACCAACAAGGAAATGCCAATTTGGATAAGAAAGAAATTGTATAAAGTCTTAAATAATATAGTATTTATACTTTTAACAAATGATATTTAATGAGTGGAAAAACTGTGTGTTACAGGCAGTCACAGTTCAGAGTGAGAATATTTCTGAAGTTTCATGTGAAGTTACATAAAATGATCACAATGGTTTCATCTAGGCTTTTATCTAGAGATCCCTTCTCATTTGTCTCGTATTTTTCTTTTTCCAGGTGGTTTTCTCAGCTAATGATGCTGGTAATCGGCATTACACCATTGCTGTTATCCTCAGTCCCTTCTCTTACTCAACTACAGCAGTAGTTAGTGACCCAGTGGAATAGAAGCTGACATTAAGCATGAAAAATCAGTTGTGTGAATTAAAATTTCCATAAATGATAAGAACTTGATATCTGACCATATCAACAGCTTTAGATTTCACAGCAAATTGTTGAGGACAGGTAAAACCTTATAAAAGGAAGGCCTTGTTACCCTTGTAAAATCATGGCTCGCTTCTGTTACTTCGGCTAAGTAGGAAAGGATTCTGGGTAATGACTCAGCTGGAATAGAAGTGGAAAACAAGTTATGTAACCATAGAAAACAAGTTCTATAACCATCACGTGTTCACACAGTGGTTTACGGTGGTTGGTTGAACCATGGTCATTGTGCTTTAGTGGAATGTTACTGATAAAAGCCTAATTGCTTAAAAAGGCCTGGTTTTTGGAATAGACGAGCTCCCTTTTGCACCTGCCTGAGGACCCTGCCTTGCTTCTTACTGCAACAGTAAATCACTACATTTTTTATTCACTTTGTTAACTTTAGGAAGAACATGTATTGACTTTGTTTTCAAATACTCTTCTGAATAAAAGTATTCTGCATTTCTGTATTGTCGTATCTTCTGAGTAAAAGTTTAGGGCTTGGAAAAAACATATTAACCTTAGGAAAAAACGTATTGAAATTCCATTACTGGAACTCTGAGAATAAACCAAGGTCTTCCATGAAATTGATAAACTAATTTTTTCTTGCAAAGGAATTGAACAAAACTCATCTGTGAAAGGTGTCTCATGAAAAGGAAGCACACAGAAAATACAGTCCACCACTACCATCTCCCATGTTTTATTAATGAAGCCCACAACAGATGAAGTCACATGGGACTACTTACTCAAGGCCCCACATAATTATCAGATAAACTCACCTCTCAATTCTGATTTTGGAGACATAGAAGTGAAAGCAGGTAATAGTGACAGCATGGTAGAACAGCATTTAAAGATGCTAGGCAGGCTATATATACTTAAAATGCCTCCTTTCCTGTTTTCCAATAAATCATAACTGGTGACACTTTCAAGGACAGACCAGAAGCTTTTGTTCCAGAAAAGTATGTCACTCAAACATACCTGAAGAAGCTTATTCAGGTATTTGCAGAAAATTCTGCAAATAAATTCGTCCCCAGTTAAAGTACTCCCCAGAATTTCTTGCATACCTCAAACCATCAGACACTTTCATAATAGCTGTAAAATGAAAGTAAAAATAAGGATAACTGATGAATCCTGAGAAAATCAGTTTCCTATTTAATGCCAGGAGAAATATGGATGAATCCTTCTATTCCTATTCTAGTAATCCCTATATAGGGAAGAACCATTAGGAGATTCAACAGAATAGCAACCCTGTCTTGGAAAAGTTTGCAAAGAGGTTGAGTCACTTAGCCTAATAAAACTGAAAGCTGAAAGCCTATAAATACAAAGAAAGGGAAAACGCTCTGCTAGCCTAAGGCTTGATCCCATCACAGCCTAACCTGATGTATTTGGACAGGTGTGTTGTTTCCTTTTGCCGTTACTTTGGGGTACTGAGCACTAGAAAAATGAGCATTTTGTCTAGAAACAAAACACAAAGATGATATCTTTTCCACAAAATCTCAGAATAAACAAACCAACACAATCTTTAGAACATTATATTTCATAAAAGACAATGATAAAAAAGTACAAACATTTTCATGAATAACAAAAAAACCCAAAACTATGATAGTACACAGGAAATTCCCAGCATTTGTTTCAGTGCATTTTTCATTAAGCCTATCTTACATACCTCTACAAATAAAATAATCTTAAGTACACTTCCTCTTGCTGATATGCAATGGATCCTTCTAATTTTTTTAAACAGCTGGCTCATTAGTAACGCACTACAACACAGTCATTAGTAAACATAACGATAGAAAAATAGAGTGCCAAGATCCAAGAAAAAGGACATTTTGCACTTGCTTTTCAATACACTGCCTATTTGCAAAATGGACTTTATATTTTATATTCTCCTACTTAAATTTGAAATACAGAAAATGGGCTTCAGAGTATCTTAGCATATTAACCAGATTTTACTCTTAATATTTCTGTAATGTTTTTACTTGCTAATTTGCAAGACCTTCAGAATCTTGTAAAATACTCCCCTCTTCTTCTTCACCCTCCATCTTCACTCCTTGAAGACGTCCTTTATTTGTCTTGTCAGCAATGCAAAAGCCAATGTGATCGGCTTCTCTCTACATTTTACAAGAACCATGAGATTATAAAAAGGAGTGTGCACAACTCTTAGTTCTGCATCGTATTTATTTTGTTTGAAGGCACTGTCTATGTTAAAATTCACTACAGAAGAGTACTGAGTTCAAGCAGGTAGTATACAAACACTATTTTGATGTAATTTAAGATGGCAACTTCTAAAACTTCCCAACAAAGTGATAAAAGGTATTTAGAGAAGAGTGTTGGTCAACAATTAATAATTTAACATCCATCATTCTGGGGCACAAAAATGTAAACTTTTTAAGAACTCAGCTATATGTCACAACCCATTCACATACTGGTTTAAATCACATTTTTCTAGGACCATACATGATCAACCACTTAAAGCTGTAAAGTTATATTAGTTCAGCCACAGCATATGTGTAATATACTATGTATATATATAAGTATATATACATATATATGCATTCGGTTTCTTTTTTTTAATTGCACATAAATTCCACAGAATGCCTAAGAAATGGGCACAAAAGCATGCTTCAGAAAACAGTACAGACCTACAGTACGAAAGGATGTTTCATAATCGTAGGTGTGAAATTGTAGGTGAACTTGTACTGAAAACCAGAAATCACTTCAAAATTACATGAGGGACTGAAAAATTTATTCAGCTGTTCTTAAAGAACTGTATTAGTCTGCTGTGAAATAAGAATATCTTTATTTTGAAGATATAATGAATTGTTCATACAGTGTATTATCTCCCCTTTCTTCATATACTTCCGAATGTTCTATACACTCAGTTATAGAAAAATCTGTCAGGAGGTGATCAAACCACCTAAGCATGCTTTTGAAGGATGTTTTCTTCACTTTATGCTTTTAGTTATTTCCACTGTATTACATCATTCCTAAAGCATATTAGATTAACTGGTAGATTTTAAGGTAATTCCAGTATGGTATAAAATACCTCTTACAATTGTTCTCAACTACTTAAATAATAATATTTCTACTAAATATTTGGGATGCCTACAGCTAAGCTCATAACATTACTGAAGGATGGCTAAGGGCAAAATTTGCTGCTGGGATGCCAAAGAAATAAAATGTGTTTATGGCAAACAAACTTCAAATATACAAAGCACCACACCATCTGTGGCAGCAATTCAGGAAACCAACATATAGTAATGACTCAAAGTTCGGATTCTTTGTCAACACTCTTACAGAACACTCTGTGGATAAACAATCCTTATTATAGATACTGCTTTCCATTCTTTATGGGAGCAGAAGTCAGTCTTTGGTTCCTAAAGAGTTGAGTAACTGTGACAAACGAAACAGTTTAGTATATCTTGGTCAATATCTTTGCATTAACATAGAAAATAAATGACCTGGTCCTTTTCCTTTGTATTAACAAGGGATGTAAAAAAATATTAGGAAAGATAATAATGCTTAGCAGTGGGATACTTTTAGGTAGCATAACATTACAAGCAAAGAGAAAATAAGAAGATAAGGAAAGAGGCTAGTTACTTATACATTTAACACCACAAAAATAGAGAAACAGACAGGACCAATCCTTAGCGGGACTGTGCAACCTCAATCTCATTGACAGTCATCGACTTGAGGATCCTCAGTGCATCATAGAAGCACTCAGCACTCGACCAGAATAGGCCCTTAAATAGCTATATTAAATAATATAATATGAGTGGAATTTTAGAGAGCACTTGGGATTGGCCTGCTTTCTGTTCCGCTTATGTCATCACCATCCTCATCAGCAGAACAGTGTGACCAACACCGTGCTTCTGAAAATCCCACGCGGCAAGCATTAGAACTATTAGAACTATGTTTTATTATTCTCTTAAAAATCTAACTTTCCTATTCTTCCAATGAAGACACATTTTTGGCTCTTCTGATTTTGGAGCAATAAAAGTGCTGTTTACTAGAATTAAAAAAAAAAAAGAGAGAAAAAAAAAGAAAAAGAACAATACCAAAATACTGTACGCACCCAGACACACCGTTTTAGGCATTAAAATCCCTGACATTGACACTAGTGGCACACTTGGAAACAGTTAAGAGTTCCTGTAGATCATAATATGCAACAACTGCAAGATTTTCTGTAATACACATGCAATATGCATATAAATACGATTCAGATGGCAGGCAGGGTATCATACAATTTTGCTGGCAATAAATAAAATTAAAAGCTTTCTTTCTAGCAGGTCCATATAAGAAATTGATTTTTCTATATAGATATGCAGGAGGCCTAGAGCTCAAAACTAGTATAACAGTTTACAGTCATAGCTGGCCAACAATTAATATTTCCTTCATTTCACATAAGGTATAACCTTTTTATAAGCATACTTACATTTTACACTTGTTCTTTCATGCTAATAAAAACATTCCTATAGAATTCAAACGAGAACACACTCAAATACATACTGAAGCATAAAATATTGAACAATTGAAAAGCAATGTACACACAATAATTTACATCACATATTTACAAAACACATTTTAAAAAGAAACAAAAGCATTCATTTAAATACGAGGAGGGGCAATTTAGTATAAAAAAATCCTGGAAGAGGCCTCTGTCCTTACTTCCAGAGAAGCTACAAGTCTGTTTTCTGCAGTTTGTTCAGTTGAGTAGTTAAGATAGAGAGTGTGAAGAATGAAGGCTTGAACAGTAGTCTCACGCTGTAAACATCTGAGTGGTAGCTGCTGGCTTTTCTTTCAGAACAAAATGCATGGTACATACAATCACTTTACTTCTCATCCCAAATATGCATCATCAATTGGTCAAAAAACTAATTCTAAGCTGCTGTTTGTTGGTTTTGTTTTGTTTTACAGTGTATATCAGTAGCTTCCAGTGTTAAAAGTTTATTCTGGTAGGATATCTTGCCATTCCACTTCCATCAATAGTCTCTAACAGGAGCAAGTTCAGGTATGAGATTAACAGTTATATTTTTATACAATCTACTGACAAGTACTTTAGGAGTATATACTAAATTGTTCAACCCATCAATATACTGGCGTTCTCTGGAATACCTCAGAAGTTTGTATCTGCAGAAGGAGTTGGAAGAAGAAAAATGAGAAAGATTTGCAAGAAACAATTCAGTTGGTGTTAGACACAATACTGTGACAGTCATTTAATTTTGAAATAGACCTTAAATTTTGAAACTACCTTTCAGACCGTTGAAATTACCAAATAACCTACCTAAGCTTTAAAAGCAAGCTTTTTAATACAGTGAGATTTTATGGTCGCATATACAAGTTAACATTAAGGCTAAATAACAAAGGAGGCATTCAATATGTAAACTTTTTATGGTCCCAAACTAAATAGATTTTTAAAGATTATTCAATTTCTTCATGTTCTTTTCCTATAAAATTCAACTAAGGAGCTCAGGGAAGATTTAGGACTCTCCACTGTTCATCATCATACATTTAAATGTCTGAATTGATTTT
Source organism: Gymnorhina tibicen (assembly GCA_013399875.1). Taxonomy (NCBI): domain Eukaryota; kingdom Metazoa; phylum Chordata; class Aves; order Passeriformes; family Artamidae; genus Gymnorhina; species Gymnorhina tibicen. The sequence goes on from VXAZ01006873.1 coordinate 184,666, forward strand.
CATCTCACTCTCGAGACTCCTGCATTTGCAAACATCTAAATCTGAGGTGATTAAAAAAAAAAGTTCCCCTCCCCCAGATTACCCATATATACATTTTAGTTTCATATAACAGATTTACTCATCTCTACTGCAGATGTCTATTCAAAATTATGAATAAAAGAGAAAAAGGATGGTCCCAGAAACAGACATCCATTGATAACAGAATCGAACAGTATTTCTAGTTACCTGAAAACACGTATCATAAACCCTTTACTTTGTTTTTCACCTTCTAAGTTTTGCATGTAGCTCATCTGCTGCATTCTGGTTTCTATTCAAACCCAGGGCAGGCAGAACCTACTGGCCAGTTTAAGCATTTTTTATCTTTGTAGCAAAAGAAAAGAATCCCAAAAGAAAACGTTTAAGTCAATGTATGCAGGAAATGAGGAGATCTGTATCTCAGAAAAAATGAAATATGAGGGAAGAAACCAATCCTTGAGGAGTTTTAAAGTCTGTTTTCATGCAGGAGTCATTTGCCCTAGCTGCATTGCTTCCTTTTGCAAAATATCTGAAACAGCCAACTAATGGAGGCCTGCCAGCCCTAATGCCCAAACTATTATGGAATAATAACATTCTGGATCAAAGATTATGATGGTAATATCTTCTGACACACAAACTCAGTCTCTCTCATAGTTAAATAAAAAATATCTGAATAGCAAACATAATGTGTTTAAGAAAATAGGAATTTTAGTACCAAGGAGGAAATAACACTGATAAGAACTGATTGCTTATTCATTTGCGTGGATGCAAGAAAAAATTTTTTCTTTAGCTGTAAATTTTTTCTTTAGCTGTAGTATTTGAACATTTCTCTGTTTTTCTTACCGTCCTAAAAACTGGACTTCCCCTCTGTGATGATGAGGAATGGATTTGTACTTCCCTAAATCGCCTTCTGGTCTTGTTACATTGTATCCAGCATAGTGAACCCTGCCGTATAATACATAAACACTTGTAAAAACATCTTCTTACAACTCGTCATGCAAGTTAAAGCAAAAGTGAAAAATGCACATCAAATATTTTAAAGCTAAGTCTTTATGTTCACTGACATTCTCTTCCTAAGAAAACCTGCAGCACTCCAAACCCAACAACTAAAAAAGCTGGCAAAGTGAAAAATAATTTCATATTTAATGTTTCCTGCTTGTTCCAGCATAAAAACATGAAAATAGCAAGAAAAAAGTATAAAAACAAACTCTTCTTTTAAAAGATATCTCTTTTTATATAAACTCATGCAGACCCTTTCAATAGCTCAGTTAGAACAGTTTAGACTCATTCACTGTGAGCAGTCGGTAATGCCATGAGCAGTGCTGTCCATTGTCCAGTCTGGGACTATCAATATATATTCACAAATTAACCTCTCTCTCAAACACTGCTCCTAAGTTATGAAACTGACGCTTACTCTACATGTCTGTGGAATGGTATTTCATAATGCTAGCAGCAAGAGTGAAGCAGTATGCTTAGTATGGTTAGCAACAGTTCTATCTGTTATTTATTGCAAGACCTAGCTTTTAAAAACCTGCTAGCTGTCCCCAGGCCAAGAAAAAGGAACATCATACTTATCCCTCCAAATGATATATTCTCATATTTCTGACGCAAACTATGTAGAATTTGTCCACTTAAAACAAATTACAAAAAGGTAATATGTGACAGAACAAAAAGCATCTAACTTGTCTCAAAGGGTGGACAGTACAGAATGACCTAAGCACTCAACACTCACCTGTTCCAAAGATCATCATCTTCTCCACCCCATCCCCAAAAGGCATTTGGAAAACCATTGATCTTCTTGAATTGTTCCACTGTCAGACCACTTACACCACCGAAGAACTCATTGTACGGAAGGCTGGAAACAAAAGACAAATTCTATATTGTTAGCTGAACTTTGACAGGTAGCCCTCTCTTTGAACAATACCTTTCCAAGAAGCAAGAGCCCCAGACTAAGCACGTGAACAGAGGCTGAATGTACTCACTAAGGGAAACCGGTTCACAGATTGCCAGCATTAAGTGACCTACACCATGCTGAACAAAAGGTCTGCAGTAGTGTCTGATTTGCATAAAAGGTGCTCTTAAACTGTAGCTCCAATTAGCGTCACCCATAAGAAACAAAAGTCTGCCAGGTATTTCAGATGGCTGATTTAGACCCATAGCTGAAGTGTTAAGTGAAGCCCTCAAACTATTTATGTTGACATTATTCAACTGAAAAAACCCTCTTTAATCAACTGAAAAATTACAAATCAGTAATGCATCAATGAAATAATTTTAATTCATCACTATATTCTACAGAACTGTTAAAACTTGAGAGAAACAGTTTAACAGTACATATTACACAGTGAATGGCATACTGATTTTAAAAAAACAATTCCCAGTTTTTAAAAGATAAACTTTTGAATCAAAAGGATCTACGGGCTTTTCTTTCAGTGAGCAACAGTAATTGCTAACACATATTATTAAGCAATAAGCAGTTGGCCAACATGAACAGCCACAATATCTATATAACATACTATGCCCCAGCCAATGTAATTTCTAGTCCTCAAAACACACTGTCAATCTAAAAAAAAATTAAAATATTTAAATATCTATATTTACTTCCATCAGTATTAACTTGTATCCTTAACCCAGAAGCTGCTACAGTAAAGTAGCTTTCTTTCAGAAGCAGCACACAATTTCATAAAAAAAGTCTCTCAGGAGACACTTCCAAACCTGGAACCTTCAAGGAGTTAAGACTATCTACAAAAAGATTTACCATTGCTTAGGACACAATTGCCACACTGAAGGACAAATAATTCCAGAATGCAAGGGGAAAGAAAAAAAACCACAAAATCATGTAATTTATGATCTCTGCGGAAACACAAGATTCAACCAAATCTGAATAGCATTTGGGGAAGGTTGCAACTACATTTTCCTTTAAACATTTAACTGAAATAGCAGGTGTTTTAACCCCCCCCCCCCCANTAAAAAAAAAAGGAGGTGTTTTTACCCCCCCCCCCCCCAAAAAAACCCACATACATACTTCCAAAATAACCAACAAAAAACCACTGTCCACCCAAAACAAGACCACCAACCAAAACCAAGTGGAATACGACAGTTAATGGGACTGTTTGAGGTTTATTTATTTTTGTATTTTACAAATCTGGTGTCATTTATACATTTATCAATTTTGTAAATACTTACCTATTTAGACATTTTATAAATGTATATATAAATACATAAAGTGTTTTACAAGTACATATAAAGATAGATGAAATCTCTTATATATATTCATAGCTGCCAATTTATGTATTTTTAAATGCACATGAAACCTTCAAACATTAAACTGCTGACTGGTTGACAACTTGAAGTCCAGACACAGAGCCATGGTTTCAAGGCATCGCTTTTGATCTGTTAGTTGACCAGGCTGTCAAGCTGATTAACTTCACAAATAAAGTTCAGGATAGCAAATACATACACGTAGCAAGCAATAAGCTACAGCTTTACGTGAAATGATTTGAAGAATGTCGTGAGATACAAGTGTTAAAAAGCAAGTGACACATCATTAATGTAAACTGGCAGAAGAAAAGGCGGTAAGAAAACTGCAGGTCCCACTACATTCACCAGATGTAGAGACTGAAAGACAATGTACAAAATGGTCTAGCAGTAAGAAAATAAAGACAGACATTTTTCCTGTGAAATCTTGCTGCAGATTATATGCTTTTCTTTTGTAACAGCCAGTACAAGGGTTTGTGCAGCCAGAAAACATTTCCAGTCAGCTGGGTAAGATTTTCCCTCTTGACACACAAAGCCATTTCTTTTTCAAGATCAACCTCACTGCAACAAGCTCAACATGGAAAATTATAAATAATATCTTCTAATTCGTAACATATTAAATGTAGACACTAAATTTAAATCTTTCTTTTAGTAACTAAATAATCATTTCCGTAAATAGCATACTAGGAGACTGGTTTGTTGTTTTCACCTACTGTATATAATGCCAAAAAATTCATACACTCTTTAAAAATATTTCTGGGTATTTAAGAAACAATGTGAATAAAACTATTTACTTACATGTACATGTACTTGTCCAGCTTTGCTGCAAAATGGCGTGGCATTTCTCCACATCCATAGTAATTTCTGTCGTTTTCAGGTAGATGATCCACATCATGGAATATTATGCAGTCCCAGACAGCATCCTTCATAGCCTCTTTGAAGCCAACATTAAAGAGCATCGCACGATTAAAAGGTTGTGTACCTGTCTTCACACAGAAAACAAAGGAGACATTGTAAAAATCAAGAATAGACAAAAATTTCAATACTGTGAGAAAAACATACTCTAACACACACACACACCAAAAAAAAAAAAAAAAAAAAAGACAGTGATGCCTCTTTTGACCAGCTGGTCATGCTGGGTTGGATGCACCCCAGGATGGGGTTTGCCCTCCTGGGTGCCAGGGCACACGTTGCTGACTCTTGTGAGCCAGGTTTGAGCCTGGCTCCTGCTGCCAAACAGCACCCCCAGATTCCTTTGTGCAGGGCTGCTCTCCAGTCACTCCTCTCCCAGTTTACACTTGTGCCTGGCTTTATTCCATCCTAGGTGCAGAGTCTAACATTTTGACTTATTAAATTTCATCCCATTAATCACTGCCCAGTGTTCCAATTTATCTAGATCCCTCTGCAAGGCATCCCATCCCTCAAAAGTCAACCACACCTTCCAGTTGGATATCATCCGGACCTTGCTGTGGTGCATTCAGCTCCTGCATCCACTGAATGTAAGGCCCTGGAATTGAGCCCTGAGGAACACTGCTGCTGACCTACTTTTTTGCCTTGAAAACTTACAAGGACAATAGATTCTAAGAGGCCATGTTGTTACCTACAAAATATCAGCCCATGTTTGAAAGAAAAACATCATGTGTCTGGCCACTGCTTAAACTGGGGAATGGAGGTGAACTTTCCTTTTTCATTTAAAGGAGCAGAAGAGTAGAGTAACAATTTTTCAATTCTGGATTCATCCAAATCTTGGTAAGAATATCAAATCCCTTTTAGTAAGAGATCTTGAAAGTCACTTTTCAAATAGATGCTGTTACCTGTTCAACCACATAGAAGGCAAATTCCAGCCGCTGCTTCTGCAACATAGGTATCAGATGACGGAAGAAAATTGGAAGATGCTCGTGACGATTCCGAAAAGGAATAAGGATAGCCACCTTCAGGAGGAAAAAAAATTAAGCTATTATATCAGCATTTAAAAATTTTAGTATTTCAATACAGATCAAGTTTCCTGTGGCTTTTCAACTTTTACATTTAAATTGGCTCAGTGTTTTACATGCTGCTTCCCGCTAGGAAAGTGTGTTGGAAATTTGCTCAAATAATTAAGAAAAAAAATTTGATTAAAAAACAAATAAACAAGATTTTCATTTTATGTTCACTTGCTTCTAGTTATACTTCAAGCAACAGACACATAGGACAGATTTGCATCCATATGATGAAATATTTAGGAACAACAGCTAATGAACCTTCAAATGTTCTCGATGATCCATTTCAAATTTTTCTCCTAGCTGAAGTTTCTTCTTGAGCACAGATGGCGTACTACAAATACTATGAGATACTACATATATAGCACCAAAAGACTGAGTGCTTGCAGTGGTAAACTATCCTTACATACCAACAAGAAAAAGTAAACCAAAACGAAAATCAGCATCTCACCTTCCAGCGTGGCTTACAGTCATTTGGTTTCCAGTGTCCTCCTGGTTTAATGTCTAAATCTTTTGAAAACAGTTGCTGAATTTCATCAAAACTAATTTCACTCATATTGACATCAATAAGGCCTCCTAAAGAGAGGAAAAAAGCTCTTATTTATTCATTTCAGTTAAGACACTTGATCTAACTCTACAAGGAGTATCACAGACAAATGGCATCAGAAATTTGTAGTTACACTATCTACAGATAAATACCAATTTATACTATCATCCTGATCTTTAATTTTTACAGAATGAATTTCAGTGTTTCCAAAAACAAACATTCCTTCCATAAACAGAATGAATTTCAGTGTTTCCAAAAACAAACATTCCTTCCATAAAACCTATCAACAAAACACTCATTTCAGAGGACACAGAACAAGAAAAGTAATTTGAATTCTGCATCTATTACAGAAAATTTGGATTGCCTTTCATTTCAAGTACCACTATTAACAATTCTACATCATCTGCACTACTGAACCTTTACTCAAATTCTGTGTGCCTTCCTCCTCCACTTCCACATTAAAAGAAAATGCATCATCACTACACTCAACAAACTTCCTCAATTTAAATTTTAGCTGATATGCAGGTTTCATGTAGAGTCTTCATCCACTAATTCACCACTATCTGCTTCAAACCAATTCATAGCAATGGGCTGGGTTTGAGAATTACCACTGGTAGAACTAATGACCCCAATGGGAAAAGCATTTGCAAAAGGCATGAGAGTGGAATTCAGTAAGTTATTTAATGAAGACCACAGTACAGTTTGAAAAGAATCAGGTTATTAACACTTAGTTGATAGCTGAAAGTTGTCAGTCCTTAGCTTATGCATGTGAAAAAGTTCAAAACTGGAAATAATGATTCAAAGTAAATACCCACAAAAGCAATAGAAAGAATCAAGAAAATCTGGGGAGAAGACTAATGTAGCAGTCATTAACCAGAAGCTCAAGCTGTTCTTCAGCAACACTCTAAATCTTCAAATAAAAATCTTGCAAGAGCACTCTGACAAACACCATAAAATATTCTTCTTATTTTTGTCTAGAAAGTTAAGTATTTTGGTGAGGGTTAGTTTAAAGTCAGTCAAAAAATCAGTGCTGTTTTCTCCCATGTGTCCATACCCAAAAGATCCTATTTGTGCCCAATACATTTCTTTTTGTCTCCGAATTGACTAGTTATCTAAATCTTTTGAAAATATTGAAATTTTTGGAATATACTAGAAATATCTACTGCTTTCAGAAGAAAGTAGAAGATACTGCAAGAGCTATTTCAGTTTTGGATATGATTAAATATAGTACTTGCAAAGGCAGAAGGTAGCTATTTTTTTAATGTAAAATCATAGGTGAAAAATTACCAAGAACAGTACCCTA
>VXAZ01006875.1:0-23014 GCA_013399875.1 Gymnorhina tibicen
CTCTTTTGCCTCAGAAAAGAGCAGTTCCTCAAAGAGGAGGAAACTGAATACAGGAAATAAAGAAGGACACCGACTGGAGCCAGCGGGGAGGAGTGTGTCAGAGTGCTGAAGGTGTTTGGCATTTCCTTCTTCCCGGGCAGGGAAGTAGGATGCTGTTCCTTTGCACTGCAGAAGGATGTTCTCTTCCGAGCTGTGGCTGTGGGCACTCACCTGTCACCGTCAGCTGCACAGCATCGCTGCGCTGCACGGCTCCGGCCCCAGCCTTGTTCTCCGCCTCGCAGAAGTACGTCCCGCTGTCCAAGGGCCGCAGGCTGTGCCACGCCAGCTCAGCCCCACTGGCCAGGAACGTGGTTTGCCCTGCTGGGGTGCTCCGGTACCAGCGGTAGTTGATGGGAGGGGATCCGCTGGCCTCGCAGGTCAGGCTGGTGCTGGCTCCGGCCGGGACCGTCAGCCCCAGCTCTCCAGCTCTGATGATGGGCTTGGTGGCTGCCACTGGAAGACAAAGCAGAGGGGCCCAGGTCACAGAGCCCTGGCTGTGGCGGGGATGGTCCCCCTGCCACAGCAGTTCTCGCTCTTGCTGTCAGTGCCTTCCCAGGAGGAAGCAGCTCAGCTCTCATTCACCTCCCCGCACAAGATGAGCTCGGCTGTGTCCACACCAGTTGTGCTGCCCGTGGCACTGGTGTCTTGCTCTCTGGGCTGAGGATGTCTCTGTGCCTCTGTAAACCCCCCACACTGGGTAGAGGGAGGGCAAGCAAATGCTGATGAAATTTAGTCAAAAAACAGCCATGCAGTATCCCTGGGACTTCCCTACTGCTGCATGCCCCTGGGGAACACTGAGCCGTTGGCTACAGATAGAGCCAGGGATGAACTGGTAACTGAGGAGCCACAGGTCCTCCCCCAGCCGCAGGGTGCTGTGTTCTGGGCAGAATTTCTCTCTATTTGCTGCTTCTTGCTGGAGGCTGACACTGGTCAGCAAAATGCTTCTGCATGGGAACATGTGGTCACTTCCTATCTGCTCTCTCCAATTCCCAAAAGCCTTTGTGAGCCAAGCCTTCCCCTCATGAACAGCCTCCTTCTTGGATTTACCTTTAACAACCTCCAATTTGGTGGTGATCTCCTTTGCTATCAGGCTGTTGTTGCTGTCTCTCCAGGTGACCTGGCAAGTGTAGGTTCCTCTGTCAGAGACCTCCAGGTTCAGGATGAGGAGAGACACATTTCCTGGGGCATCCTTTGGGATGCTGACTCTGTCCCTGTACTCTGACAGGAGAACATGGTCACCGGAGCCATCCCTCCGAAAGATGGTGCCTGAACCCTTGTCATGTACCACAGTCCAGGTGAGGGTTTGCTGCACAAGGTCCTCCACAGGCACATAGGCACAAGGCAGAGTGACAGACCCCTTCCAGACACCGCTGATCTCACTGGGGCCACTCAGGTCCAGAAAAGCTGCAGGAAGAAAGGAGGATGAAAATTAAGCCACAAAGCAGCCAGGGTGAAGGCAGCTCCCAGGTGGTAAAGCTATGGCAAGAGCATTGGCAAAGAGAACCCACCAGATGAGAAGCACAGGCAGCGTGGGGATGATGAGGGATGGGCTGCTCAGGGGTGGGTTAACCAAAAATCCATGTGGCATGAGGCAGATGGACGGGAGGTGGCTGATGGCCAGGGGCACCAACTCCTGCCACGTGTGCAGCCTGGCTCTCCTACTCTGCCTGGTGCTTTCCTGCCACCACCATCACTGAGTACAGCACGGGGTCAGAGTTACTGGATAACTTAGGCCTGAGGGAAGGAGTTAGTTGGTCTAAAGTCCAAGTTGCAGCTCCCTGGTCTCAGCCAGTGTCTGCTCCAGACATCACCCTTGGGGCTTTTGAGGAACAGCAAAGACTTCTCTCCTCCACTGCCTATTTGTTTTTCTGAAACACACCACTCTCTCAGCCTAAGCCAAACATGAGAAGCTTAAACCATGGGGTAAAGAAGCCTAAAACTCTTTACATTTTCCTGTAAAAATGAGGGCCATTGCCTTTGTCCAGTACATTTCTCTCACTCTGAGGACTGAATCTAAGCTTCCACAGACATTTTTTTACCTTTTCTGATGGTTTCCAAACCTCCCTTTTCCTGGAAACACAAGCACTAATCAGACCCTTTGTGTTCCATGAAATAACTGTCACATGTGTGGGATCTCTGTCCTCCGTGTCCATGGGTGTGACTGTATTGCAGAGACCAGGAAATGAATCCAAGCATAGTCAGCAGGAAAATGTGATATTTAATTAATTAATTGTCCACTTATATGTCTTAATCCCACAAGAATATTGGTCAGTACTCCATCCACCCCTTAGGGTGATTGGATGAAGTCTTAAAACATCCATTTCAATAACATTACACCAGTGTACCATAAACAAGACTCAGACAAACACCAGGTGTCCAGATAGTTACAGAAAAACATCTTATTGTTTTCAAAGCTTGCATGAGAAAGAAAAGATTCACACAGAACACTGCAAGAAGCTGGAAAATCCTTCTAACAGGCTTTTCTGTATCCACGCATGGGCAGCGTTTCCACGGCCTCATGCACTGTTGCACTTTGCAGCCACTGGATCTGAGACATCTGGAGGCCCAAGCCAGCAGCACACAGACTTCGCCTTTTTGCCATATCTCTCTTCCCAAAACAGAGCCACCCCCCAAGCACACGTAGACACCCCAGCACAGGGCAGGGGCTGCCCTGGGCAGGGGTCTGTGCCCAGACCAGACTCACCGCTGCAGTGGAGAAGGGAACTCACGAGCACGGCTGCTCGCAGCAGCCTTCCCATCCTTCCCGGGGCCACGGCTGCTCCCCCTCCAGCCAGACTGACCCACTTTCCCCAAGCTGGGGTAAATCAGGAACACTTCCCTGCCTGTGCTCACTCTGTCACTGAGCGTCCAGGAAAACGGTTGGTGGTTTTTCCTTCCTCTTTATCAGAAAACAAGTGTCTCAGTGACCACTGTCAGAGGCGTGGACAGAGCGGAAACCCTAAAGAAGTGTGCAAAGAGGAAAGTTTAAAAATTACTTCTACTCTATTTCATATTTTCTGCTGAGTATGTTTTCCCCCCTTCTGTTTTTTAAATTTTTTCCTTTATTTCTTTTGATTCCTAAGCAACCATTTCTTCCTCTTTTCCTCCTTGTATTGCTTTTTTTATTGATGAATAAGCTTTAACATGCAATTACACACACACAGGTCTGAGATAGAACTCGTAAGGAGCTGAACCTTGGTCCTCACAATTCACTTTCTCACCAGCTTCTGTGACACCCACCACTATGTTTTAAGTTAAGGTTAATGAAACACCTTAAATTTTTACATTACCAGTACGAGACAGATGATTGTTGCAGGCCCCTTCCAACTGAAATATTCTATATCACTGTACCACATTTAAGAGATGGGGAATTCAGGTATAAAAATCTAAACCCAAAAATTTCCCAAGAGCTGCAGATACCTAGACCACCAATACTCAGAGAGCAATTTAGCTGCTTGGTTTAATTGATTAATTGTTTTCGATTACAAGCCCTGACTGGGGCCGTACATCCCTGCAGTGCCTTCAGACTGCTTTGGAAACAGGTGAACATGGAGATGCCCAGAGAGAAAAAGAGGAACTTGTCAATGTACAAAATTTTTGAGACCATAAAATCATGGTTTCTTAACTGAAGTGATGTATTATTAATTAAATGTTATAGTTAATCTCTGTAATTCAGTAATTGAGCACTAGGCCTGTTTAAGAGAAGTATCTGTTTTCTATTGAAATACTCCTTTCAAAGGATTTTACTGCCTTTTGATGTCTTCTACAACTATTAATTTTTCTTCTGCTCCAATGAAAGAATCTCTTCTGCTTCATTGCATTCAGCTGAACTGAAATGAGCCTTTGCTGTTGTTACACCCAAATTCGACATCCCATCCTCAAATACAAGTAATCAGACTAATTCAATGCAGCCAACGAAATCCCAGTCCCTGGTCTGGACACAGCCCTGCTGTAGTGATAGTGAGACACAGTTTGGGTCTGCAGTGACACAGTGGGATCCTCCCCTGTGGCCCTGTATTCCTTCACCAGAAATTTCCCATGAAATGCCACTCCAGCCTGCAGCCACTGGGATAGGGAGAAGCAGGAAAAGCTGCTGTAGGCTGAAGTGTTCACGTACTTCTTGGTTCAAGGGAGGAAAAGACCATGTTAAGGTCAAATCATTGGAACTCCTTTGCAAGGAACACAGGTTGCTGGAGGAGGGCAGAAGCCTATATTGTCTTGAACTAAGTCAAAAGGAAACTGTGCTGGTTTTGGCTGGGATAGAATTAATTGTCTTCACAGTGGCTAATATGGGGTTATGTTTTGGATTTGTGCTGAACACAAGGTTGACAATATAGAGATGTTTTTGTTATTGCTGATCAGTGTTTACACAAAGCCAAGGTTTTCTGCTTTTGTACGTCCACAGTGGTGAGAAGGCTGGGGGTTCATGGGAGACTGGGAGGAGACACAGCCAGCACAGGTGACCCCAAATGACCATACCACATGACATCATGCTCAGTATATAAAGCTGGGGGAAGAGGGAGGGGACATATGGAGTGATGGTGTTTGTCTTCCCAGGTCACTGTTACACGTGATGGGGCTCTGCTCTCCTGTAGGACAGGAACACCTGCCTGCCCATGGGAAGCAGTGAATGAATCCTTAGTTTTTCTTTGCTTGTGTGCTAGCTTTTGCTTTCGCTATTAATCTGTCTTTATCTCAACCCACAAGTTTTCCAGCTTTTGCCCTTCCAATTGTCTCCACAATCCCACTGGTGGGAGAGTGAGCGAGGGGCTGCATGGGACTTGATTGCTGGCTGGGGTGGAAGCACAACTGGAATATATCACTAGCGGGACCTGGACCAACTAGGAAGCTGAAACTCAAACTGTGTGACTAAAAAAGCTGTTGTGGTGGTTTGAACCTGAGTTGATGGACAGTTGTATAGACCAATAACGCTTCTCGAAATTTATCTATTTAAACCGCATGGAGGGGCGGGAATTCTCTCTTGATTCCGGCTTTTAGACAAATAATTGGGCTGCTTGCTCGGCCTGGCTGGGCCGGGCCAGGCAGGGCTGGGGCCACCGCCCCGCGGCTCCGTGCGGGCCGGGATGGCTCCCCCGCCCCTCCTCGCCCCGCTCCGGTGCGGCGCATGAAGTGAAACTTTACACCGAGACTGCACCGAGACCGGCCCTGCCCGGCAAGGATCGTGTGACCAACCAGCTAAGTTCAGGGCCCAGGCCCGGGTGAGAGTGACCCCTTCAGCGCTGTCAGTTCACCAGAAGAGATGAAGCCGGCAGACATCAATCCTCGCCCAGGTCAGAGGAAAGGGAAAGGCAAAGGCACATGAATAAACACCATGATAGAGACACCAANTCGAAAACAGTTGTGGGGAAAGCTGTAAGTCGAGGGAAGGGACTTTGACATGCCAGCAGAAAACCACCCCAGGCGGCTGTTGTGCTGTGACATTGGAAGCCACAAGAAGACTGTTTCTTGTGGAGAAGCCCCATAGCATGGGCAAAAGAGACTCCTCTCCCTAAGTGAACTGATGAAAGACTATAATAGAGGTGATAACTAACTGACAGAATTCCAAATTTGTGTCTTTATGTTGTAGCTGGGAGGAGGGAGGAGGATGGGGGGAAGAGAAGTGTTCTGAAGGTTTATTCTAACCTTTATTATTCCTTTTACTTTTAGTACTGCTAATAAACTTCTTTATAGTCTTTAAAATTTAGAACCTGCTTTGTATTTTCTCCTAATTCTTATCTCACAGAAGGTAAGAAATGCGAACAAAACCACTACACTTAATTAGTGTTTCCGCCCGGAATTGAACTGAACCCACTACACATGTGTAGATACTTATTCACATATTTACATTTACCCTTTTGATTGGGGGAACGGTGGCAGGAAAAGTCTTCTCCTTTATACAATACAAGACTAGGCACCTGTACCTAAGGTGACTGTGGCAGCAACCCCTTACTTCTGCTTTGGGCGCATCTGTGCTATCATGATACTGCTTTTCAAAACAACAGTCTTGTTTTAGGAGACAGCAGAACATTCTGAGCATGGATGGATGAGGTGGCATCACACAGCTCCGGAGAGACAGAGCAAAACCAGGTTTTCTTGTATTCTGGAAAGCTCTGTTAGCAAGCACACAGGAGATATGAACTGATGGCAGGGATCCCATGGTCGGTGCGGGGAGGGCTGGGTTGGAACAGTGCAGAAGTAGATCTGAAAGGAGCATGAGAGGTGCAGTTGGCATTTTCTCAGTCTGCACTTGCCATGCCTAGGAGTGTTCTGTGAATTCCCAGCACATGAATGATAAGGAAGAGCAATCTTTCCTCCCCAGACAAAGAATGATAAAGCCAAGGAGCCAGTGCAGCAGCCATGTGGAGAAGGAAGGAAGCGGCTGCTGCAGTGAGGCCCCTGTGGTCGCAGGTAACGAACTGGTGATGCATCAGGCTGCAGTGCCCCCACGCAGCCTGGCACATGGGGCTGGTGACCACTGCCTGGGTGCTGGCCCTCAGGCACAGGCTGGGCAGCAGCTGCACTGCGCTGGAGGTGCACTGGGCTGCAGACAGATTCAGCCAGCTTATCATAGCAGAGGAGTCTATCTAAGCTCCACGTGCCAACCCACTGCTGTGTCCTTGTTATCCTGAAGCAGAGCAGCATGTTCTGTATAAAGATCCTTCTTCTTGGCAGTGGAAATGATGAACACTTTCATTCTTCCAGGAAAATCCCACAGAAACTGTAACACCCACAGTGTCAGTTACCCCAGGCAGGGTCTGCACCGGGTGCCATGTCTGGATCCGGGGTCTGCCTGATGCTACAGATAATCTGGGCTGTTCCCTGTGTCCTTCTATTATCTCCAGTAAATATTATAATCCATACCTTGTGGAGCTGAAGGCCTTTCCTACTGAAGGCTATGGAGAATGTGCACAGGTGCACTGTATCTGGTGTATTTTTCAGCACACATGGTATTTTGAACTTTCACATCATCCCTTTTGAAAAACCAGTCCCAGGTGCCCTTCTCCTGGGCTCTGGAAACAGACACTAGGCTTTCCTCATCATCCTAGTTATTCCTGAACCAGCATCATGAGACCACACCCCAGGAGCATGAAAGCTCTTAATTCTGGAAGAATCAGTAAACAGGTTTGGGAAACATTGGCACATATAGGAACACACACAAAGAATGTACAAGAAACACAGTAATGTTTTTGCAATTCTTGAGTTTAATTACTTCAGCATGTGGGTTTTTCTTGCTATTCAGTCTTCCCCTTTCCATTGCAATCTTTCTTAGTAAAGTTGCACAAATACTTTTCCCAGACCAGTACATAAACCAGACACACAGATGCACTAACTTTTTTTTTTTTGCAATTTTTTTAAGCCTTGGTTTCTTAACTTCTTAAGAGAGAAAGTATTAAAAACCCATGATGCACTCAGACCCAATATCTGACAGTGAGCTGCACTGAGGGGAGAGGACTCTGTGACAGAGGAACATGACACTAATCCGTAACAGGAATTACAGTCCAACCTGTGCAGGGAGTCAAGAGGTGCAGATCAACCTCCCAGAGAACTCTGTTGTCTGCATGGTGCTGTCAAACAGCACACCAGAAAAGTCTGGTTTTCACTGTCTCAGTCTCGGGTAAAACTGTGGCCTTTGAGAAGGAATTAACAAACCAAACCTGACCTGGGACAGATGCAACATGCTCACCTCCCCCTCTCCCTTCAGCCCTTTTAAGACTATTCAGCCCTTGGCCTCAAGAAGTCAGCAAAAGAAAGACTGTGAAGGCTTGAATAAGACAAACTTGACAAAAGGCAATTCAAAAGATGGAAACAAGAAGGGTCACAAGGTCAGAACAGGTACAGCACAAAAATAAAATGACACTGAAGGTGTTACACACTCAGGAGCAGGACCTTCCTTTGCAACTCGGAGGTTTGACAGTGAAGCACAAATCCAACAAAGTCAGGCCAGCATTATTACAGGTAATATGCATTATCTAGCAAACTTCAGAATATCTACTTTGGATTCTTGAATTAAAAGAGCTCAGCACTTATTAGTTCAGGAACGTTAGAGAGAACAAAGGTTGTAGGTAGCCTGAATTCCTAAAACTGGAAAAAATTTAAAGTAATTGTGCTGGTAGGAATATCAGGTGATATTATCCAAGGGGGTTTCTACCTGCATCCAGGCCTCTTGCAGCCCCAGCAGTTCGCTGTCACACTTCAGCACATGGCAGGTTTGTGTGGGCTGGCAAAGCTATGACATGCTTTGTACTAGCACACAACTCGCTGCTCTATTGACACCGGGGCTGGGCTCCACAGGGCAGCTGCTGAGAGAACTTGGGAAACAGTGCCACAAGAAACTTTGGGGAAAGACTTTTTGATGAAGCAGACACTAGTGTATGTAATTCATTGTCAAAAGACTCAGATGCATCTGGTTAGTTTGGCTTTAAGATTCCACGGGCAGAAATTGCAGCGCGAAGCCTGGTGTCCATACAGGGGCAGGGAACAATAGCTGCTACCAGCACAGAGATACCTTAATGTGACACCCTGTGTCAGTGCAAGGCACCCCAGGGCTCCCCTTCTTATTTTAGGGGCAGCTGCTGGCCTTTGCTGAACATGAATCAGTCCTACTGACCATCTCCAAGGACACATGACCTGTGAACTGGGGGCAGGTTACCCCGGAACTGCCATGCAATGTGCATGAGAAATCAGCGCTACACAGGGGGGCAAGCACTTCCTACCACAACTCCTACAATCCGGGGCAATGGATGTGTGCTAGCATGTTAAAAAATAATACTCCACAGTTAAAATGTCATTTTCCATAGGAAAAATGTTCCCTATACCTAGGAGCAAATCTAGGAGTACGAAAGTGATCTAAGCAGATGCAAACAATTGTAGCCAGTAACTATCAAAAAAGAAATCTCAAATTAAAAACAAAATTTAAAAACAACTTAATTCCAAACAGTAGGCAAGCCACCTATTGAAGCAGGCTCTCCAAAGAGTAAAACCCAGGTTCAAAATATTACACACCACATTACTATCCAGCTAATAAAAACAAACACCACCCCCCAACAAAAAAACCCAGCCAAACTTTACAAACAGGATACAAACAGATTTCCTCTTGCAATAAGAATATTGGATAAAAAGTTACGGAATACACTGTGGTATGTTTACAGGGTTGTTGTTCTTCCCCTCTGTCTGGTGCCTTCACTCCACCAGCTCTTGTTGAGCTTGTGTTCACTTCTCCCAGCTGTGCTCCCTGCTTGCAGCAAGAGAACTTCCATTTGTCTGCACAGAACAGGGTCCCCAGGAAGCAGGTAAGGACCAAGCTCACACGTTTTGCTGCTCCACTCCTTTGGTGGTTATTCCACAGCAATAAGCCAGTTACAGATGTTCTATGAGTTCAAGAAATTTCTATCTCAGAGGCCTCATCTATGAAGTTAGCAACAGGACTGAGAAGCAGGAGTGGAAACAGTTTATACTCTCCATTCCCATCTTCTGGGAGGAGAGGCGGATCACCCATTCCCAGAGCGTCCAGAGGCTCGGCCTGGCTTGCTGGAGCTGCAAGTGGCACAACGGTTCCACTGGCTGATGGAGGCTGGAGAGCAGGTTTCTCCTCCAGGGGAGGCAGCAGAAAGTCTTTCGGATCGTCCACCTTCCCTGCAGCTTCACCTGAAGGCAGCTCTTCAAATAAGGAAAGCAGAGGGTTGGCCCTGTACTGGATCAGCTGCATGTCTGAGGGAAAAACAAACAGTTCAAAACTGTTTCACCAACTGAAGGCTCTTATTCAAGGCAAGGAAATCTGGAAAGGTTGCTTCAAACTTGGTGTACTACAGGAAAGCCCAAGCTGGGCTGGGACAAACCCTACACCCATGGCTGTCAGAGTGAAGCTAAAGCCCCTGTGCCTGGAAACATCAGTGCCTGAAGCCCACTCCAAGCCCCTGACTCTCACAGCATGCAGTGCCAGCACTGCAGTGGTAACCTGAGCAGCACTGCCTTTGAGGGGATCACAGCCTGTGTAGGAGATACTGCCACAAGGACATTTGCAGTTCTGCTCCCCACTGTGGCACTCGTGTCACATTTCTATGTGAAAAAGGACACAGGATAGGACCCATGTTTTCTGTGTGAAAAGCCAGGATGGGTTTTTTCTATCTGAAAAACAGGATGGGCCTGTTAAGACTCAGGCACAGCTTCAAGATCAGTGAAACATCATAGTCTTCACAAAAAGCTTAAGCCCAGACCAAAGAAAGAGATATTACAGGCTACAACAATTCCATTTCAATATACAGTTTTCAAAGAGTGTAGAGCTGCCCCAGCACTCAGTATTCCTTCCTGCCTACCTTTGCTTCCTGCTGTTTCCCTCTCACTTGCTCCCAGACCTTCAGTGCTTTCTGCCAAGTTTCCCATCTGAAACAAAGCAGACAGAGTTAAGACAGAATGTTTAACAACAACAAAATGGAAGTCTTTACTGACTGGTTAACAGCATTAGATGTTAAAGGAGAAGGGAAGAGAGATGGAGCAACTGAGCAATGAGCCTGTTGTTGCACATGAAGGCCTGCACACAGGAGCTCCCAGAAGGAGGCACAGTGAAACACAAACTTAACTTACTAAACAAAACAAGCTTCTGACTAGCAAATATTTGTTTTACCTTCCAAACCAGAAGCTTTATTATAATCGGTCTTGTTGGGGTAACAGTTAAACATGATTTCATAATGTAATTAAATTTTGCAGGCACTGCTTAAATGCAGCTGCATTTTACATCAGTTGTAGTCTAAGCTCTTCTGACTGGGAAATCCTAGTTTAAATATTATTTCAGGACTACAGCAAAAGTAACACTTGCAAGGGGGTTTTTTTAATAGTATGAATCAACTTTAGGAACTGGACCAAGAGAATTAAGTTTGTGCTGAACTTCTGTATATCTTCTGAGGAAATCCCATACAGCCATGTTCAGAACAACTACAGTGTATTGCATTACAATTTTCATTTAGTACTTTTCCTTCCGTCTTCAGACAGGCATTCTGAGTGTATGACTGCACTAGGACTGGAAATTATCTTGAGATCCCTCTTAAATTCCGACATGCCAACACTGATAATTGAAACCCTGGAGTCAGCTGGATGAGATGAACCAGCAGTGTCACCCTGAGCCACCAACCCCGTTCCCACCCTTGAGTTACATCAAGCAAGATTCAGCTCCCAGCATCACATTCGCCTTCCCCACCAAGAAGAAAATCTTAATCTTACATTTTCCATACCAGGGGGAGTTTCCATCAAGCTCATATCCAGGGCTGGCAGCTCAGGATTAAATGTCTGAAAATAAAACCAGACCATATGTCAACTAATAAAGTTCTTGAAATAAAATTGCAGAGAGTTCCTGAAAGGACTGCAGGACCCAGTGTGCTGCTCCTTACACTGAAGCATGGGGACAGTGGCTCCTCCATGGGCCTTCAGCTGGGAGCTTCAACCTGTGGCAGTAAACCGAGGTCACAAGAGGAGAAAAGGTTACCCTATTTCCCAGTGATTCCAGGAATACAGCTAAGTTTCACTCCGTATCATCCAGCTGAATCAAACACACAGCCAGGATGTGATGATATGTGATTGAGGCTTGAGAAGAAGTGAGGCAGTTTTTCCTTTTTCTTCCCCGCTTCAGTTCTGTAGAACAGAAATCCCATACGACCTGGGAAAGGCTCCCAGTATTACCTTGTACACTGTGAATACCGATGAATCATTCTATTTGTAACTATTTGCTTTCCAAGATGTTGCCCCCTCTTACCCATTACAACATGGAATAAACTAGTAACATTTCATGATGCAACCTGAGCAGTATTTCTCAGAAATCAGGAATAGTGAGAAGACACTCACGTCGCTGAACGCTTCGGCACCGAAGTTGTACTGCTTCCCTGACAGCAGTGCTTGGAGCTCTTCAAGGCTGGCATCGATGCAGTTCAGAAAATCCTGAATTTCTTCTCTAAAAAGACAAAATTACATAATACTGTAAGGCACAGGTAGCAGGCAGGGCCTTCTCTTGCCCCACAAGGCAGGTTGCCTACAATCCAGAATAGCCAAATGGATGAAACTGCATTCCTGTATCATCTTTCACTCCACCTTTCACTCTTCGAGGTACCAGTACAAGGGAGACTACCTGAACAGCAAGCACAACTACAGCTATCAGGTCAAAAAGCAGTTCCTTCTTCCATACCTACTCCTTCCCTCATTTTAGTATCTGGTCAATGTTCTCAGACCCCAGCCTGTACACCAGTATCTGTTTAAACAAAGGTACAATGGCTTTCCCCTGGACAAAAAATTGTAATAATCTGGTAATAATCTGGGCCTGAAGGAACTCTACCTACTTTGAAACATCGCCTTGTTGCCAAATTGGACATGTTTCCACGGACAGTGGGCAGGACATGAGGGACAGTGAAGAACCTGAAAAGGCAGCAGCAGGCACAGTGCCCGCACTGCATGTCTTGCTATGCCATGAGGTGCTCCTGTACTGAATTTCCAGTGCTGAGGAACGGGCAGTTCCAAGGCACTGTCCCACATCCTGCAGTGCCCAGGAGGGAAGATATAGGAGGGAAGATACAGCAGGGCCTTCAGACCATACGAGTGCTGGGACACCACCCCAGACCCTCCTACCCGCCGCTGACCACAGCAGAAGAGCTGTAGGAGCAAGGGTTAAAGCTTTAACCTCGATACAGCTTTTCTGCAGCCGCAGTGATGGTGCTGGCAAAGCTCAGGGACTGGAGTGCAGCTGGGAGCTGCTCATGCAGCCACTGTGGAGCGGGAACCCACAGCCTGTACCCCTGATCCAAGGCTGTGTGATCTGACAGGGCACATGGGAAACAGCTTTGCACAAATGAGGGGCAGAGAAGGAAAGGACCAGTGAGATGACCACCACGACAATCTACATCCAGGTCCCAGGAACGAAGTGCCCACAGTGCCCTTCACCTGCTGCTTGGCAGCACCTGGCCGTGCCAGCAGTGGGCTGATGGGACACACTGACGGACACACCAGCACTCAGGCACACCTGTTACCATAAAGGTAACAGGGACACTTACCCTTTTTCAATGTGTGATGCCAACACTTGGCTTTTTCAAGCCCTGGTAACAAAGGTGCAGAGAATTCACTTCATCAGTGACAATTCAAAAGCTAATTCCCTATGTTCTGCCAAACAACACACCCTCCGAAACTCCCACAGGATGCCACAAGGTAACAACAGCGTAACGCTTTTCAGAAACAAGTTAATACCTGTCCAGCAAAGGATCATTTTGGTTTCCAGAGTTGTTCTCATTCAAGATGGAGTCAATTACTGACACGGGGTCCTCCGGAGCATTTGGCTGTGCAGTGTGGAGTTCCACAGCAGCTGTGCCTGTTTCACCAGATTTGCTGGCATCGTTTATTGGAATTGATGGGACAGGTTCTGCACAATTTAACTCACTTGGCTGAGATACTTGACAAAGAGGTAACCCAGGATCCAGAGCTGCCTGTGGCTCTCTAAAATATGACCCAAACAGAAACAACACACAGGAGAATTTATCAACTGCATTACTATTCATTTCAGGTTTAGTATCCCAAATCTTAGTAAGATTAGGCCACTCAAGGGTTCAAATAACAAACTGGTCTTTAGAAAAAGCAGCAAAGTGGCAGATGAAGAATCTCTTACTACAGCTTATACAGAGACCACGTATGAGATCAAAACACCCCTTTTTCCCAGGCAAAAAGCAGCAGTACAGTATATGGGATTTAGGCAGGAGGGAAACTCCTAAAAGACAGACTCTGGAAAGAAAACATTCCAAATCAGTCCATATTTCACTCTGGGTATAACAACTAAATGGGTTCTCACTAAAATCTGTTGCCACACAGAGAATGCCTTCCCTAGGATATGCTTAGTGAGACCAGTATTGAAACTTGAAATAAAACTATACATCTTGATTTGTTTGTTAGCAATCTGAATACATTTTGGATTATTAGAAACCTATATATGCATTCAGATCCCTGTTCAGTCAAAAAGTCAAGTATGTGCTTATTTGTTGAATAGACAGAAAAGTCTCAGCAAATTAAACCTGAAATGTCCAGCAGCCTGACAGGCCTCCAGGGACTCCTGAAGAGACATGAGCTCTGACAATGGCCAAGGCTATCTGCTGTAGAAGGACAGCATACAATAGGCCTGTCATGCACAAATGGACATTCAGAGAGATATTCTGTTTCCCAGAATCCATATGGATTCATATGGAACATTAACGTAACTACACAATTAACCCAGGCATAAATACTTCATATACTTTGGACATACCTGGCTCTGCCACTTGTGTGTGCCACAGCAAGGAGGCCATTGGTGGCATTTTCCAGGGTGTCAGTGATATCTCGGATTATCAGACCTGTACCATTTCCATCCTCTTCATCTGCACTATGTTCAGAAAAAGCCATCTGCAGATACAGCACAGAATGAGTAAACCACAGGCTCTGACCTTTTCTTTTTTCATACTGAAGCCCCATTCTCCTTGCAGCTTCTCTTTCCTGTTCACATTTCATCTGTGACCAGTTGCACTGATTTGCATGATTTTACAGCTAGAGTGATGCTCTAAAGTTGCCCATTGCCCGTTACAAAAGGGAGAGCATTTGATTACAAGGTTAGGGTATCTGTAGCCATGAAGAAGACTGGTATCACTGTGTATCATCCTGTCCAACCCACTATCCCTGGGGAGACTTACAGCTTGGCCACTCTCCACAGGGATGCGGACATACTGACGACTGTACTTGGAGGGTGAAGCACCCGCAGCATCTGTGAGAGACCTGAGACAAAGCACAGCTTTAGTACACCCTGACTTCCAGAGAGAAGAGCTGCAGCAGTGCCAAATATGGGCAGTAGTGGTTATCATTCTTTCCCTCCCAAGAAGCCTGGCTTTTGGGAATGTGTGTCAGGAAGGGTTCTGCAGGCAGCCTGCACTACACACACACACACAGTGGTTTGGAAGAAGTCAGTTATGCATGCATGTTTTGAGATTTACCACTTCTGATAACTGTGACCTTTGGCATTTAAAATGTATAGAATATTCTCTTCCCACCCATTTTAGTGATAAGGAGGAAATATTTATTTTGTGCTTGACTGAATTCTATCAGCTTTCTTGAGTTTGAATATACAAGTGATAAAAATATCTGTCACACAACAAAAACTGATTTATCCCTATAATTCATATCTGACACTGATCTGGGACCTATCAAGTAATTACCTTTTTCTTTTGACCCCAACAATATAATTTCCTCGCATCAAACTTAGTATAAATTGAAGAATCTAAAAAGGAAGAAGAAAAGAAAACCAAAACCAAATGGTCAGCATAGCAATCCTAACATTAAATTCTTAATTCAGATTTTACTATAAAATTATACAGTTATGTGACAGAAACTAACAGGTATTTAAAAAATCCATTTGCAATGGTATCTTAAAGAATAAAGCAAGAGTTACAAACTGCATAGAAAAATTATCCCACTTGCACAGTTGGCTTTTTTTTGAAATGCAATATAACAGCACAAGTCACTAGAGGATTCCAGACCAGAAACAGCTGAGGGATAAACCAGAGAATATTTTTTCCAGCGTGCAAGCTCCTACAGTTTCTGCGTTCCAAGTTCACTTCTCAAGTGGTCTAAGTGTATCCTGGTCCAAGATCTTTCACAGACTCCGTTCCATGTGCCTGCAATCTCTCAAGTTCTGGGCTCCTGTTACCATGCACTGTCTCCACACACTGACATCCTACTATGACTTTTCCTTAGTGCTTTGCTTGTGGTTCTTTACTGTGCTACTTCTGGGACACTCAGGAACTGAGAACATTTTCTTTATGCTGTATTAATACAGCCTGTTCAGCTCTGTGTCATTTGTCATTCTACATAAGCAAAGAATGCCATGAAGTATCACAGAGGCAGGAATAAGGATGGTAGCACTGAAGATGCTGCAATGGTACCTTAGACAGCAGCTTCTGTTGTTGACTGTGCTTCTGCCTTAGAACTGCCACTTCTTTCCACAGGGCCTTATTTTCTCTGCAATGCAGAATAAATCAGAAGACAGAGGATGAACAGAGTTTACTTTATATGCTCTAGTTTTACAGCTTTCAAACTTTTAGAGTACCTTGCAGAACCAATGGCAACATTCCCTCTGTGGATAACTAACCCTCAGTTAATCCGATCCACTAGCATAAACTCTGGGTTAATTAAACTCCATGTTCCATCAGGCAGCATCAAACACTCACTTAGTAAGGACACCCTCATCCTCTGCTGCTCCACCAATAATCTTGATCTGAGGTATACCTTCAAAGCCTCAAAGCTGTTGAATAAGGACTTTGTGTTACACTCAGCCTGTTTCCAAACACTGAGAGCCTTGGGACAGATCTAAAGGTGGTGTTCAAGAGGATTGTTTGGTTTTTTTTTTAAGGAACAGAGAGAGGAAGGTATCTCCTGAACTCTGGTTGATATCTGCTGGCATACCAACGACCTGAATGAATTACAAGTGCCTATATGAAGGGGATCTAAGAGAACAGAGATGAGGATGTGCAAAGTCCACTTCCAATTAGAAAGAAAACAAAACACCAATTGTCCCTCACTGCATCTAACCATGTTTGTATTCAAAAAGTGAAATGCTTTTATTGCCCTAAAAAACTACTACAGGTGCTGGCAACCAGAGTGAAATCTCAAGACAGTCAACAAACTCCCAGTCTAAATCTCCAGTCTGTAACTGAATTACAAACACAAACAAGATTCAGAATGTTATGTGGGGTGGAATGGGCATTCTTAGGAAAAAATATAGCTTCACCTGTTTCCAGTTCACATGAAACCCATATTTAGCCAATCTCCATCAGATATAAGCAACATTCAATGCATAAGCACCCCAACACAGCCGAGTCTACCTCTTCATGTTAGCCAGCCTGACATCCATGTTGTTCTGCTGCTCTCTCATCTCCTGCACCTCAGACAGGACTTTGTGCAAATCCTCTGTGCAGACCTTGAGATCCTCAGTTCTCACTGCAGACACCTAGAATGGGTACACATGCTTTACTACAAACAGTGCATACTCCTTGCTGCAGGGAGAGTGCAGCAGGTCTGCAGAGCAGGACTGAGCCACATTAGAAGACCAGATGCCAATGCAATTCTTACGTGGCACAAAACACCACAACTGCTGCAGGTGACAATCCTTAGGACAGGCTGCACTGAATGAAAAAAAAAAAAAAGATGCCAATGAAAGCATGAGATTAGCACTTTGTACCTGGAGACAGTAGATTCATGACTGTAATTCACAGTAAAAACCACTGACTGCAAAAGGCTTTCCCTGGGGGTTCTCTGCCAGGCCTGGTGACAGTTTGCCCTCTAGTGTCACAGAGCAAACACCAGCCAAAAAAACCCCACAGCTGATAGTGGAAGAACAAGATGATCATATCTTCTAGGTGTAGGTAAATCTGGCAGCAAAGCAGTAACAAATTTCCATTAAGTTACTGGCAGATGAAGCTGTCTAGTTAGATGCAACCTACTCTATCTGAAAATTTATCCCACACCAGCTGAATTGCAGAGTCCCCTCTTGGTGTTTCCTCTACTACCTCTCTGCTCAGTGATATTCCAAAGTTATGGAGACTTGTCTGCAGAAAGAAGAGTCCAAACTGCTCTTCTGCTCACAGCAGAATCCGTGAATGCTGCTACTTCAAATGATGGTGGAAAAGCCATCAGGGAGCAAAAAGCTCACCATCTCCTTCCTGCACTTCTATATTAAACATTTTCCAGTTCCTTCAGCAACTCTCTGTGCAGCAGGAGCATTGTTGGCTGCAACACAATTCAGGATTTTGAAAAAGACAGCTCTATAGCGCATCACATGCACATCTGAATAACACATCCAGGTTTTGTGGGCATAATTTTGAACATCATTTTGCCAAATACTGACTATAATTGAGCCACATGGAGTCGTACCCTCCCAACCTATAGCCTGCTGGGAGTTTTCTTGTTACTCTGCTAAATTCCAAGGGGGATGGGAAAGCATCTCTTGTGGATTCCAAGGGGGAGGTGAAAGCACCAATGTGGGATTGGCCTGCTGAGGTCTGAGATAACTTCTGTGCAGGTTGGCTCACACATCTTGTCTTCCAAAGGGGAATGGGATGGTCAGAAGTGAACCTGTGGTGTTATAAACCAACATCCCATCCCTTGGTGCTGGAACAGAACACTGCTGTTGTGCAATCACTTCTCAGACATGACTAACTACTTTCTTGACATGATCCCATGGTGGAAAGGATGGATTGAAGGGTCTGACAGTTCTCCTCCCTGTCTGCAGTCCAGAAGCTTTGCTGTTTGTTGCAGTTAATAATTTATGCTAATGTACACAGGGTGCATCCCAAATGGAATTCATGGCTGTCTGATTTCTCTTCAGCACACCACCTCTCTGTGGGAAGTCAAACCAAAGTTGCAGGAAGTGGGTGGAAATTTCAAATGCAGCCAGCTAGCCTCCAAAAAAAACGGGCCAATCTAAATTCTGCCCAAGTACAAGGAGAAGCTCAAATACAAGCTCTTCAGAGTCCCCAACTGGCTAATCAGGGTATCTAGTCCTTGGGTGCTGAGGCACTGGCACAGGCTGTCCAGAGAAACTTGGCTGTCCCATCCTGGTTGGACGGGGCTTGGAGCAACCTGGTCTAGTGGGAGGTGTCCCTGCTCATGGCAGTGGGTGGAATGAGATGAGCTCTAAGGTGCCTTCCAACTCAAACCATTCTGGTATTCTGTGAAGACACACAGGGTACCTGCATACCAGCAGAGCTAAAAGTGAGAGTAAGTAAAGCAAGTCCTGCATTCAAACCTGCAGTCCTGACAGAGGTTTGAAATACAGTTTACAGCCAATACTGGAATATGGCCCTATTCCAGGCAGTAAAAGAGCAAGAAAATTAATGACTGTTTTGCAAAAAAAATCACTAACATTTCCTGTGCAACAAAGAATATCTTTCACCAACCTATTCAGCACTTCATATTAATGTCCTTGGCACTGAGCAGAGCTTTTGTCTTTCCATCTAGAACACTCCACCCAGTGCACCACCCCTGGGACACATGGTGCCACACCTTACGTCACCGTGCACCTGCCCCGCCAGGCGTGCACGCTGGGACACGCTGGTCACAGCAGCGGGGGAGCACAGCCTGAGCCAGCGCCACTGCATCGATTCTGGCTCCAAGCAGGGGCAGCTCAGTGAAGAATCAATCCAAACATAATTGTGACTCTCCAGCCTACCCTGGGCTTTTATTACCCTGGGCAATGCAGCCACACCTGACGACAGCCTACAGAAAAGATTCTGCTCTTCAAATGTCAACATGATGTATCATGATACTCTCTTCCGCAGGATATTATGGCCTGTAATGTGCCAATAGAGGATAAGTATCTGTGCAGAAACAGGTCAGACAAGGCCTGAACATAGAAAAGAAAAGCAGAAAGTGCTCATAAGGATGTAGCTTAGTGGCAACGTAGTTTTAAAGGAGCAATATAAGTTATGAAAACTCATCCAAATGAACTGGTTAGCAATGACCTTGCTAATTTTCAGTGAGTGCCAAATGGGAATGTATTTTCTTCTGCTTCTTTCACTTTGTGCCCTTCTCTGAGTTGGAGATGCTGACAGAACTGCAGACCATGCTAAGCTGCAATCAGGGATAGGAACTCTGTGGAGAAGGGCTGTGGTTTGATGATGATGCAGAACATGGTCCTACCCCAGTTCAAGAGCAACAGCAGAGCACGTTTTTTCTAAGCACTGGCACAAGGAGGCCCAGCCAAGCACCAGCCTGGCATTGTGAGGGAGTTTCCTTGGTTGCCATGGTATTTTCTGGCTGTGTTTGAAACACCCATATGTGCTCCTGAAAAGCCACTTTTCGTAATTAAGTGAAGTAAATATGTGCTTAGACTATACCTTGCGCTTGATGTTTTCCAGTAAATGTGCCTTCCCTTGCTTGAAGAAAGGGTGCTGGAACTCAATGACTGAACTTTTCTCTGCTGTGATGATACCATTCTCCAGAGCAATCACCTTCCTGAAACCATCTGTGGAGAGGAAGCAACAAAGGCGTTTCTTCCAGTTGAAAGTGGACTCTGAATACACACAGTTAAAGAAAAGTCCAGTGCTACCAAAACACTGACTGCACTACAGTTACTGGGAGCAGAAACTATGAAAAACAGCCAAAGTAGCCTTTCTTGGTACTCAGTGATTTCACTGCTCTGATCTTCACAGCTAGAGAATATGTCCACAGTACCACTGCCTGCCCTTGCAGGCTGCACACGCAGCTGCACAGCAGAGGCCAGTGTGTGCCCGTGGGCAAGACAGCCATGGCCAAACCATCCCAGCCACGTACAAACTTTCACAACAGTTAGTTAGAAATGAGATTTATTACAACATCTTGAACAGAATCATGCCCAAGTGGATGCAGAGGAATGGTACAGTTTCCCTTTTATCCCTGACAACTACACATCAAAATAAATGCTGTCATGTACCACCATGGTCTACAGAATAAAGCAAGGCAGAGTAGTTAGTTCCCTGCCTGCCTATGCAAACACTTGCAGCAGAGCACCTTCTTCATACTAGACTGCCTGCACAAGATATTGCCAGTTATATTTCCATCACTGCTCAAACACCACAGGGTACATGCATGATTCAGCTGACAGGCCAATCCACCTCTCTCCTCAGTCAAGGTTTTAACACAATTAATGCACTCCAAATATTATTAGAAAGCCAGAATAGGTCCAGCAGGAAAAGGAGGCTGCCACTATATTGTATACCTTCATAGGAATATTTGCATTTTTCCATTTATCCTGGCTACAAGGGAAGAGACAATTGTTTCTTTGGATTATCCTGTCACTCAAGTGATGGGTCTCACAAACACAAGCACATGATGCAAACAGCAGCACCTACCCTCTGTCCAGAGACGAAACAGATGTGCTTCCTCTCATGTCTACACAAAACCTGTACAGGCATCAGCTAGAGAGATCAGGCAAACCTTCTGGGCAAGGACAGAGAGCTCCTCCCAGTCAGTCTGAAGGAAATTCTAATTCAGGCAGCACCTCCTGTGCTGTTTGTCCCTCCACCGGTCCCAGAAGCTTCAGCAGTTATTCCTGCTGGTTGCTGCAGCCCTGCATGCTGCACTGTGCCTCTGAGTCACCCTCACTGCACCTCTCTGCCTGGCCAAGCTGTACATATGCTATCTAACGCTGCTCACAAGTTGAGCAGAGAAAACATAATGAGAAATGTAGTCCAGCTTGGCCCATCAGTGGGACTGATCTGGTTCCAACACAGCAATAACAGGCAAGAGCAGTGGCAGCCCCAAAATCCAGGCAATTTTTTTTTCACATTCTAGTGTATGGGTGTACACACAGCCTCTTATCCCCTGGGTACACATATGTTTGCTGCAAGAGCAACACTGGAGCTCAGGCAACCTCACACTACCTTTAGGCACCAGCACATATTCTTACAGCTGTTACTCAAAAGGATTTGGAGCTAAAACACAAAAACCACACACTAAACCAAGCTCTACCATCAGTCTTTTCTTTTGCGAAGCAAACTCAAGGCCAGAGCTCAGGTTTTCAAGAATGAAAGACTTGCCGAGTCCATTTGCTTGTTTAAAGAAATCCAAACCCAAGCCAAGTAGCTATGAACTTGGCAGACAAGAATGTGTAGGAACCGCTGATGCTTACACATGTTGAGCTGCCGTATGAAGCTGGAGATATTGTTGTGTTTGAAGTACTTGGGGAGCAGCTCCTTGGCAAACCTCTGCTCATCCAGAATGCAGAAATTCTCGCCATTCTAGGAAATAAGCGGGAGTAACAGTTAGTGAATAAGCACAGCTTTTCTAAGGTGTTGCTCTTAAGTGAAGATCATAAATCAGCAGAGACTGTTCTGACACCAGAGAAGGGCAAAAGACATCACCAAGTGAACTGTCTGTGGGAACACTTCTGAGTACTTGGGACTGATCTAAAAAGCTTGAATTCAAAGACACAATTACATGGAACACTTCTATTGAACAGGGAATTTTCTTAAAGCCCTGACACACTGATCTTAATCCAAAGCAAAATTGTTCTAAAAAGCTGCTCTCTTTGTCCCCAGGAAACATAAGCATTGCACAAGCCCAATGGAATTCATGCCACTAAAGAGATTTCATCTCCCTTCATCAGTCTGCCCAGCTCCTGACAAGATTCTTCCATTGTACGTGCTATGTCATCACTAAAAATAACCACGTAACGTTGCCGAGTTACCGAAAGTTCAGACAACACAACCCAGCGGTGACCAGTGGTAAGCGTGACACCAGCAGTGCCAGATTTATTATATGCTCAAGATCAAACTTCCTGGAAACCGGCAGAGCTTTCTACATCACTTTTATGTTATTCATGAAGAGAACAAAAATACTGTCTTTCTTTTCATCTTTGCCTTTGCAAAGGGCAAACGGCTGGAAAAAAGTGGAGAAAAATCCTATAGATTTAAAAACGACAGGGAACAAAAATAAACACCGCGCGTGTCTGGGATGTCTGGTCGGTGTGTCCGTGCCCTGTACCCGCGGGGCACATCTGTCTCCGCTCCGGAAAGAAAGTGGACAGTTAATGGCTCCTGACAACGTCCTTTCATCACCCGGAGCTGCTGGCCGGGAATTCGGGACTACCCCCCGGGGACGGCCCGCTGCACCAGCACCGCCACCGCGGGCCGCACGCGGGGGCAAAGGAGGTGCCCGGGCACGGCCCCGCGCACGCCGGTTCGCGCCGCGGGCCTCCCCCGCCAGCACCACCGCAAGCGAAGGTGGGAGGCGGGCTCAGGGCGCTCCGGGCAGCCGGGGACCCTCCGCCGCCGCCCGCCCGCAGAGCTTCGCAGCCCCGGCCCGGCGTCCCCACCACCCTCGAGTCCTCCGCGCGGGCCTCCCCGGGACGGCCCCGGGCGGCCACCTCACCCTGCTCCAGCAGATGACGTCGTCGCTGTCCGGGTCCTCCAGCAAGGCCCAGAGCTTGGCGAGGAAGCCGGGGACGGGCACGGGG
>VXAZ01006875.1:23084-93259 GCA_013399875.1 Gymnorhina tibicen
CCGGTCCCGCCGCCGGTCCCGCCCAGCAGGTGGGTGCCGCTGGCCACGTGCCGCAGCCCTGCCTGCGCCTCCTCCCGCCTTCCCGGGGCTCCCCGCACCGGGGGCTGAGCCCTGGGCGGGGCGGACAGGTGCACGCCGCGGATCGGGCTACGCGTGCGCGGCCCCGCTGAGGCGCGGCTGGGTCGGGGCGCTCCCGCAGGTGCGGAGCGGGGCAGCCCGGCCCACCCTGTGGGCGGTAGCGGGCGCGATCGGCGCTGCGGGGCCGGGCCGGGCTCGGGCTCGGGCTCGGTCAGCCCTCGAAGGCAGCGCCCCTTTGTCCCACCCGGGCTGGTCCCCGCCGGCGGTCCCGCGTCCCGCTCTGCAGCCCTGCCGCGCCGCCTCCCGCTCCGCACGTAAGGGATGAGCCGTCCGTCCTCCTGCCTGCCTTTGGTGCTTTCCCCTCGCTCTCGGGCTGTGGTTCCCTGCAGTCGGGTGTCAGTGAACATCCCTGCATCGTCCGCCTGGATCAGATGGGAGTTGGATCCCACCAACCAGCCTGAAAACCGATTTCTGTTCATTCGCGATTCCTGTGCTGTCGGGGACCCGGTAAAGGGCAGTCCTGGGGGAGGATTCTGCTGTAAAGTGCAAGGTTCAGGGATGGATGTATTATAAAATACGGGTTGGTTTTGGTTTTCTTCCTTGTTTTTTTTTTTTTCCTTAAGGCAAGTATTAATATCAAAGAAAAATTGAAAAAAAAATCTTTTGAAACTAATTTAACTACCTTCACCTTGTACTAGTCAAGAACTAAATGGTGATTAGTTACTGTGAAGGGAATGTGAGCACAGACTTTGTGTCATCTGCTACATCTGCATTCAGGGATATTTTTTGCTGTTCCCTAGGATTACCCCGGAGGTATGTGCGATGTTGTGGTCAAACTCCAGGCAGAGTCCGGGTGGGACTCTTGTAAAGCTTTAGTAAGGCTGTGGCAAAGACTTGTCCTTGGCTCTTCAGTGGCAGAGCACTTGGAATGCCACGACTCGTGGCTGTGTGTCCCTCCCTTGAGGGGTGTCGTGACGCTGCCGTGAGAGGTTCGGGGCGGTGAGCAGGGACTCTGTCACGCAGGCATAGTGGGCTGGCACGGGGGGGCTTGTCTCCACAGGCAGTTTTCACAACCAGCTTTGAGAGCCGCTGTTCTCCCGTGGTGTGGTACTGCGTGCACAAACCATCGAGATGAGAGCACACAAAGACCAGCCTGCTCTGGCTGCCGGGGCTCGGCGGCTCCCGGGCCTTGAGGAGGCCACCCTGTGCGCCGGAAGCTCCCGCGTACTTTGCCCTGAGTTGACACGAAGGCCATAGCTTGGGCTGAGTCAGGAGCATCCCTCTGCCCTTCCCTCGCGTTGTGTGTTGGCAGTGTGGCAGGTTTCAGGCTGGGGACTGGTGCTGCTGTTTCTTTCCACATTGCTGTCACCACTGCCTTTGCTGCTCTGCTGTGTGAAACAGCACAGGTATGACTTTCCAAACTCCTTCCTTTGAGTCCTTGTTGGCACAGAGTGAGTCACAAAAGGTGAGCTTCTGAAAGGGTCTGGCTGGTGGAACCACTGGAGCAGATCTATGCTGTGTTGATGGATCCAAAACATCTCAGATTTAGAGATCTCTACAGCTCCCTTTTGAGAAAGGAGGGGAAGAAGGTGTCTCCAAGCTTTGTTCAATTTAATGACTACTTGGAAACAGCAATACTTGATTATCATTAGCTTCTGAGAATAGCACAACATGTTTGGAAATCAAAAAGTGAAGCTTTGGAAGGTGCCTAGTCCATTGTCGTGTACTGGGGTTGAATCATGTCTGTTGGGTATGAGATGTTATAAGAGGTTTCAGTGCAGCTCTGTGTGACACTGTGCTGACTGAAAGCTTACAGAATATCCAGCTTTGCTGCAGACAAGCCTTATCCATTCATATTTTTGTTACAAAGACAGTAAAAATAAATGACAGTCTCTTTATGAAAAACCTTTGCCATGGTGTTGTGTCACCATCCCTTTCTGTAGGAAAAGGAAAACTGATACTTTTGCATTTTCTTGCTAAGTCATGTTTCTCATTCTCTTGCTTTCTGTTTCTCTCTGCTATTCTGAGTTACTGTTATTTGTCTCAAGAGCTGTATCTCAGCATCTGGTTTAGGTGCAGTTTGTTTGTTGGCTACATTTAGCTTTGTTAAGGGTATCATTGGGTGACACCTTTCATAGTCATTTTCATGTGATTTTTTCAACGCAGTTTAATCCTTCCTTATCTTTTGGTGTAATTCTACTGCTCCATATTGCATGAGCTTCTCCTTCGTACAGGTGGTTCTTTGAACCTGTGTTTACAGAACTGTATTTGATGATTTCAGACAGTTTCCCCAACTTTTTCCAACTCTCTTTAGAGTATTTCTGATGCTTATTCCCAACAAGCTTGGTATCAATTGGAACTTTTATGAGTAAGCTACTTAGTGATCAAAATCATGGGGAAAATAATGGAACAGAAAGGAAAAACCTTGTGCAGCCCATTTGAGATGTACTCCTCCTGGGTTACAGATAGCTGCTCCCTAAGAGGCATCTTTAAAGAAGTTAAAATTTAAAATTATTTCATGGTGACTAAATTGTACTTCCTCAGGTAATTTAGAGTAGAGAGATCTTGGTGACAGTTTAAAATAATACAGATAGCTGCTCAGGACTATTTCCTTGAGCTTTGTATGTGGACCTACAAGATGATTTGGAATGTGAGCAGTAGTGAAAAAAGGGTTAATTAAACTATTATGAGAGCAGCACATTTGGTATTGGGGACTCATTACCAAGGTGTGATCCCCATCCCCCTTGTGTGTTAATTTTGTTACAGAGTGGTTTCCTTCTTGAGTATTTGAACAATGATCCCAATAGGACTTAGATCTGATTTCTTCATACCCTCTCAAAATGTCCAGCACCTGCAAACCAAATGGTCATATTCTGTTGCGTTTTTTTTGTTTTACCCAAATAGGTGTAGCCTCCAAAAAACGCCTTCCCTTCAGGCTGTGATGGGATCAGTCTGGTGCTTGCTGCTCTGCATCCCCATGCTGTCACCCACATTTGCTGGGGGTGTCACCCGAGTCTATTACTTGGGGATCCGTGAGGTGGACTGGAACTATGCTCCAACGGGGAGGAATGTGCTCGCTAACCAGAGTATTGCACGTAACCGGTACGTTTGATTCTAACAGAATTTAGTCTGGGACGGGCTTTAAGCTGTCATTTGATGAGCAATTTCATGCAGGTATTTTGGGGCATCTGAGCAAGCAAGAGACACACTCCCATAGATTCTGATCTTTATGAGCTTAATGTTTAACTTGTTTTATGCTCCTGTGATAAAACCTGTGTCAGTGGGAAAAGGGATGGTTAGTCTAGAGTGTCCAGAGCCCGTATACTGGAGAGAAGTGTATGCAAAACAAATACGGAACAGAAAATACAGCAGATACAGAACAGATTGTTCTAAAATAGTCCAGATTTTGCAATACTCTACCCTGGAGTTTCATTTTGCTTAGTTCCAGCTGGTGATCAACTTGTTTATCCTGAAGCATGATGACTTTTCATCTTTATATAAATTACTTCACACAGCCAGCTTGTTTTTGTTTTGTGGAATTTCAAGCCTTCGACTTAATGGGACTTCCTGCATGGGATTTTAGGGGCTGTGTGAAAAACATTTTTGTTTTTCTTGCTAAAGTAAATCTGGAAACTGCAATAATTGGTTCGAATTACTACACAAACAGTGTTTTGGGTTTAGCTTTCAAAACATCAAACGTCTTTTTTTGGTTGGTGTTTTTTTGTGTGTGTCATTTGTTCTGTTTTTCAATAGCTTTCCATGCAATTTTAAAGGCATTTGTGCTTTTTTCCCTGCCCTCATTTTCCATGACGAATAGCTGGTATTTCTTGTGCTGCCCTCAGTCATTTACCCCTCCATAATACCTAACACTCAGGTTCAGACACCTCCTTCAGAAACAGCACAGCAGGAACAGGAAGGGTGTACAGAAACATCAAGGTCTGTCAGTTTAGCATGGAAGAGTCTCTGTTCTCTGGAGATGATGTAAATTAGTTCACAGGAAACACCCCAAAATTCAGGATTAGTAAAGATGTTACCACTGACTCCTGAAGTGATAATGAATGCAGTGGATTTTGTTTGGTTTGTCTCATAATACATGAAGAGAAGGAAATGAAATTTAGGGCCACTGAAATTAAAAGCAACTTAAAAATTGTTGTCATGGCAAACAATTAGCTAATGGGACCTATTTTTACAATGATTGCAGAAATTAAATTGCTGGCAATTAGAAAGGGATGTGATGTTGATATGATTGATAGTACCTCTATCAAAATATTTCAAGGAGTTTTTTTGTTGGGAAGAAATGGACTGTGTGGGGGGAAAAAGAGGCACATCTGTAAAACAAAGTGTGAATTGTCCTTAGCTCTTTGCTGATAATGGCTGCAGGGCTGACTTGGCAAAGGGCTGAGCTCTGGATTGTGTAACCAGAGCCAAGCCCTGCCTGTTTTTGAATGATGAGGCCAATGCTTAATATTTGGGTCTCAACTGTTCATTCTCTGAGATGTGCATTAGAGTTTACCTCCCTTCCAGGGCTGCTCTATTGCTGCAGGTGATCGATCCGAAGGGGGAAGTGAGGGGAGTGACCTTGGCTCTCGTTTAGGCTGCTTCCACTAATACCTGGACTGTGATTCATCTCTTATCTATTAAGAATTACCCATAAAGAGCAAATATGCTCGTGAGTTAAACTTTAGTACCTGTGTGAGGTTTTAACTCTGGAAGTTGGTTACGTGCTGGGTGTGTACCTGCCTGACTCCCCTGCCATTCTGGAAGGAATTTGGAAACCGTTAATTAGAAAATCATCTTTCGGACTTCAAATTTTGGCCAGAGAGCTCAGGAGACTTCCCCACCCCACTCCACCTGCCTTGTGATTTAGCTGGAAATGCCACAAAGGAATTTAAATGAGTTTTGAAGAGCCCAATGAAGGCTGAAGGAGGCGTGAGAAGGGTCCTTCCTGTGACACCCACATGGGATTGTCTGGGAAGCACTGTCCTTCCCATTTCTTGTTTGCAGGGCACAGTTCAGGGGTGCATTTTTTGTCCATTGGTGAAGAGCTGGGGTTGAGGTTGTAGCCATGCATGGGTGACTTAGAGCATCCCAGCGTCCTCTAATGTCAAAGCTTTTGGCTGTACCTGGGAGAGTGGAGTGCCACCATCACTCTGCTGCAGTATTGACCAGCTGCTGCATATAATGATGACTCATAGTGCCTTTCCCTTTGAATTCAACAGCCAGGCCTCAGCATTCCTGCAGTCTGGCAAAGACAGGGTGGGAAGCACGTACAAGAAATCTGTCTATAAGCAATACACGGACTCCACGTACACCACTGAGATCCCCAAACCTGGCTGGCTGGGGTTCCTTGGGCCTGTCATCCGAGCAGAAGTGGGGGATACCATTAAAGTACACCTAAAAAATTTTGCTACTCGACCGTATACAATCCATCCTCATGGTGTTTTCTACGAAAAGGACTCTGAAGGTAAATGAGCTACTGCCATCATGGAGACAGATTTTTCTCACTGGGAACTTAGAAGTATGCATGGAGGAGAACTGTCCATAAAGCCCCAGCTGGAAAGCAACTGCATTTGGGTGTTTGGCAAAGACACCAGGTGTTGGGTTAGTAGGGTCATGGGGCTGGAGTCCTGACCTGGGCCCAGGTTTCTTGATTTTAGAACCTCCAAAACACTGATCAACTCTAGAGATGGTAGAGAGACTGACTGTGGGGGCACAGTGTAGAACTGAAGGGAAAGCAGCACTAGACAGAATGGAAATAATCCTGCTGACTCTGTGCTGACCTGTTTACTGGGCAAGTTGCTTCAGTGCCTCTTTGAGGAAGTGATGATTAAACACTATTTCAGCCTTGGGATGGTGAGTTTCAGCTCAGTATAAAGGTTACATGTGTGGGCATCTTGGCTCTTCTTGAACGGATGTTGTGATTGCTCAATTGTTCTAGGATCCCTGTATCCTGATATATCCCCCCAGGATCAGAAGAAGGATGATGCTGTTTTCCCAGGAAGGAATTACACCTATACTTGGACTGTCCCTGAAGATCACAGTCCAACTGCTGATGACCCAAACTGCTTGACCTGGATCTACCACTCTCATATTGATGCACCAAGGGACATTGCATCTGGATTAATTGGGCCATTACTTACATGTAAAAAAGGTAAAAACACCAAGAGAAAGCAGCTGAGGACTGCAGTTCCATAATGTAAAGGTTTTGTGGTGACATGAATAAGGATAGGATGTGAAGATACTCTGGTGTGCAGCTCCAAGCTTCAGGGGGAAATGCAGCTTGGTTAGAGAGGACAGTACCTGGGTTCTAGCTGGATTCTGGTCACTGCATTGTCTTTATCTCTTAGTGGTTGGGCAGGTGGACTTGCAGGGCTCTTGATCCAAGAGAGCTGCTTGAATCCATGTCAAAAGCAAGACTCTTGTCCAAGATCTAGTTTGTGTATGAAAAACATGGTGACTGGTTGGTTTCAGCAGGAGTGAGAAGACTAAAGGTGTTGTAGTTGAGCCATGCAGTGGCAGAGCTGCTTGGGAGAGAGAACTGTATTGGCAGGAATGTATTGGAAAAGGGTGAGCTTGCCACTCTGGGGTGAGCTGTGAGAATGGTGGGAAAGCATCTGTCTTCTCCAACTCACGTGACAAGACTTACTCTGCTACTGCTGTTTTAATCTCTTGCCTGTCGTATGATTTTCTGCATGAGTGATTTTCTGCATTCATTCCTCTCTCTTTTCACCTTAGGAATACTGACTGGCAGCTCTCAAAGACGCCAGGATGTGGATGTTGATTTCTTTCTGATGTTCAGTGTGGTGGATGAGAACCTAAGCTGGTACCTGGATGAGAACATAGCATCATTCTGCACAGATCCTGGCTCTGTAGACAAAGAAGATGAGGAATTTCAGGAGAGCAATAAAATGCATGGTTAGTGTAACCTCTGTGAGGCCACTGTCTCTGCCAAGACACTCAAGAGTGTCAGTGCTCCAGGATCTGCTCTGAGATCATGTGCTGAACAAATAATATCTCAGGGACAGGGCAATGCCTCCAGAAAACGAAAGTGTTGTTTTGATTTTATCTTTGGCTTGAATGAGCTTTTATATTCTTTGTTTTAGGAATGAGCTGTGGAGCTGGGCTCTCCAGAGCAGAAGAGGAGGAGGAGTTCTGGTTAGGTCCATCCTCCTGTCGTGTCTGTGCTGTCACCTGCTGGCAGAAGCTCTGAAGTCCCCTTTTCTGCTCTCTAATTTTGGCTTGCTTGGTTTTGCAGCTATTAATGGTTATGTGTTTGGTAACCTCCCTGAACTGATGATGTGTGCTGGGGATGATGTTTCATGGCACCTCTTCGGGATGGGCAATGAAATTGATGTTCACACAGCCTACTTCCATGGAGAGACACTCAATATCCGAGGCCACAGGACAGATGTGGCCAGCCTCTTCCCAGCCACTTTTGTTACAGCAGATATGATCCCCAATAACCCTGGGAGATGGCTGCTGAGCTGCCAGGTCAATGATCATGTACAAGGTAAGGCAGAGGGCGGAATATGTCCTGGACTCTGTGTCCTCTGTTTTTGATGTACGTGATGTACAGTGTGGTAGGGAACAGTGCCTTGGGCATGGAAAACGTCCTCGGATGAGTGGGTGATTCCTTGTCTTGTAAGAATTGGAGTGGGCTGGTTACTAATGTGCAGGGCAGCTTTGGGGGTGACTTGTACCACGGTGTGATGTGCCATGTTTGGTACAGCTGAAAGCTGAGATGAGGCAGTGCCTTAAGAGCTCTGGTCCCTGTAAGAGGCACTTGCATGATAGATCTGAAGACAGCAGAAGGGTCTAGTCACTCTCTGTCCATACTTCTATAGTATCCAATATCTGAGGTTGGAAGTTCTGCTCACTGACACAAAACTCCTTGCTGTGGAGTTACTTGCCTTCACCCATCCATGTGCCTTTTGGGACAGCAGAGGGAAGGTGGGACTGCCCATTAGGCTGGCTGGAGGGCTAAATGAGTGTCCACCTTCGTGTCTTGGACAGCTGGGATGGGGGCACTCTATGAAGTCCGGCCGTGTTCTCGGCAAGCTCCGGCACCCACACTGAAAGGGAGAGTTCGGAAATACTACATAGCTGCTAAGGAAGTGCAGTGGGACTACGGACCCTCGGGGCTTGACCAGAGCAGTGGGAAGCAGCTTAGTGATGCAGGCAGGTAAGTGAGAGGCTGGGGGGCTTGGCAGTGTTTGGGGAGTCTGGCCTATATCAGGAAGGCTGCTCAGGAAGATGCGGAGTTTCTTTCTTTTCAAAATACATGCCTGCTACTCACATGGAGTACGTTTCCTGGGAAGGCTGATCACCCCATCTAGAAAGGGAGACTGCTGTAGCTAGACTGCACTGAGAACAGTATAGGTACCTTGGGGCCCTCCCATGAGAGTGCTGTGTGGCACAACTGTACCCACAGGCAGCAGGAGTCCCAGCAGATGTACAGCATGAGCTGCCGCATTTGTCTCTGGGCTTCATTTCTGCTTGCTGTGCGTGACCTAGGAACAGATTGATCTATTTGAGAAATGATTCAAAAAGCCCCTGGTGCAGCAGACACAGGGTGGCGGAGCTGGCCTGCAGATGGGCCTCAGGCTGGTGTTGCTGCAGGAAGCAATTCCTACGAAATCAGATGCAAGGACTTGGATGGCAGCCCTCCATTCCATGGTCAGGTGACTGTGATAGCAGTTGAGGGGCTTCCCATTCGGGCTTTGGCTAACTGAAAAAGAAATTGTTCTCCTTCTGCAGAGATTACTTCCCTTCCCTAGTAATCTGTTGGAGAGGATATACCTTATTCAGATGGAGAAGAGGAAATGCAGAGTGGTTAATTATTTACCCAATGCCATGTAGCAAGTCTTGTAGACCTTAGACCTGTGAGCTGGCCTTGTAACTGCACTGCCTCTCCTGCAAGACTTGTTACTTATATTTGGTGAGGGTGGTAGCAGAGGAAATAAATACTTTTACAGCTGTTTATTTTAGTTGTGATTGTGGCTGTCCCCTGGGCTGTCCTCAGCTTCTGAAGAGGTTGGAGTTTTAGCACTGCCTTCCCACTGACTGCAGTGCAGTTTTGTTCATTCCTTCGGACATCTTGTGTAGTGATGCTGATCACACCTGGCAGGTTCGCCTGGGAGGGGGCTCTGTGCCACAGGTGCTCCCTGAACACACAGGTAGATGAGTCTGTAGGGGCAAAAAAGCTTTGCAGAGTCAAAGCTGTACTTGTTCCAAACTAGAGGTGCTGTCCTTATCTGGAATACTGCTTGATTTGGAGATGCTGATGGCCTTGCCAGAGGAAGCAAGGGAACAGTTGGCTGATTTTTCTATGAAATGACCTGACATATGCTTTTTGCATTTAGTCCTGCTGAGCAGTATTTCAAGCGTAGCCTCTACCG
The DNA here is from genome assembly GCA_013399875.1 of Gymnorhina tibicen. NCBI lineage: Eukaryota > Metazoa > Chordata > Aves > Passeriformes > Artamidae > Gymnorhina > Gymnorhina tibicen. The sequence continues at coordinate 32,561 of VXAZ01006875.1, forward strand.
AATTGGGGGTGTCTACTGGAAGGCAAAGTATGTGGAATATACTGATGAGAGCTTCCGTGAGGAAAAGCAGCCATCAGAAGAAGAGAAACACCTTGGAATACTTGGTGAGAATCATCCAGGAACACAAATCCTCTGTCAGTGTCTGTGAGAAGGATGCTGATGCTGGGAGTGCCAGGTGGCTGTACCTGCCTTCTCATTTTGAGGGGCAGGGAGGGGCACAAGAGGTGCTTCACAATAGTCACATGTGAGAGCAAATGGAACAGGCCAAGATGCAGGGTGGTAGAATGGACAGAATGACTTCAGGGGTCATTCTGAGGGTGTTTTAGAGGTACGGGCTGAGGGACACAGTATAGTATGTGTGACTAGAGCTAAAAAGGTCACAGCAATAACTCCTGATTATGTGTTTTTGACTGAGCCCTTTCAAGGCATGCTGCAAACCCTATGTTCTCACAGAGAGCTTTCTCTCCGTGAATGGGTGCTCAGGGACAGGCATGGTAAAGGCTCCTCTCTGGCTGGCAGGGTCATGGCCTTACAGACTCTGGTGGGCTTGGAGCATCTCACACCTCTGAGGCACATACTTTGGGAGGCTGAGGGGGCTTTGTGTAGCTGGGGGAGAGACATGGGCCTTTCCTGAGGACATTCCAGCACATCTGGCTGTTCTGTTACTTCCCCCTGTGAAGGCATGATGCCACTGTGATTTCTCCTGTAGACCCAAACTGCTTTCAGACAATCCTTGCCAGCTCCTGCTCTCACTGAGCTCCCTTCAGCAGCAGCAAGGCTAGGCCGTCTGCTGCCTCTCATCTTTGGCCCTGCAGCTTGGGGAAGGGTACCCTGTCTGCCTTGGTTTGCCTGATGGCCTGGTGAGATGCTCTGTTGCTGATGTGCTCTCTCTGCTATATTCTAGGTCCAGTGATCAAAGCTGAAGTCGGAGACACCATCCTGGTGACATTTTTTAACAAAGCCTCCTGGCCCTTCAGCATCCAGCCACATGGAGTGTCCTATGGGAAGGCGTCAGAAGGGATGTGGTACCATGATGGTTGGTGGATCCCTTTTCTTGAGTACACCCCCATCACCCTTCAGAGGTGCTGGGTGTTTTGTTGACATTTACTTGAATGAAGTAAAGCCTGCTATGAATGTAGCTGATGAGAAGGTGTAGCCAAGTTTGTGCAGGGACTCAGGAATAACCCTGTAATCCCTGTTTTAAAGGCCTGTCCCAGAGTGGGGTTTCTGTGGCGCCACTGCACAACTTCACGTACCGCTGGACTGTGCCAAGGCATGTGGGGCCCACGTCCAGCGACCCTCCCTGCCTCACCTGGATGTACAGCTCGGCCGCGAATCCTGTCAAAGACTCCAGCTCGGGCTTAGTGGGGCCTCTGCTCATCTGCAAGTCAGGCACTTTGGATGACAACAACAAGCAGGTAAAGGGGTTTTCCTGCCTCATTCCTACCAGATTTTTGCTTTCATGCAGAGAAAGGAAGCATCAGCAAAACATTGAGGAGCATAATAAAAAACAAATGTGAAGTAGTGTAAGTCTAGGAGAGTCAAATCAAAGCATTGTTGTTGGGCAAGTTAATGCTGGGACGGCTGGTGCCCAGGTCTTGCCTGGGAAAGGCCAATAATGTTCTGGGCTCTCAAGAGTTGCCCCAAAACAGTTCCTGAGCTCTGCTTTTAATTCATAGAGAAACTTGGCTGAACAACTGTACCTTGGAACAGTTACCTTATAGGTAACTCTTGTCCTGAGGCTTGTGTAGCAGGCTGCTTTCAGAGAGGCACGTGGAATAGTTATTGCAGTCCCAGAAACACTGAAAAGTTTTTGCTTACAGGTGTTCTGCTTGGCTGATACAATGCTTTGAGGTTTGGTTGAGTCTCATTTATTCTGCAAGAGAAGTTAATTTTCAAGCAGAGCTGACCACAAAAAAACCATGTGAAAACCCATGTCAGTCTTAGCTTTTGATGGAGAGGTGAAACCTGAAGGGCAGGAATTCCTCTGGAATTTCACTCAGGGGTAGTCTATTGCTGGCAGTAAGTTCTAGGGAAGACAGTAAATTGATATCCCTGGGAAGGTACCAGACAGAGGAGCAGAGCCTTGTGAAAGACAGCAGATGGCAAATCAAACCCCCGCTGCTGTCCTGCAGTGTGGCTCATGGAGCAGTGACAGATCTGGGGACTGCTGCCCCCAGAGCCTTCCGGGGAGAGTTCACATTCTGTGGAGGCACCATGTGACTAAATTAGGAGTGCAGAAGAAATCAACATGGGACCCAGGGTAGAAATGTAGATCTGCTGAGCAAAGAGGATTGGGAATACACACAGCTCTTGAGGTGAAGGAGCTGTGATAATGATAAACATGGGCAGGTATTGGAAGAGTGTAAGCACAAGAGACAGACCTTTTTAAATGTAGGACAGGGAAAATCACCTGGGGTGGCAATTCTGGCTCCACAATCTTAGGCAAACCTTTAATGAATGCTTAGTTGTGGAAGGTGCGTGGCCACTCCCCTGTACCCACGTGCTGCAGCCTGGGAGTTGCTCACCTTCTCAGCAGGCTGGCTGCCTGTGTGCTGCTGGGGACAGTGACACCAGTGGGAGAGTCTGGACACCATCACAGTGTTCTTTTAGTGGGGAAACACCATACTGCGGAGTGCATTTCTTAGGAGAATTAGCACTCTCAAGGATTTAGGGTAATTAAAAAATCCCCAATCTAGGCCTGTGTTAAAAGGCAGGAGGGGTGTGGTGTGGTCATCAGCCTGCTTTGTGTCTGGGCTCTGGTCTTGGGTCTGGTTTGGACAGACATCTACATGTAGGCATGGCGGAGGAAGGGGGCACTAACTTCATGGCCTTGGCTGAGTTTTGTTCACTTTATTCGTGTGAAATATCATGGAAAATGCACAAGTGGTGCCTTTTATGAAATAAAAGAAGAACATTAACCATGAGTAAAGGGACAGAGTCCTGTCCCTCAATGAGCCATGTTTTAAAATAAAGTGAAATACAACAGCCAAGCAAAACAGTTTTAACTCTAAGGATAGTTAATTGGTGTGTTTTAAAAGTTAACAGCCATCATTGTAATTATAGAAAGGGATCGACAAAGAATTTTATCTTCTCTTCACCGTGTTTGATGAGAACCTCAGCTGGTATTTAAATGCCAACATAAAGTACTACTTGAGGACGGAAGAGACATCTGTGAAAAAGGATGATGGCTTTGAGGAATCCAACAGGATGCACGGTATGGTCGGATGCTGCTCTGTGACAGCAGGGATGAACCTGCAAAGCACAGGCTGATGTTCACCTAAAGGCTGAGCTGGGGGCTGGACAAAGGGCTGTGTGATGTTGATCTGGAATCAAGCCAGGCTGGAGGCACCGGGTGAGATGTGGACAAGCAGTACAGCTGTCTGGAGAAGTGTGCTCTGAGTGTATTCAGGGGTGAATTACAAATAAGTTACCCTTCTGACTGGCAGGCCTGTCCTATGAGGTGTATGCTCAAAAGGAATCTCTTGGCTGACACCTGCCTGCAGAGAGTTAATTGCTTTCTCCTTTCCAGCCATCAATGGACTTATGTTTGGTAACTTGCCTGGGCTGGACGTGTGTGAAGGAGACAAGGTGTCCTGGCACCTCCTGGGCTTGGGCAGCGAAGCGGACGTACACGGAGCTGTGTTTCAGGGGAACACCATGCAGATGAACGGGATGCGGAGAGATTCAGCCAATCTGTTCCCCCACACATTTGCCACTGCTTTCATGCAGCCTGATAACAGTGGTGAGTGCCTGCACAGCTGACTGGGCAGATGGAAGAGTCTCTCATTGTGGTATTTGCTCCTGCGGCAGATTCTCTAGCATGGTATGAACTCTTACAGGGTGAGCTGTGCTTCGGGTGCTTATTGTGTAAGAAAGCTTCCTGAGATGATTTATGTGCAGGACTTTGTTGTGCCATCCCTGCTTGGTTTCTCCAATGACTCCTTTTAACCTTGACCTGTGGCAACCAAGCTCCCTAAACACCACAGAGATACACCCAGCCCATACTGACACCGGCCAGGGAAGCATCTGTTCCCTGGAATCTTCAAAAGCAACTGATTTCCTTGTTCATCCTGCCTCCCTCAGGGACTTTTGAGATCTACTGCCAGACGAGCAATCACTACCAGTCTGGGATGAGGGAACAGTACATCGTTTCCAAGTGTGGAAAGGCAGGCACTGCCTCTGCCCGTCGCTACACGGGAGTGCGGACATTCTACATCGCAGCGGAGGAAGTGGTGTGGGACTACGCACCTGACCGCAGCTGGGAGAGGGAACGGCACAACCACTCTGCAGAGAGGTAGAGCCCATCTTCTGGGGAAACCTGTGGCAGTGTCCCAGCACACCCTGGTGGAGCCTGTTTGGTGTCTTGACCACCCTGTGACCTGGTGCATATGCTGGTGGTGCTGCTGGTGGGAGCTCAGCCCTCCACGTCATTACGCTCTTCTTTGCAGCCCAAGCCAGCTCTGGGAAGCCCCTTCAGCTTGTGAACCCCCTAACACAAGTTAGTTGTTTGTTCCCTATGAGGTTTTGGTTATCTCAGCACTCGTTCTGCATTTCTCAGCTATGCTGACGTGTTCCTGAACAACGAGAATGGACTGCTTGGCTCCAGGTACAAGAAAGCAGTTTACAGGGAGTACACAGATGGCACTTTCCAAACCCCCAAGGCCAGGATAAATGGTGATGAACACCTAGGGATACTGGGTAAGGATGTGTGCAGGGGGTTCACCTTCCTCCCACACAACAATGGGACTGGGGATCTAAAGCTGCAGTGGCTCACAGCTGTAATCTAAAGGCTCACTATATATTTAGGCATATGCTGTGTGTCTGAGTGCAGAGAAATTGGGACTATCTCCTACTCACATCTGCCAGCTTTGGAGACAGCAGTTAGAAGGGTCCTGTGCACAGCTTGTGGGAAAGCCTGGGCTTTTCCACTTGCCTTTGCACCATTGTTCTGTCATGGGTCGGGCAAAGCATGTTTCACAGCTGCATTTCTCCAACTATGGGACAGAAACAAGCACTGACTTCTGGAGAGGGATCTGAGAAACGGAGGGGAAAATCTGTAGCTGTGAGAAATGCTTTTGGGGTGAAAGCAGGCAGCCTTGGGAACTGGAGGAGCATTTTGCAGTGACTAGTAGAGATCTGTGGAGACAGAACTCTCTTGTTATGAACCCAAGGCTGTAAGTGGTGTCAGGGCAGCCAAGCTGAGGCAGCATCTGCCACTCAAAATAGGCTGCAGCTCTGATTTGTGACATTGTCAGGCTCAGTTAAATATTACCACATTTTTTGAAACCAATAGCAAGGGATGATCAACATGTGACATTCAGCATAGCAGTATTCAGAAATCAAGCTTTAGCTGTGCTGGGCCCAGCTAAAATGTGTAACCACCTTCATTGTCCTCATTGTGAAAATCAGTCCAGTTTCCTAAGACTTGGATTGGGACTGACATTGAATTCTCTTTTTGGGAGGTAGAGAAGAGGAAGGGGAACATCATAAATATTATAAGGTAATATTTCTGGGGAGAAGATGTTGAGGGAGGGGTGGGAATATCCCAGAAGATGTGCTGATGGATTTTGCTGGTCTCAGAGTACCTTCTTCCTGTCTCAAGGCCCTTTTCTGTGGGCGGAAGTAGGCGATATTCTCAACGTCGTGTTCAAGAACAACGCCTCACGGCCCTACTCCGTCCATGCACATGGGGTGCTGGAGCAGCAGACTGGACATCCCCTAGTGGCAAACCCTGGTAGGTCCCTGTCTCTAGCTGCATTCCTGTGTGGGCTTGCACAGCTGATTTTAGCCCAGAGCCCGACTGGGTTTCCTTAAGCAGACTCAGATGTCCTGATTTTGTTACAGTAGAGTGCTGGAACTGAACAGTGACTGGTCTTTCAGGTCCAGCACAGTTTTAGTGATACCATCTGTACGGGGATGGCAGCCATCTGGGACATGTGTAGGACATTCTTTTGTGTGCAGGCCTTATCCCCCCCACACTGAGTGTGGTCTTTCTGTGGGAAGGGGAAGGTGATGGCAGGTGACAGCTCAGCCAGTCCTGGGCTGGGGAAGCCTCTTCTTTGGGATGCATGAGCACAATAGTATGAAAATAGTATGAAATAGGAGAAACACACAATTGCTTGCTGGGATCTGACTGAAATGTCTTTGTCTCATGATCCAGATACCAATGTATTTAATTTTTGATCCTCTCCAACTTGCCCAGACTGTCCAAGCCGCAGTCAGGCTGTCAGCCAGATCCTGTCTTTGTGAAACAGGCTGCTAATATGAAAAAGGATGATTTTAAAACCCAATTTGAATCAGCATCATAAATTCACTTCAAAGAGAAGAAAGATTATCTTAAGCTCCATCTGACTGAGCTTCCGTGGTCATTCCATGGTCATTTCCATGGTCAAATCCAGTCTCAAAAGCGGCAGACAAAGCTGCATTGTGCTGGTACCAGAGAGTGTGTACATCCTGTGACCCCTCTGTCAGAGGGGAGAGGGGAGCTGCCACCCTGCTTTGTGTTTGGGGAAGGCAGATGCAATATTGGACAAATAGAGAATTGAATTCGGGCCTTGGAGACAGGATTTTCTTTTTCCATTTGGTTTTGCTGCTGCTTAGTGAGTGGCTGTATCACCTGGTGTATGGCGCTGCTCTGTCCCTCAGGTGACATTGTGACATACCACTGGGAAGTTCCTGAGAGATCTGGTCCAGGGCCAAATGACTCAGTCTGTGTTCCTTGGATCTACTATTCCACGGTGGACCCAGTAAAGGTAAAACAGAAGTTATAACCAGAAAAGCCTAATTAGACCAATTTTTTACCCTGTTTAGAAAACAATGTGAGTTGGGTACAATTTAGAGATTGGCCCAGCTAAGAATCACCTGGTAACATGCCCAGTCTTCTCTTTGGAGAGGAAGTCTTCTGAATTTGTCCTGATGTTTGTCCTTATTTTTTCCTAACAAACCTTTGTAAAACAATTCCACTGTCTCTCCTTGCTACTAAACTTCCTCCAGTTATTTGTAGGAACATCTCTCAGTTGGTCATGGTTTCTACTGGTGAGAGCCACAGGGCTAATCTAGAAAGGCAGAAATTGTGCAAAATAAACCTCATGAGTAAAGCAGGCAGATTTGACCATTGCTAGAATTGTCATAGCACTGATTTCACAGGGCAACAACCTGGAGGATCTTGCAATAAACCATCACATTCAACCCAGAAATAGTGGCCTTTTTAGCTCAAGTTGCAGGTGTTTTTGCAGTCACAGAGTGGAGAATATTTTGATACCATCCATATTTATGACTTTTGGATTTGCATTTAGAAGAGCACATATAGTTCCTGTTCCTGTGCTTCAGTGGCTGGTGCTCTCCAAAAGAATACTTGCATGGCAGTACTGGTTGTTTTAAGTGGGGTGATGCTGGAACAGAAAATGATTGCTGAAAGGCAAAAAACTGTGCATAAAGGAGGATGAGAAGGTCCTTGCCTCAGAGCTCTCCTTCCTTCTGCTTAGGATATGTACAGTGGGCTGATCGGGCCCCTGAAGGTCTGCCGGAGAGGGGCCCTGCGGTCCGGTGGGACCAGGAAGGATATAAAGAGGGAGTTTGCTCTGCTCTTCCTGGTTTTTGATGAAAATCAGTCCTGGTATTTGGAGGAGAATGTGGAACGTTTCAGTAAGGGAAATCACAAGGAGATCAACCTGCTGGATGAGAAATTTGTGGAAAGCAACAAAATGCACGGTAATGTTGGTGTTGATTCTGCAACCTCTCTAACTAAGGAGCCTGACTGGTGGTGAATGTCCTCATCCTTTTCCATTATCAGTGGCACTGTCTGTTCTCAATATTGCAGCACACCTACAGCCCAAATTTTTGATCTGCAGTGAAGGCTGATGATTGTGACTGTCCCTGTAAGGAGGAATAGCAACATCCAGGCCAGAGAGGTTAATCTCTGTCTGAGTGACTCAGAAAAGGAAATAAAATCAAACATGAAATTAACTTGTCAGACAAATTTAATTGTTTGTCTCGAGGACCATCAGAGTATGTTAGACTTTAAATTAATTTTCTTAGCTATAGGGCTGCAAGATGTGGCTCAGTTGTTTTAGCTGATTATCAAAAAGCTATTTCTACCATAGAAGGATGAACACATTTGTTTAAATTAGTGTGTTACTTATGTTAGTTTCTGTCTGTATTATATCTGGATCTATCTAAAATACCCTCAGCAAAACAGGTCCCTTGACAGTTGTGGAGATAAGAATAGTGAGGAGTTACATTTTATGTACTGTCATTACTACTGGTTTTGTATGGGCGAGATAAAGACTCTCCAAATACACATGTCCATGAAGGTGTAATTGTTAACCCAGGATTACAGCTAGCAGAACCAGCATGCTGAAGTTGGATGCTTGTTTTAGTCTACACAAACTGCCCAGAGCAGAGCTGGGAGTAAAACCCTGGTGCTCTGCCCTCAGATCCTGCCTCTCTCCATCTTTTTCCCTCTGTTGTTATCTGAGCATGAAAGTCTGTATGTGTGTGCCATGGCAGTCAGCTCACCCCCTGTTTCAATCCCTTTCCTGCATGTGCAGTCACAGCAGGATTCCTTCCAGCTGTGCTACTTGAGAGATAAAATCCTGCCATGCAGGGATTTTACAAGTGGTTGGAATGTGATGTGTGTGGCCAGCCTGAGGCACAGCACCACAGGGCTGCCCACTTGCAGGATCTACCCCTTTTCAATGTTCATCAAGGAAATTGCTCAGACATGTATGTGTATGTAGGTATATATGTGTTTCTCCATCATTGGGCTGAAAAGGCCATTTTTACGCATTTTGCCCTCTAGAAGCCACCACTTCTGGTGGCTGACTGCAGGTTTTCAGCAAAGGTATTTTTTGAGATTTATTTGAGCTGAGCTACAGCATGGCCTTGAGTGCAAGTCCCTTTTCCTGGCTGTGAGCAGAGTGGATAAATAGCAGAGCTGGGGGGACTGTCCTGTGGGGGACACTAACTGCTGATACACTGGGTGTTGTATGAGCTTTGTAGCCTTTAATCTAATCCAATCCCTGAGGAGGTGCAGCACCCATACAATTTCACTAACAGCCTTTTCCCCTCTGTGTTATTCCCTGCACAGCAATCAATGGCAGGCTCTATGCCAACTTGCCTGGGCTGACCATGTACCAGGGAGAGTGGGTGAACTGGTACCTGCTGGGAATGGGTCACGAGATTGATGTCCACACAGTCCATTTTCATGCTGAGACCTTCATATACAAGGTAAAAATATCTGCTGATGGTAAAGCAGATATTGACCACTGATATCAGCACTTTTACTTGATTCTGTATTTGAACGTTTTTTAATGACTCCACAGAAGCTTTACACAGCTAGGAAAAGGATGTGGTTTTACACATCCTAGTCTGACTCCCTGAGCCTCTGTGTTGTGCTGAGATGTCCAGCTTAATCCTTGTTAGGGTTAGGCATTACCAGATTGTTTGCTTTCCCAGCTGCAGCCCAGGAGCTGCTTTTTGAAAGCTTTTTTTTGAGCATTGAAAAGCTGAAGCGGTCCCCAGCAACACTGGCAGAATTTTCTTCCTGAGAAGATGCAGTGAGCACTGCAGCTAATGGCCTCCCTTCTCTGACAGAATGGCAAAAGCTACAGAGCAGATGTTGTGGATCTGTTCCCTGGGACCTTTGAAATGGTGGAGATGCTGGTTGGGAACCCTGGGACATGGCTGCTTCACTGTCATGTGTCTGACCATATCCATGCTGGGATGGAGATCCTCTTCACTGTCCTGCCTAGAACAGGTAGGGAGCTGTCACCGTAAAACATCCAGCAGCACTTCCTGCTACTGCTGTGAAATAGAGTGTTTGTATCTCAACTCCTACATATTATAAAAAGTCAGTTAATGGAGCGGGTAATTACCTAAGTGTTATAAAATTAGGATGTTCCCTTTAAATATGGTAATACCCAGAGCTGGAGTTAAAAACAAATTGTTTTTTGGAGTTTACATTACCTATGTTGTTACTCTGAGTTTGGTTTTTAGCTTGTGTCTGAATTGCCATGTTCAGCTCTCAGCCAGTAATTGCTCTTTCTAAGAACTGGAAGGTGCTCAGAGGTGAGTGACACTCAGTACTGGGTTTGGCTGCAGTGGAGCCCACACGGTGATGTGGTTTTAGATTTATTACCAAAACAGCGAATGCCCCAGTGGTTTATTACCAAAACAGTGAATGCCCCAGTGGTTCAGCTGTGGGTGGGTGACCAGTGCCTGCCCAGTGTCAGGGCCATCTCTGTTTCTCCCTCAGCACTTTTCTTTTGAAGGCTGGAAAGGGTTGTGCCCTGGGACTGGGGGTGCCTCTGAAGTAGGTGATACAAAAATTCTCTTGTCTCATGTAGAGAGGGAAAACACTGACAGGACAAAGGACAGCCTGCTAGTCCTGGAAAACCGTGCTGCCTCTGGATCTGATCCTTGCCAGATGTGCCCTGTTCTGGGCTTTGCCTGCTCAGCCCAACACTTTCTCACCTTCCTTTTGTTTCCTTTCAGAGCCAGAGCTGGAAGTCGTGAGTGTTGCCCCAGGTATGGTGTGTACAGCACTGCCAAACCCTGTCTGTGGGAAGGGGAGAGGGCAGATCCCTGAGCAATGCAGAGATTTGGATCTGTGCAAGGGGAGGGAAGAGGCAGCACCCGCAGCCTCTACTCTGCCAGCCTGGCAGTGCCTCAGTGCGAGGCCTTGCTTCAGTAGATAACAGGGAAGGCACCAGTCTGTCCTCTGCGGATAGAGATAAGCAAGTTGGGCTGGTTAGGCTTGTTTGCCTGTGTTAGGGGGAAAAGGTTAGTGACCTCGCACCCTGTTGTGCGTGCTATGTATGGATTCAGATTTGGAGTGTGAGCTTAGGTACTGGCAGAGATTTGGAGGAAGGTGCCTGGGATGGATTGTCCTCCCTCTTTGGACTGTCAATGACTCTGGTTTAGGGGAGTTTCACAATCATCTCTGCAAGCTGAAGGGATGGAGTCAGCATGCAAACAAGCACATCTGCCTTCTGCTCCATTGTTCCCCTCAGCCCAAGCACGTGCCTGGAGTTTTTTGGGTATTGTAAAGAACAGATGTGAGAAGACATTTGGTTGAGCAGCACAGGGAGAAGGGGAGTAGTAGATATGATCCCTTTGAAATTTTCTGTGGTAGAAGTCTGTACATTGGTAGTTTATTTTCCTGTTTTTTCATCTTTCTTCACAACTCCAATTTTCCAGCTGCTGTGAAGAAATTCAGCTGAGCTGATTTGAGAGCCAGTTCAGGCCAGCTGCAAATGCAGCCACCTACCTACAACTCAGCAGGCTCTCTCCACTGTTATTTCAGTCATTTTCTCCCCAACATTTCTGTCACTCAACATGGGCATTCCAGAAGAGGAGTAGGAAATGTGTGAGAGCAGTAGTGGCAATATTAAATAATTTGGTTTTATACCATATGCAGATATCAGCTTGTGTGTGCTCACCAGGCAGAAACCTTGGCCAACAGTTGTTGCCTGAGGAAAGAGCCCCTTTTCTCAGGAGGTGGCTGCTGCCTCTGTGTGGAGGCACAAGCAAGCTCAGGATCTTGGTGACTCACCATGGGCATGGCCAAGCGAGTACACTCAGTGGTGTGTAGGACAGCAGCCATGGGCACAGGGAGCATGGACTGGGGGACTTGCAGCAACCCCAGCCTGGACACTTGTTCTCATCTCTGGGCTGGGGACAGCAGTGGCTGACTGGGCTGGACACCTGAGAGACACTGTCAGGTTCTGGGCTGGAGCAGGTTAGGGAAGGAACCATCCATCTCAAATCTCTGTGTGGGCTCAGGAATGAGGGTCTGACAGATGGATGGCACTGGGGCCTCCTTTGAATCATTGAATCATTAAGGTTGGAAAAGACTTTTAAGGTCATTGAGTCCAACCATTAACTCAACACTGTCATGTCTACCACTGAAACATGTCTCTAAGCTCCATATCTGCACATCTTTTGAACACTTCCAGGGATGGTGATTCCGCTACTTTGATTGCGTCAGGTTTTTCTTTTGCTCCTTTGTTGTATTTCTTGCAACCTTTCAGTTCTGGTATTGCTGGCTTCTGTTGAAAATACCTTTCTGTCTCTCAGGGTTGCCACTTGAGGATGAGGATGAGTCGCAGAAGATGATGTTTTTTGGATCTAAGATGACCCAAGGGCAGATAGAGGCCACAGTCATCTCTCTGGCTGTTGTAGGAGTCCTGCTGCTCCTGGCCGCTGGTGTCCTCCTGGGAGTAGTCATCCATCTCGAGAGGCAAAAGAGGTTACGACGCAATCGGAGATCCATCCTGGATGACGGATTCAAACTCATGTCTCAAAAGAATTCTGGTCTCTGAAAGCCATGTACAAACATTGGGCTGTGTGCTTGGAGCAGGGGCTGGATCCTTGTCCACAGCAAAGATTTTGGGGGCATCATTTCAATTGTGCACTGTATTTCTAGAAGTTGAGGAGGGAAAGCTGGAGCCCTGACCTCTTCATATATTCTCCTCAGCCCTCTGTAAAGAAAACATCCATCCAGGAGAGATCCAAGGACCCTTTGAACTGACTGAAGACAAGTAATAATTAAAAAAGGTCTTTCTGAAATACTCTCCTTCCCCAAGGAAGAGAGGAGACATTTTATTCTCTCCAGAACAGCTCCAGTTGATCTTTCCTAGCAGAATAGCTTAGATTCCAGTCTTGCTCCGTTTCCAGAACCAAGGTGGGAATTCTCTCCCAAGAAACTGTGAGCCATTGATGTAATTAATGTGAAGGAGAGGAAGATAATATTTTCAGTTTTGTGAATCAATGAAGAATACAGAAAAAAATTGTTAATTTAGAATTGGATTGCTGTTTTTTGATGAGTAAGTGGGCAGACACAAATTCAGGGCACTGCATGTCACTGAGAACCCCATCAAGGACCATGATGAGCTGTGCCTCACTGTCAGCCTTGCTGTGACACATCCTTTTGCTCTTTGCTGGGGGCCAAACTGGGAGTGGGTGGTGGGACCAGAGTTCTGTAGCCCACCTGTGGGCTGTGGTAGCCATCTTCCAGCATCAGCTGTGCCCACACATATCACCGTAGCATAACCCTGTGTGTGCCCACGCATCCCACAGTCCCATTGCCCTGTGGGTCAAGTACTGAGCCCTTCCCTATGAAATAGCTGTCCAGCTCCCTCCCCTGAATCCCCATTACCCAAATGGATGCAGGTTAGTGCTTATATATTTCTGTGCCTGGTTTTAAAATGGAAAGAGCATAAAAGCAATTGGTTCTGGGTGGCTTTCAAGAGGCAATTAAAGCAGCTAAATGGCTCTAATGACAAGGGACTGCTGGGGGCTCCTTAGGTATAACAGCACCATTTTCTTCAGAACAGTGGTTATCACATACTTAATCATGTTCAATTTGTATCGAGCCCCTGCATATTTCTAGCTGCCTTTTCCTTTGTCAGTGAGGATAAAGCTCATTATTTTTCTTTCATTACACTTCATTAGGCCTGGTGAGGGGCTGGAGGGCTGTTGAATACTCTGAATATGGATGATCTTTGCTCAGATTTAAGCCTGGTTCAGCTGCTAATGCAAACCACAGGTTTCCAAACCCATCAGTTGCAGGGAATTTTAGAAGCTATGTCATGATAAATAAGAATGGAGAAGGAAGTCCTTATTTTATTTTTTCTCCCTTGGCTTGTTAAAAACTAGATCAAAAGTGTTTTGGGTCTGCACTGAGATGAAAGAGTGAGTGTAAATATATTCCCTTGCTTAGGGCAGCAGAACAGGGAAATTGCCCTTCTGCAGCTCTGCAGCATGGGCCCAGCCTGGACTTTGGGTGCTGGCCCGAAGCAGGGCAGCAGAGGGCTGGGAGCTGGATTTCACACTTTCCATAAACAGCAGGCTGCCAAAATTCCTCCATTGTAATAGTTTTTTGGGCCAAGTGGAACATCATTGGCAGAGGTCTCCTCTCCAGCAGGGGTTGTGAGGAACTCTGGGGGCAGGCTCTGGAGAAGCCTGTGGTGTGAGGGCTGTGTCCTGTGAGAACCAATTCCTCCCCAAACTGAGAAGACTCAAGGGAAAGCTTTGGACTAAACAAACAGATCATTTTGCTAGAACCTTCTGTTGCAGCAAACTGCCAAAGCAGTTTATCAGCAAGTTCACAACTGTTCCTAAGTGGGTGTCAGCTCTCCCAGCCAGTGTGCATGTGAGGAGGAGAAGGAGAGATCACAGAATCACAGAATATTCTGAGTTGGAAGGGACCCACAAGGATCATAGAATCTGGCTGTTAGGTGAATGGCCTGTACAGGGATTGAACCCTCAACCCTTCATTATTAGCACTATGCTCTAACCAACTGAGCTAGTCCAATAAACCTCCACCATACACCCACCCCACTTTAACCCACACTGCCAGTATGAATTCAGAACAGGTTTACCATCATGGAAGAGCTGGTGTCGCAGGTTTTGTATGGGATAAACGTAAGAAGCAGCTAATACTGCCTGTTGTAGTCACTTTAGGTAGTGTTTTCTGCCTGCAGTTTTAACATTGCTCTTCCTAGACCTCCATTAGCTGTGATGACATTTTAAAAAGTTGACCCAGATGATCACCCACCTATTTGAAGCTTCCCAGGCTATCTCAGGTGAGTGCAAAGCAGAGTTACTCATTACATGGCAGCAGCTGGCTGTTTGCAGCAGGACTGGGATGGGATCCCTGTAGCATCACCCCACTCAGTGATGGGCAGGCAGCCGTGCCCTCAGCCATGGCCGCGCCGGCACGTGGCTCACCCTCCTGCTGACTCCCACTCCGACTGTGCATGGGAGATGTGTGAGTCAAAAGCCGTTTGGTTGTGCACAGGGAAATACAAAGTGCTGTCTTTATACTTTTTTCTCAAAACACAAAAGTTAATGTGGAATTAACCCATGCCACTCGTCAAACAACTGATACTGGCAATTGTCAATTGAAAGGGTTTGCTGGGCTCTCAGCTGTAGTGTGGCCTCTAATTCTGAACTAAATTGCTTGGTGATCCAGACTGGCCATGCAGCCTGTTTGCAATTTTGTTGGCATAGCAAATTACAGGAGTCATTAGCAAGTCTGGAGTGATGTGCTCATAGACTGCCTGGGGAGAGGAATTTGTGCACAATAGCTGCCAAAACAAGGGGATCTGCAAGGTAAAATCAGAGAATGGATCTGAGCAGAGGGAAAGCTGCCTCTGGCTTATTCATATATGGAGTCTGGGATATGGGATGTACAAATAAGGCAATGTGCACACACAAGGTACCGGACCTGCTGCAGCACTCGTCTTGTAAACAATCAATGAATTCAGTCACGGACTGTTCTGGGATGTGAGAAGAGCAGGACTGGGCATGTGATTGATCAAACAGCTATTGCTGAAATTAGCATTTATGGTGTTAAAAATCAAAGACAGCCTGTCTTGGAAATCAATTTGTTTGTTAATTTGCTCTTATTTTGGGGAGAGTAAATCAGTTGCTCACCAGGTGCTTTATAAACCTAATGTCCTTTGGTGTTCTTGAGAGACAGGCTTCATTCTTCATTCTTTAACTATGGGAAAGATGGGCAAGATGAAACAGTCACCTCTCCCTGAAGAGACACAGGGAAACAGTAAAGGAGGAATCCAGTCTGTTGGAGAAGGTGTGGGCAAAGGACTTGCTGTGTAAGAGACAGTTCAATGCGGGCCATGCATGTCTAGTAGGCACAGGAGAGAGAAATACTCTCTTATTCAAGGTCATCAAGTGTAACAAAGAAATTATGTCTTTCTTTGTGTATGTTGATATGGGAAGCTTTGCAGTCTGTCACTGTAAGGAGCTGACAGAAAACCCTGCCTGTAGGACCTTCCTACTGGATCCTAATTTTTCATATTTAGGGGTTGTTTCCTTCAAAGGAAAGCTTTCCCTTCTAGAGGCAAGTGAAGAGTAGCCATCTTCTTTGGGTCAGGCTGACTTGCTTTGTGAGAAGCAAACAAGCACAAAGCAAAGCTTTGAGGGTGGTAGTTAGCACAGTGTCCCTGCCTGCCCATGGGCTCCTGCTGCTGGAGGCTGTGCTGGGGCAGCCGTGGCTGTGTGAGGGATGGTCAGGTCGGCAGTGAGACGGTTCTATTCCCCATGTCACTGCCAAATGCAGGAAGATCCTAAGCCAAACATAATGTGTGGAAGAGGCCACTGTGTGGGTGCTCTGGTAGCTTCAGTCCCTCCAGGTTTGGTGTTTCCCCCCAGTTCTCCTGAAAACCTCCAGGTCACTGTGCTTTGGAGTCAATGGGGTGAGGGATGTACAGCCAGATTTGGACAGGCCTGTCAAAAGTGATCCCCTTGTACAAGGCTGAGCATGAGGATTGTGATTAGTCCAATTTGCAGACTCTTGAGTTTGTTAAACATCAAAAAACCCCAAAGAGTGAGAGCAGTGTGGGTGTGAGGAGGCAGCTGGTGAGCTGGTGAGCACTGCAGTGCTGGAAGAACTTGTTAGTGCTGCACTGAGCTGAAAAAATCTTCAACCTCCTTTCATTGATACTCCATGAATATACAACTCAGTAGGTTACAGCTGCCATGTGACCCCAGAAAACTTCCTTTCTGCTTCATTTTCTCAATGCAAAAGAGATAATTTTTCTTGGGAAGAGCTGCTGTTTGATTTATCTGCTCTGTGGCCCACATGTTCGAGATTGTGCTGCTATAAACCTATGTGCAGATGTTCACGGATACATGCACATTTTTGCACCAGCCCAGTGTACAATACCTTATTCCAAGGGCTGTACAACCACATGGGAGTGGCCTTATAGGTTGTACAGCTGCTCAGGAGGGGCCTTTTTGCCTGCTACCAGCTCAGGTGGCTGGCTCCTGTCCTGCACCAAGGTCTGGCCCCACTCTTACCCAGGTAGCTCAGTGTAAAGCTGAGCAGTTAAAACCATTTCCCACTGTTCAAGATCTTTAAGTTGTAATCTCTTGTTTCACAAAAAAAGTCTGCACATTTCCTGACAGAAAGATTTTGCTTCAATAAAGCTGAAACAGGCATTCCAGCTTTACTTTCTGAATATCTGAGGGAGATCTGTGTCAAAAATACCCCCTTTCTTTTGAAAGGTCTTCCCAATGGAAAATGGAAATTATCCTTTCAGTTCACAAAGCTGTTTTGATGTGACCAGAATGATTAATTTGATTTTCACAAGGTATGACTGAAACTATTAAAAAAAATACATCAACCTTTTTAGGCTGGGACTAGAGCCTACAATAATTGAAGTTTGAGTTTGTCCCTTTCTCCAGTCACTGGCACAGACCCAAGGCAGCTTCCTGGGAAGTGCCAAAGAATGTCCTTAAGCGAAGCTCCCGCCCAAGTGCACGCTGCCCTCTCCATGTGAGCTCCTCCCTCCACCTCCCTGCCCATCCTCGCTTCCTCTGAAGGTCTGGCTGCAAGTCTTGTGTCAAAATCGATTGTGGCTCATGGTTTTCTCTCTACAGCCGTTAGATATTTTTAGCTTGGGGGTGTTTCGTGAGTTAGCCTGGAAGAACTGGCCAGGATCCCTTGGCATTGCTAATTGCCAGTCTGAGAAGCCCAGTGGGTGAGGAACCATGTCTGGGTGTTGTTGTCATGACTTTTATGCCTTTTTTAGTATTCCAGATGCACAGCTCGAAAATGGATCGTCATGGGGCCTGTTCTGGTCCTCAATGAGTGGAACCTGCAGACTTATGGCAGAACTGCAAATTTTAGGTGTAAAAACACCAGGTTTCACAATTGCTTTATGAGGAACCTTCTGGGAAATTGACTGCTGGTGCTGTGGCTGAGTTATGTGATTTCCCTTGGGTGAAGCTCTACAAAGATTTGATAAAACTGATTGCAGTGTTTCATTAGCCAGCAAATTCCCCAAAGGCTGATGATCATCCAGCAGAGCATCAAATTACTGTCTGCAGTGATACAGGATGGGAGACTAGTCCACAGCTTTTAAAGCTTTGAGAAACTCAGATAAATCACTGTCAGGGTAAGTCATCATCTTCAGTCATGCTCTGAGCACCTGAAGACTGGTTACAGGTGGAGAGGCTGTGGGGAAGGATCTGGAATCATCAAGCTGAGCCACAGTAACACAGCGCTTGAAATGCCCAGGGGCACCACTTAACATAATGGTTGAAGCCTGCATGCTGTGACCTCAGGGTCTGTAAGGAAGCAGCTGGCAACTCAGAAGGTTATACAAGGCTTTGGGAATAAATTGCTGCTGCTTCTTTATTTTCTAGGAATTTAAATAGCAATAGGTGACACTGGCATTTCACCCCACGTTTCAGACAGCAATTTCATTCTTACCCAGGGGGACATCAGTATTGCTGAAACACAAACTATATCCTAATTTGGGGGATTTTGAATAGTCAAGTGAAATGGAACCAAGATTTTAAATTCTTCTCATTCCAGTTTGCACAAATATTACCCAGTCAAACCAAATACGTCCTCAGACTCTGCCTGTATTCAATCAGTAATCATCAAATTCTTGTGTCCTGAGCCACAGGGCTCCTGCACTTGATCTGTGACCTCTGACAGCTCTTTAGCTACACAGTCACGCTCTGTTAGGGCTTTCCTGTGAATCCTTTTCCTTAGGCTGCTTTGTGCTGCTTTATTTACCTGCCCTTCTATTACCTCACTGCCTCAGTAGTGCTTCATGACAGCGGCTGCTTTATGGGTTCCATCCCTGCCTACCCACCTGGATTTGTCCCACTGACCACCTCTCCCAGGGTCTCCTAGTGCTGCTCTACATGCTCCATTGAACAGTTCTTTGAGTCATCTGCAACATCCAGCTTTACTGCTGCTTCTCTCTAAATGGTGAATCTCAGAAAAACAGCAAATTTGTTTTACGAGTGTGTTGCCATGGCAATGCCACATCTGGATCTTGTGCCTGTTTGTACCTGGACACCTTCCTGTAACCATGAGTCTGGAATCAGAGAGCAGATGATGTTTTTGATGGAACAGGGCAATAAGTCATAAAGCCCATTCTGAACATGTCCTGCACCTTTCTGGGTCTGTCCCTGGCCTGCCAGCTGACAGTCATGATCTAGCTTTCTGTAGGCTAAAGATACATAAATTACTAAACTGAATGGAGGAGGGTCAGTGGATCCCTGGATATCTTGTCTCAAGGTGATGGCAAATAAATGTGGACTGGAAGGGCAACAAACCTTGACTGGATTCATACCTAGCACAACAAATTCCTGACTGCAGGGCACGATCCCACACATGACAGAGCTCAGCTGGGCTTCTCTGAGGTTCTGGTTTGCTTTGTGTAATAAAAAAGAATCTTTTCAGCAGGTCATCTACCTGTTCCATTTGACATTTTGATGCCAAACCTCTGTGAAGACAGAAGTAATTTGTTCTGTTCCTGCTGAGCAAGCCCCTCGCTTGCTCCTAGGTGTGTGTCACGGTGATATTGGCTGTGGCAAACGTCATCAGCCAAATCTGTGGCACACAGAGCAGAGACAGAATGTGAGAATTGATTGAGGGAAAGTCTGCAGGGCTTTGGAAGGAAAGAGGGTCGCGAAGGAGCCTCAGTCAGAAATGAGAATTGCAGTTTGTGTGCGTGGCTGCTGCCCTGGCAGCATCAACCTCCTCTGTTTATGTGGGGTTTGTGGCCGGTTGCCCCAGCCCAGCACTGTGGGTTCCAGGCCTGGGTCACCACTCCCAGCCCTTGCCAATGTACTCTCAAAACACCTATGTTTGTGCTGATGCTCCTCACCAACACCTGAGATGTTTTCATTGCTGTCAGAGCATTTAGCACAGATGTTAGCACACCTTCCACGTCCTGTGTGTAAGCCCTGGGAATTTGGCTGCACAGAAAACAGGAAAAAAGTCATATTGTCCAAGATGCTGATTAGTAACATATGGAGCAAGGTGGTGGCCAGAGATTCAGGGCTGCTCTTGCCTCTACTTGGCTCGCTTTTCTGCGGCAAAAAGACAGAAGTAGTTTCTTTGATTTTTGATTCACACACACATGGGGACCTTTTCAGTGTTCTTGCAAATTTGGCTGGCTGCTTATGCTTACAACTGCTTCGCCCTCCAGCAGCTCCATCTGCTCAGCAGCGGCTCCAGAAGTCTCTGCCCAGCATGGGTCAAAGCAGCACTATGGATCAGGGGACAGAAAGGCATCCTTTGTATGCAGGGTTGGTTGTTTTGCTTCAGGTTGACTCACACAAATGTTCCAGTGATTCAGAAAGAGGCAATATTTGGTTATGGAGACATTCTGTTCTGGGTCTGAGGTTCAGCAATTCAGGTGCTGTTGTTGATAATTGAACCTTTGCAACTAATAGCCACTTCCACTCAGGGCTCTCAAGGTTTTTGAGTATTATCCTGTTAAGCTGGCAGCAGAAGAGGTTTGTAAAACTGCCACAACACCCCCTGCCCAGCTCGGGAGAAGTTTGGATATAATCCAGGGCCACTTTGCTTCAGATGGACATAATTACAATTTCATAATACCTTCTGGAGGTGAGATTTATGTGCAAATCGGGTACACAGGCGCATAAAACCTTTTTGGCTAGTATTAGAGGTGCTGTTGTTTTGAGTGTATGAAAGGAGACAGCCTGTTCCCAAATAGATTATTCTTTTTGATCTTTCATGGGGCTAAGTTCTGGGAAATTTTAGGAAAACACAAACAATAAGAATACCATTCATTTCAAAGGGATCAGGATTGCACCTAAAGACAGGAATAGCAGTGTAAACTTCTAAGCTACTTTCATAAAATTAGGTGCATTTCTCTGTGTTTTGGGTCAGTCTTCAGTTAGCACCTTTGGAGCTGCTGGGATGTCGGGGGTTTTTTTCTCCCTTGTTTCTTTTTTTTTTCTCTCCTGTATTTCTCCCTTGTTACGCAGTGTACCCATTCCAGAGTCAAGTGCAATGACCCAAACCAAATCACTAAGAAGTGATTGGAAAGAAACATTTCTAAATTAGATAATTTGACTCCCAAATTGCATCTTCCCCTCTTCCCCCACAACTGATTTCAGGACAGATGCAATTGTGATCTGTTGATGACCAGAGGAGATGTAAGCCCTTGGAGAATCTGCCTATGTTTGATTAATGCCCGAGCCTGTCCAGCCTAAGGAGAAGGTCCTTAATTTAAGTAACCAGCAGCAGAAAATAAAAAAATGTAGGAATTTGTAAGCTGTGTTGAAAACCTCTCACACGGGAAAACTCTCATCGACTTTTGTATTTCTTTTCAAATTCTGACTGTTAGAAAAGAGGTAATATAGTCTCCAACTTTATTTCTTTCTCTTTTTCAGTTATGTCCTTTCAGGCATTTCTTCCAAGCTGAGAGCCCAGATACAAAGGTAGTCTTTGAAGGAAAATAGTTATGATGATGACTGCAGCCCTGGTGGCGTCATTCCTCCTTGAGATTCACCAGTACTAAAGAAATGAATGGCATTACCCTAAAAAATGTGTTCTGGAAGCAGTTGAGGTCTCATCAGGCTGCTTCATCAAGCAAAGCCTTTAGGGTAGTTTGACTCAGGCACTTTTTTCTTTCCTTAACACATACTTCCCCGCACCAAGGAACTCCCATTCTCAGTGATTCAGTCCTTTGGAATGGCGTTATCTGTCTTTCAGAACATTTTTTTCCTTTATTGTTACTTCCAGGACAGTGAATGGTTCAGCACTTGCCAGTGGGTCTGGCTGAGCTGTGTTCCTTCTGCTTAAGAGGGAATACATAAAGATGTTCTTGTCTCTTGCTTATTTTAGCTGGTGAGGTTGACTTTTTTGACCTTTTTTTTTTTTTGGACTCACTCTTGTTGCTTATGTTGCAGAGAAATAAAGAAGAACAAAGGCTG
This sequence comes from Gymnorhina tibicen, assembly GCA_013399875.1. NCBI lineage: Eukaryota > Metazoa > Chordata > Aves > Passeriformes > Artamidae > Gymnorhina > Gymnorhina tibicen. The sequence continues at coordinate 54,302 of VXAZ01006875.1, forward strand.
TCTCATATTACTTTCACTGCCAAGTAACTCTTCTGGAGTGTGTTTCTGTTTCTGGAATGTGGAATGTTGTATGCTGGGGAGAAAAGACCAAATAATTTCTACTCTGCTGATCACTGGCAATTTACAGTATGGACAAGAACTTTAAAATACCAGTCACTTGGAGTTAAAAAAGTTTTAAAGGAGAAAGCTATTTACTGGGGAAAAGTTTGAGATTGATGGGATGATGGGGTTGGGACTGCAGAAGTGCCTGGTGTCATCACTGACCTGAGGGTCAACAGCCAATGGCAGAGCAGTGCTGGGGTCGATGCTGGGGGCAGCAGCAAGGAGGACAGGTACTGGCCATGTGCTCAGGTTGGGCTGCAGGAGAGGTCAGTGCACCCCATTCCTTGGAAGTATCCTGGTGGCCACGGCTCCCAGGGGCCCAGGTGGTGAGTGGGAAATTCAGGCTGTGGTGTCCCAAGCTCCCCTGGCTGCCCTGAGGAGCTGGTGGGCAGAGACCAGGGTTTGACCTGGCTCTTCACTCTTCTGTCTTGAAAATACTTCTATACAGTAATTTTTATAAACACCCCCTGTACTCATACCTTTGTCAAGTCACCTCATCAAATTACTGATGGTAATTACTTTGAAAAAAACTGCAGTGGCCCCGTTGCAGCTAGCAAGGGCCTGCCCCAGGGCAGGGTAAAATGCCACAGTCCTGTATCCTGGTGCCAGCATCAGACCTCTACAGCAGGAGACACACTGAGACCAGAAACCTGAGACTGAACAGGAAAAAGGATACTTACAAAGGATTTTGTGGTTTTTCTAACATCTCTTGTTCTTTAGGACCAGCTCAAACATCTCTTTCTGGACACACATTCTGCTTCTTTTCTTCTCAGCTTTCTTTCAAATCCAAGTGTCACATGGAGTCCCTCAAGACCAAGCTGCTGCCACCTGCACTGTGCTGGAGCAGCAGCTCTAGGGCAGCCCCTGCAGTTCGGGATGGAGCTGCCTGGTGGGAGCTGTGGGACCACCTGGTTCCACAGAGGGAGTGTGGGGGGTGGTTTCTGGCACCTGTCCCCAGCCTCTGCTCTCAGCTGGGAAGAGCTGCTCTGACACCATCTCCTGCTACATTACCCAAAGCCAAGCCCAAGGAACAGCAGTTTGTGCTCTGATTTTTGCTCCTCCCAAGGCTCTCAGTTTCCCTGACCTGACTGCTGACACCACCCGCCTGGCTTCCCTCAGCGCCAGGAAACTGGCAAAAAGAAGAAAGGCTGGGATGTTATGGACAGAGGGTAGCAACTGTGTAATTTTACATAACAGCACAATTTTGGGAGGTTTCAGCTGAAACCTCATAACGGGTACCCTCATAACAGGTGGTTTTGTGTGCCTGATGGAGCTGCAGTTGGTCTGTGCTCAGAAATGGGTCAGTGTGAGGAATGAGCTGTTAGGGCCATCACCCTTCCATCGGGGCAGCAGTGAAGCTGTGCATCTTACTTGGAGTCCTGCAGTTGGTTTCCATCTCTGTGAAGAGGTGCTGAGGCACAGGGTGGTAGGGTTTAGCTGGGAATTGGTTGAAAATCCTTTAAAACCAGCTGTGCCCCTGCTGCAGGGTGGGCAGCGCAGCATTTAGCAGATATCCTGCCAAGCTTTTCTCCAGCTACAGCCCTTGTTTGGAATTCACTTCTGAGCACTGACATCACTCTTGCAGTTTGCCAAGGAGCCTTTTGGAGTTCATTGAGTCAGGAGGGCTCTCAGGAGGGGTGCCAATGTGTCAGTGTGCTAGAGAGAGGTTTGCCTTCGGGGTGTGTGGTGCCTCTGTCTCTGAAATTTTGGATGTTGAAAAAAGATGTGGGGATTCATAGATCATCCAGGAATGTGGCATCTGGCATCTAAAGGAAATAGTACAAGTAATTTTTTTTCTCTTGCAAGCCAGGGATTGTAGCGAGTGCAGCTGGGCCTGTAAGGAGAGAAAACAAAGCAGTGGCTAATTCTGCTTTTCCTGGAGCAGTCAGATAAAGGGCAGTTGAAAAGAGAGAAGGGAATGAATGCAAGAAATGTTTTTCATACTGTTAACTGCAAACTAATCCAAGCTGGAATAGTCATTTGTGTTTCCAAAACTTAGCCCCTGAAATATTTGAAGAAATGTAAAAGAAAGAACAAAATCCAAGAATGAGTAAGAGGCATTGAAAAAGGCTGTGAGTGCTTTAAGGGCAAAAGAATCCCATTGGGAGGTGCCCAGGTTGGCAAGGATGTGAAGGGTGCTGTGCAGTAGATGAGTGCTGACAGGTGGAGGTGAGGAGTGATCTCTTGGCTGAGCTGCTCCCAGAGCCGACCTCCCCACACCTGAGACGGGGCCATTTCTGCTTCTCACTGTCAATCTACCACCACCCTCCTCCCTGAGGGACCCCTGTGCAGGGCCATGTCCCCTGGAAGCATTTGCCTCCTCCAGCTCTGTACCAAGACCCCAAACTCAGCAATTGAAGTCTGGGTTGAGACTGAAGTTGGAAATTTTGTTATTTTAGAGGAATATTTGCTTCTGAAGGATAGCAAGGTATTTTTAATTTTTTTTTAATTGAATGGGTTAAAATGGATGGTCCATAGCTAAAACTTCACATTGTTGTTGATGACATTTATGTCCTGGCTTTCATTCAGACTTCCAGTGAAGAACCAGCATTTTCAGAATACAGCCTGCAGAACACCACCTATTCTCCAGTCACTCTCTGAAAAAGAAAGTTGCTGTTCATGGGTGAGTTTTGGGACTGTGTGTTCAGGGCTCGTGGCATCCCTGTCTTCAGAAGTGTTTCCTTTCAAATCATATTTTATCTTCTGCATCACTTATTCAAGGACCATGGCTCTTGATTCCTGTTGGAACATTTGTAGCTGCTAGCAAAGTCAGAATGGGGGGTTTTTTTGGTATTTTTCAGAAGTTTCAAAGTAGTTTTTAGTCTCCTCCATCCTTCCAGAGGAGCTTCCTTCAAACTAAGGAAAATAGGCTTGACAGAGGCTTCCACAGCAACTTCCCTCCCTTTGCCAGCATCAGCTGGCTCTGGAACAGCCCATCTGGCTTTTTCTCCTGGTATTGCATCCTCTAGAAAGTGAAAAACCCCCAACATTGCCTGAACCTGGCAGTGCTCTCTTCCATCTCCTGATGGACCATGAGTGACAGTTGCCGTGTCACCTCCCCTGTACATCCTGTCTCCTCTGTATCTGCTCAGCTTCTTTGCCAAGAGGCAATCTTTTGGATTAGTGCATGTCAAATTCCATGTCCTGAGCCAATAGAGACTCCCTTGGCTTTACTTTACATTTATTTGATAGTCATAGGGAGTAACTTGAAATCTTAGAATATAACTTCGTGCTTTCAGCTGAGAACAACATGCCTCTACCCTCCTCGAGTGCTTTGCTGTGTGTGCTGCAGCTGGTCCTCAGTGTGTATCTGGCACATAGAATTAGAAATAATTGCAGGTACAGTACAGAAGTCATGGTCAGGTACATTGTATTGAGCTTCATAAAGGCAATGGCCTGGAGCTGACTCTGGCTCTGGGGAGTTCTTCCTCCCTAGGTGAGGAACACTCAGCTAACTCAGGCTGCTCTCTAGGGAAGGACATGGTCCGTTACAGTACAGCAGTTGGATCCAAGGTCATGCAGCTCCTCCCCCATGTTCTAGTTCACTGTGAATAATTTACATGTCAGGCTTCACTGCAGAAAGGCTGGTCTAGCATATTCGAAGAAGTCATTTCCAGATCCTAAGTCAAGCATCAGCACCCTGGTATCCCTCACGTGTCCATTGTTTGTTCCTTCCATCTGTCTGCAGCATGAGAATCCAATTACACTGCCTCTAAGAAAGCTTTGAGAATAAAAGCTAAAGTGCTCTTTTAAGGGGATGTAGTTGAGTATCTGGTAGAGACAGTCTGTGCCCAGCACCTTCCTTCCACATTTTTCCCCACAAAAAAGGATTTTTCTCAGGCAAAAAACAAAAGGCAGTGAGACTGGTAAATTTACCACATTGAGAGTGATAAATTTTATGATTTTGCCTAAAAGTGTGCCCTCAGTAAGTGAAAATATTTTGTAAAGGCTAGATTATAACTGCAATGGCTCTCATATATCAAGAGAGAGCACACAGTGAATGATGTGAGTGGGATGGAGGAACACGTAGGTGACCCTCATGTTGCTGTGGGCTAAGTGGATCTTTCCCTCCCCAGGAGCCAAACCTTGGCTCACCTGCCCAGAAAGGCATCGTGTATAGTGTGGTTTTGAATGGTTAGCACCTGTCTGAATTACGGAACTGCTTTATTTAATGTATTACTGGAGTATTCACTCTGTTACCACTATTTATTTATTAAGTCTTATTATCAAGTCCATGAAATGTCCTGGAAAATGCCTGTGCCTGTTCATCCCACTTTTTCTGAGTCACAAAAGCAGGACTAGTCATTGCAAATGAAGAGTAGCACAGTGTCCTAAGTGCTCTAAAGCAAATATGAAAAAAGAGTTGAAGATTCATGGTTTATGAGGATTGTCCAGACTCTTATTTCTATCACAACTTTTGCAGGGGTTGGTCTATAGCTCTTATTGTTTCTGTTATTTATCAAACTTGTATTTGAAGTAGAAAAGGGTAAACTATGAACCTCTCTAGGGAAGAGAAATCTTGCAAGAAGCTGCATGGTGCAACAGACACACTGAATTAAATTTTCCTCATTTGGACTTGACAATTTCAGCTGTTGAATTTTCTCCCTTTGGACAAGGCTCAGGCACTGAAATTTCCTGTCTGCTTCCAGCTGCTTTCAGCTCTGAATGGCAGAGCAGAGACACTTCCTTTTTCAAGCCAGAAATCTCATTACTGCACCAGCAGACCTTAGTTTAGGCTTTGCCAGGATCTGTGTGCTCCCTGCTTCCTGTGGCACGGCTCCCAGCCAGTAGGACAGGGGATTCTCTCGGAGGCTGGATGCTTTATTGGTGGGGGCTCTGGGCATCAACTCTCTGTGTGTCCTGAGTGCAGACCCGAAATGGAGCAGCACTTTACCTCCAGCAGCTCTCACCTCCTTTCCTGATGACATGGGAAGCCCGCACTCAGCACCAGGAGTGGAGCTTGGGGAAGGAGACAAAGACAAGAAGCCAAAAAACACACACTTGGAGCGTGATGGGAACATCTGCATTAGGAAAAGTTTTAGCACAGCGGTCTTGGGTTCGCAGGATTTCTCGTCTGCCCTATTGTGAGGTCTTTACATACCTCATAAATATGAAATATAACAATCTGCAGGGACCTGTGGGGACAGTTTTATTCAATTTTTGAGCTCAGTAATCCAGTCGTGAGAGCATTTTCTGTACATCTTCGTGGGAGCAGACAGGGACAAGCATTTGAATGCGTGTACCCACTGAGCCCATGGTAACAGCCTGGGGAGAAAATCTCCATTGCTATTATGATTTGCCTCATCATTAAATTCTGTCCAGAAATGGAGATGAATCATGTCTTTAGAAATAATTTCCTTAAAATTAGCTTAAGTTCAGGTGCAAGTGCAAGCAGCCTCGACCCTGGGTGCTTTTACATGCTGTAAAAAGAGCCTGACTGCTGAATTATCTCACTTGTCTCTGTCAGGCAGGAAAAAATCCCTGTAGAGAAGTACAGGAAAGATTCCATGAATCCAGCGAGCTCAGGGACTTGTTCCCAACAGCCCCCTTGGCCTCCATGAGCAAAGGTGATAAACCATGGTAATGACCTGTGAAAATGCTTGAAATCTGCTCTTTTAATGTTCCCAAGGTTCTGAATTTTTATAGTATAGCTCTGATTTCTCTGGCCCTCATCAACATTGATCTGTTGATGAGATTACATTAGATCACAATAGATCTGTTCAGAAGATGGATATGCATCTCTACTGACATTTCAGCAATCTGACATTTCTTTTCAAAAGAGCACTAAAAAGGAAAATGCTAGATAATCTCAAGAAACCAAAAATTTCCAAAAATTTGTGTCTCAAGTAGTGTCAACATGTGAAAGCCAAAAATCTTCTGCAGAAACAAAGGGTAGCACAATTCACCTGGATGAGTTGGCAAAAGTACATTTCTCCCTCACTTTCTCTGTCTGACTGAGTGGAGCTAGCACCAATGCATGATGAACCCCAAAGCCTACTTGAAGCAGCTCAAAATGTTTTCAAGTGAATAATAACTGCAGCAAACCAGCATGTGATTGCTAAAGTGTTTGTACTTGCGACAGAATAAATCTGTTCTACAGGAATACGTGATGAGAGTTGCCCACCTCTGGCACTTGGGACATCTCACTGCTGTTGGGTTTGTGCATGTGCAGCCGGTGCTGCTCTGCCCTCTCATCCTCCCGATGCACAGCAGGGAAACAGCAGGGACTGTGGCAAAGGGGCTATCGGGGCCATACAGCAAAGGAGCCCAGGGATGGAACCCTGTGTGTTCCTGCAGCCTCTGCCAGGCTGCTGCAGAGATGCCAGTGGGTGCCTGAACACCCCGGGGCTCAGCGTGGGCCCCAGCCCAGCTGGGATGCAGAGAGTGCAGCCAGCCATCCTGGGTGACCCCCGAGCATGCTGGGCTGCTGCTCTTATTGTCTAAGTGCGTTTCACTTTTCACTCTATCCTCTGCACCGCATGAGAGCAGGAAGGGGTTGGGGCCAAGCCCAAAGCCCTCAGATGTTCTCTGCTAAAACTCTGGGATAAAGAGAAAGAGAGATGCCACAAAGTACTGAAGATGCTTCACCCCCATGTAGCTGTTTTGCTGGGTGTCCAGAGAGGAGCAGAGCAGACGGGGGAGATCACAGCTCATCCAGCCTCCATCTGTGTTTTGCTGCTCTCTAGATCTGCACGTCAGACTGTGCCGTTGCCCACGTGTGGGTTGTGATACACCTCAGGAAAAACTGGGAAGAGATCTGCCATTGGCTACTTCCTGTACAGTGTGTCATCTGGCAGCTGTGTATATCACAGGGAACACAGGGACCACTCTGCTGCTGAGCAAAGCTGCTTCACTGAGTAGTCAGAGATACTTAAAGGGGGAAAAGCAAAGCGAAAGGCAGCCCTTGCTTTTTTTTTCTGCCAAGCTCTGAAAACTCTTGGGAAATGGAAACCTGATGGATTAAGGACTGTGTGGAGGACTTGTAAAGCAGATTTCCAAGGATAAGTTGCAGATTGAAGAAGAACAGTGCCCAAAGGAAATATTCACTAAGATTTCTGCCTTGGTGCAGAGAGAAAGTGTTTGGGGATCTCTGATATTTGAGTCTCTGAATCAGATTCTCTGCGGGGGACACATGGGACTTAAGAAGGAAAGCTGATGGGGAGCCCCTGAAGCAAAGCTGACATGTCCCCAGCAGAGGCAGAAGGACTCATTTATCAACTCTTTTCTCGAGTTTGCAACCATGGGGCAGATTTTTAGAATGCAAGTGTGTGTTCGCTCCTGCAACCACTGGCTTTAGCATCTGAGCTGGCAGAAGGCACTGACTAGTGTGCGGCTGGACCAGGGCTCTGCTGCCCCAGCCATGAGACAGCATACCTGGTTCCCCTTGCAGTACAAGCCCAAGCCCTTCTGGAGAGCAGAGAACCACAACACAACCAACTTCTTCTCTGCATTGTATGGCTTCCCTAATCAGTCCTTCTTCCACAGTAACTTGAACCTGGAGGACCTGGGGGACTTTGATAGCGGAACCAAGTATGAGGGCGAGTCCCAGAGCTGGACAGTGAAGGCACTGCTGATCGTTGCCTACTCTGTGATCATCTGCATCTCATTGTTCGGCAACGTCCTCGTGTGCCACGTGGTCATCAAGAACAAGAGGATGCATTCTGCCACCAACCTCTTCATCGTCAACCTGGCTGTTGCTGACGTGATGATCACGACCCTGAACACCCCCTTCACACTGGTGAGCCCCATCCGGCTGTGCCTGCTGGTGTCTGTGTGTGCCTGTCAGCTGTGTGCACTAGGATTGAACAGGCTGGGACCAGACTGGTATCCAGACTTTCTTTTGCCCCCCTTCCCCTTTTGCCTTTTGGAGAGGCTGAAGTCATGTCCCCCATCCCCAACACCCCTGGAGCTGGGGGCCAATGCCCCCACCTCACAGTCCATTTCAGGGGTCGCTCTGCTGCAGCTTTCCCCCTCTGCCCAGGCAAGGCACAGATCTGGGAGCCCCTTTTGCCTGTTGATGGGGAAGGAAGTGGGGACAAGTTTGACACAAGAAAATCCAATTAATGGCTGTTTTCCTATGGAAACAACATGAATCAGGTCAGTCCCTGTGCAACATCTCAGGGAAGTGCTTAGGCTGCACTGAACAGTGTCGGTGGCATGTCCCTCCCTCAGCCACTATAGGCAATGCTTCCTGGGGCTAATCGTCCTTTTTTTATTTTCAATGACTAAATAATATATGATATAAAGGAACATTAAATGAATGAGGTGGGAAGAATTAAAGATTCATTTCTTGCCCCACTGTCACAGACTATAAATGCCATGTAAACAGGACTCTGCACCTGGATTTGACCCAGCACTCCTGTTCAAAATCCTCCTGCTTAATCCCTGCCCAGAGTGTTCTTCTGCCTTCCAAAAGCAGGTCTTGAATTAGCTATTTGAATTCACCCTTCCTTAAACTGGTGCTATTTCTTTGGTGGGATTTCCCTGCCTTGCTCTGATGGGATTTGCATCCTGTAATTTATTCAGGGAGAGCCTAGTGCCCTCTTGTGTGTTCACACACCAACAGACGCACAGTAGGCACATGTAATTAAAATTTCTGCCAGCTCTCTCAGGAACGAGCTTTACACCACCTCCAGAGATCCAGCACACTGCCCCAGTTCAGTGACAGTCAGTACTGCAAGAGTCGCCCCTACAGGGAAATTAGATTAATTGAAAACAGATTAGCTAGTCTTGACTAATTTTCTGTGTGGACAGATGCTTTGTAGTAAATGTGCTTTACTTCAAATTAGCTTAATCTGCAGCAAAATGAGTTATATTAATTTGTAATTAATATTGCACAGTCAGGAATAATGAGGGAATGAGGCAGTTTGGCACACTCTCCTCTGCAGAGAAGCCACCATCAGTAATGCCTCTCTGGGAATAGGTGAGAAATTCTTCCATGGATTTCTCTCACTAAATTTGGAGCCATGCAGCTCTCAGCATCCACTTGTTCAAAGGTATAATGTTTTCTGGGAGGCACCTAGTGTGCCCTGCAGAGACTCGTCGAGGAGTGGAGCTAGGGTTTCTTTATGTGTTCCAGAAGGGCCATGGTAAATGTACCAATGTATACATGTACACAACATACACAGAGCACTGCTCAAGCCATTTGTTTGCACAGTGCTGTAAATCTCACCTCAGTTTGAGAGGCTCTTGGATAGTCAGTTTCCCCAGGAAAAACTGAGGATGAAGCACCTCCAAAACCTCAGGAAGCTGTATTAAAGTATTTCTTCCGTACTGTGCACCTGGGAAGCCAATTTGCTTCTCTTCAGGTACTGCTCCTGTTAATCTGATGTTGTCTGTTCTTCAGGTGCGGTTTGTGAGCAGCACCTGGGTTTTTGGAAAGCTGATGTGTCACATCAGCCGGTTTGTTCAGTACTGCTCTGTCCATGTGTCTGTGCTGACCCTTGCTGCCATTGCACTGGACCGGCACCAGGTATGTCGAAGACATCACCCCTATGTTTGCTAGAAAATAGTTGTTTCCTCCTCAAATCCCAGTACCTGGAAATCTGCACTGTCTTGAGACTCAGGGAACAGAGGGGAGAACTCCAGCTTTCATGTCAGTGGACAAAATACCTGTGTTTTTTACAGTGAGGGTGATGAAATACTGCAACAGGCTGCACAGAGAGGTTGTGGAGTCTCTGTCCTTGGAGATACTGAAAACGTCAGGAGATCAGTGCCAGGCAGCCTGCTCCAGCTCTGCTCTGCCTGGGCCATTGGGCTCGTGGGCTCCCTGCCCTTGTCAGCCCCACCAGCAGGGTGGGGATAAGTGCTGAATTCAAACACCAGCCAGCCCACACGTTCTCTCCACATAGATTTATGAGAGTCTGTCAGTTCTGACACTTGCCGCATTCCTTTGGGATGCCTAAGGCTGGAAACAGTAAGAACTACATTAACTCATCCAGTTCAAGGTGAGAAATTCTCTCCTTCTCCTCCAGCCCGAATACTTACCAGCCAGAAAAACCTTTCAGGTCAAGTAATGAGTATAGACTGAAGGGTTTCCTTAAGTGAAACAGAGTTTGTAATTTGTGCTTTAGCTGATGAGTGCTGAGTGCTGGGAGGCCAGATCTAGCAGGGTGAACTCTCAGGTAGACTGAATTTCTCACAGTGCTGGAGCCACTGAAACACTTGCTATCAAAAAGCAACTTCACATGATAAATGCTGTGGCTGGATGAAATTCAAAACAAGAACAGGCTCCACCTGGTGTCAGAGAATCACAGGGACTGCCGGAGCATAGATCAGCCACTTCTGTCTTTTTTACCACAGAGAGTTTGACAGTCTGCCCATTTCATGTGCAATATTATAGCTCCTAAAATCAAAGCACTTTGACCGTGATTCATTTTAATCAGTAGATTCTGGGTTGATTGCAAGGCATGGCTAGGTACCAAGAAATGTTTCTTTAATTAAGGGCAAACAATACATGCTCTTAAATTCAGTGGAGTGGGTTCCTCAAAGCTGGAATGAGCTAGTATGGCCTAAGGAGATAAAGACAGAAGTGAGGAGATATCCCTGACAAAAGGGAAACCAACACTTGCCTCTAAAAATATTGCTAGTCCTGAGAAGTGCCATGGCAGACAGATACTCCGGGGGAGCTGTACAACTTGATTAAGTAGATACTTATAATGGGACTACAAATGACATGCATAAAATACCAAAGACTTCATCAGCCAAGAGATCATCTGGATGACATGATAGGTCTATTTTTAATTATTGTTTCACTGCGTAAGGTAATCCTCCATAGTGCATATAGCTCACTCACCACTGTGAGCTCTCGAGTCATGCTGATGGGTCACACAGAATGTGTTTCTCTGCTCAGGCTCTGAGCCAGCAGCAACATTCAATACGTGCACGACTCCATGCATTTCCCAACCCTTGTACTCCCTGAAGTCCTGTAAAGTGACTCTCTCTGCCTTTTAACACTGAAGAGATGTGGAGCTGCTGCTGCATGTCACATGCAACATGGGGCTCAAAGAGTGATAAAGATGCTGTAAATCCTCAGGAGTCGCTGTTCTCTGCAGGTAATCATGCACCCTCTCAAGCCACGCATGTCCATGGTGAAAGGAGGGATTTGTATCATCATCATCTGGGTTATGGCCAGCTGCTTCTCGCTGCCTCATGCCATTTATCAGACTCTGACAAGGTTTTATATTGGGTAAGACATTTACATATTTTTTGTTGTATGATGTTTGCAAAGCCCCACAGAAGCCAAGGCCACACCTCTCCATCCGTGTTATTAGAGCAGAAAGGGTGGTGAAACAGAGATGTTTTCCTTCCCTTTGCATGGGTGCTTTGTCTGTCACAAAGGGACAATGACAATCAATGGAATTGCTTCCAGGCTGGTTCATTAGTTGTTTTGGGCTCAGAGATTCAGCCATGTAATTTGGGGCAGGCCCATGGGAGAGGGCCTCCTCGTCAGCAGAGGACACAGATGTCAATATGGATGATTTCTTTCTTTTCCTGGGGATGTGTTTAAGACACCTTCATTGGAGCCAAAGGTCAAACCTAGAGTAAAATTCTCCATTGAAAGTGGCACCTGCCCATAACACTGAATGAGTTCTGCTACCTGTATGTGTACTGAAACCCATCTGAATGTCTGAGGTGTTTGTCCTCAGATGTGCGCAGCTGGTAGTGGAATTGAGAGCTCTTTCTCTTTGATCTTCAGAAACAGAACCATCCGAATGGTCTGCCTCCCCAGCTTCCCTCCTCCTGCTGATCTTTTCTGGAAGTATTTGGACCTGACTACGTTTGTTCTCTTGTATGTTCTGCCCTTGCTTGTGATCTCCATCACATACACCATGGTGGCCAAGAAGCTCTGGCTGAGGAACGCCATTGGGGACCTCACCATGGAGCAATATTATGCCCATCAGCAGAAGAAGAAGATGACACTGAAGATGCTGATGGCAGTGGTGGTTGTGTTTGCCGTGTGCTGGTTTCCCCTGAACTGCTACGTGGTGCTGATCTCCTGCAGGGCCATCCACAGCAGCAATGCTCTGTACTTCGCTTTTCACTGGTTCGCCATGAGCAGCACCTGCTACAATCCCTTCATCTATTGCTGGCTGAACGAGAGCTTCCGCGCGGAGCTCCGGTCCCTGCTCTACGTGTGCCGGCGCAGGAGCACAGCCCAGGGCCATGATCTGCAGCCCATCTCCCCACCGTTCCGGTGTGCCAAGGCTGAGAACTGCTGGTACAAAGGAAGCAGCACATGCCAGAAGGCACAGACGCCCTCCCAGAGGAACTCTGCAAAGATGGACATATCCAGTGTGCATCCAATTGTGGCAGAAAGCTGAACCCTTCATCTGACAGCTGGGCGGTATCCCCTTGGGATTGCAAAATCATGGGGAAGATGGGTTTGGAAAGGCCTCTAGAGACCATCAAGTCAACTTTCTGCCCAGAGCATGTGAACTTCAGTCTTTGACTGGGTCATTCAGGACCTTGTTCTCTCAGGTGTCACAATTCTCTAGGGATGAACTGCCACTTGTGGGCTCCAGAATGAGGGGTCTTGAGTGAATTTTTCATTGGAACAGTCAGCAAAAATGAAGAGAATTATTTAACAGCACATGAAGCCTTTCATAGTCTAAGCAAACACGGGGAAGTTACACTGGTTATATACACAGCAGCTGTGCCTACTGTGGCTTGATGTAAGCTGTTTGGGCTCTAACTTTGTGAATTGACATTTCTTTAGCATAAAATCGAAATTATTTTCACTTTCAATAATATTTTATTTTTTACCAGTCCTCAAGAACTGTGTCCTTTGTGGCTTCTCTGCCAGCCTGGCAGCCCTTCCCCATTGGGTCATCCTGTTTCTCTGTCCTGTGGTTATCCCGTGGGCAGCAGCAGCAGCAACCACTCAGCAGCTGTGGAACTGGGGGTTTTGGCTTTGTCTGAGATGGAACCAGCATTGTGTTGGTTCTGTCACATTGGAACAAACTAGACCTGCAGGTCTTCAACCCAAAAGCAGGAGATAGAAGAATTTTAATCTATAACATGTAAACCTTCATGTATTCCCTGCTCAGTTAAACTGAGCATCTGGCAATATGCCACAGCATTCGCCTCAAGCACTGATCCTTGTGTTCCAGCTACATCGTTAGTGGCAGGGCGCACCAGCAGTGCTGGTCCTGGTCCAAATGGTGCCTCTGGAATGCAAGAGATAGCTGGGATTCCTGGGGATGTGGGTGCCTGACAGCTGGCGCCAGCAGCTGCTGCTCTGGGGACTCACGGCAGAGCCAGCCACTGTGTTTCAGAGATGGTTTGGGTCACTGGTGAGAGATACCCAGTGGGAGCACACGGCCAACTTCAGCCTATGGCTATGAAAATCCACCAAAGTTGTGTTTTCCTCTTTCTCAGAAAGAATAACCAGTTTCTCTGTGTCTATTCTGCACTGGCTCAGCCTTTGTGATGGTAAAGTGTTGAGCTTCAAAAGACAGTGAAAAGGAAATGAGCTTCAGTCTTCCCATGCAAAATACTCTAAACTACATCTCTACGGCTGAGCATTTCCACCCAGACTGGCAGTGTGTCACAGCTGCAGACCTGGGTGAAAGGCTGCTTAAATCTGGAAATCAAGATGCTTTGATGGGTACAAAAATATGTGACCTGAGAATGTATCTGTATTTCAAAATGAAACTGTGAAGGGGAAGAAAGAGTAAGAGCAACACAAATCTTGCTTTTTCCTAAGCTTATTGTAGGAAGGAGGAGGACAAGAGCAGCTGGGACAGGGACAGGGACCTGGCATGGCTTGGGACACTGCAAATCCCAGTGACATTGACAGTACTAAGGCTTCAGGTTTGTGCTCCCATCTGAGGCACAGTGATCTCTTTTCCTTCACATTTGCAGGAATTACTCTGCAGAGGATATGCTATGGGAAGGAAATGGAATTAGAAAAATCTCTTCAGAGATCAAATACTCAAGGCTCAGGTATCAGCTCTGACTGTGAGAGCCTTCGATTTGGTTGCACTGGAGTGGAGTCCTGCCTGCAGGTGGTACCACAAAGGCAGTACTGGAGCCTTTAATTTTGTGTTAACAAGTAAATGACAGCATAAACCAGACATTACTACTAAGTTGGGTGTTTTACCATCTGGAAAACTGGGAATCCATGACACTTCAAATGACATTTTCCTAATATTACTGTCTGGAGGTTTCTATAAACAAGATGTCTTTTCTTAAAAAAATCAAACCAATCACAAATGCAAATAAACATTGTTACAGTAACTTAATGAAACATTCTCATTCAAATGCTCTTCTCTTTACATTGGAAGAAGTCAGTGAGATTAAACAACGCAGAGAACTCCCAGAGAACTGTCAAACTCCTTACTCTGGGCTAAATAAATCAAACAAACAGAGTCTGTTCTTGCCCCTCATCCTTCAGCAGGACAGTATGCTGGGTCAGCATCCCTCAGCCTTGTGTGGACAGATGGATGGTGGAGGCCAAGGTCAGACCCACAGGCTGCCGATCTGACCATGGCAGTAGGCAGACGTCCCTCACCTGGCAACAGTTCTCCAAGGGACAGTTTGCTCCCAGATGAAAAGCTTATGTTGTTTCCTCGTAGCACATCCCATGCTGATCATTACGCAGCAGCGCTTTCCTCAGTAGGAGTCTGCAATCTGGCAATGTCGAGCTGCCTTAAAAAACATTGTTTCTTTGAGGTGATTGTTTTTGTAAAAGTCTGGCAAACTTCCCCGTGGTTACAAACAACCTCCCGGATGCTCTTGCTTTAATACACGCTCTTTTAAAATATATGTGTGGTTGTAATACAGTAAGATTTGATCCACCAATGTTCTTTGGGGGCTAACAGTCAAATAAAATACTGGTTCACCGTCCTCTCTCTCCTCTGGGTTTTGTGTAACTTTTGAGTTACAAAAAGGAGATTATATTCCCTCTTACATGAGGGTTAGCAAGAAAGCATAACCTGCTGCTACTGGCAGGTGTAAATCCATGACCAAAACTTTTGTCTCCATGTGTTTTGACTTCTTTCAGAATGAAAAGCCCTTTGCACAAAGGAGTGCTGTGGTTACCCAGGTGGGGAATCAGCCGTGGATGTGCCCCAACTGCAAATGCTGTTTCATTGCCGTGTACTTCCCTACAGCTCGTGCAATCAATGGCTGGTCCCAGTAGCACTGTTTGCCTGGCGCCTCAGTCCAGGCAGGAGTATGGGATACTTTGAGGTCTCCTTGAATTTAATTGTTAGTCTCCAATAAACACTTCCATGAACAGAAGCACAGTTGATTCCTTGTACATTTCTCCCCAGTGCTCCTGCTGGGATCCTCAGCCATCCCCTGGCTCCCTTCCCCTTGCTGGGGAACTCATGCTCTCCCTCACCTGACCGTGAGCAAACAGGGCAGGAACCATACACAGCAAGTCTGCTACAGCTCTGCCACATGTGAAAACTGGACATTGAAGTCAGATTTGTTTGGAAGGGGCTGCTCAGTAATGACATGTGCAATGTGACTGTGCGAGACCCAGGCTCGTTGGGCAAAGCTGCAAGTAGGGCAGCAAGAGCTCAGGCAGGTAACTGGTCACTGAAGCTGCTACATCAGTTTCCAGCTACACGTGTACTGAAAACCAGCAATATGCCAAATGCAAGCACTGCAGCTACATTAAAATAACCTTTTAGCATTGAAAGTGTTAAAATCAGGTGCCTACACCAAAAGAAAATATTTTACTGTCCCCTCTAAAGAGCTATTTCTTACCTCTCCTTTTGAAGAAACTTTCCAAGCAGAATAATGAAGCCACAGCTGCAAATCATTTAACCAGCCCTGATGAGCTTTGTGCAGCTCCACAGAGGGCTCACAGACTTTTTGAGTCACTTCTGAGTGATTAAAAGGGAAGCTGTTAACTGGGTTCACCTCAACATCGCCCAAAGCATTGTGGCACCCTCCAAATCCAGACCAAATGGCTTTAGTTTGAAAAATGGGGAGATGTAGGAAGAGGAATGTGTAAGTTAGGGGGATGGGAAAGACATCCCTCCATGGAGGGTTCTTCTTGTTTTGGCTTTGACTGTGGTAAGAAGACACCTGAGGGTTTGCTCATAGGATGCTCTGCCCGTCAACACACAGCACTGAACACACCAGAGGGGTCACCTGAACTGATACTCAGTTTGGGATTGTTGCTATTGTCAAAGAGTCCAGTTATGCAGGAGGTAAGCTTGCCAGTGAAGTAATTATAAGCTAATTGAGTAACTATTAAGCTGGTAAACCAAGCTAGTTACTTGGTTTGCCACTTTACTGCTACTGTGGACTTCGGCCAGTTTTTAAAATTTTGATCCCTGACTCAGGTGCAGGAACTGCTTCTTCTCGATGATTTTTCCATAAAAGAGAAGTGTTAACTCACACAGTGCTATTGTTTGCACAGAGACTGATCCCTCAGGTGAGGAAAAATGGGCCATGTCTCCTACACACCAAAATGAGAAGCCACTCTTTTTTTCATAGGTGGACAAAATTCAGCATTCTCACGTGGAAAAATCCTCATCTCTGGCATCTGCACTGACCCTTAAATGATCCTGAATTCATTTTAATTTTTAATATTCCTCTGTCACTATGTGGACAAAAGTAAATGGAGTTTGTGTTGACATTCACGTCACAGAGATTTGGTATAAAGTGTCCCCCCAGGATGTGTGTGGGCAAGGGGCTGGGTGTGGGTGGCTGCCACAAAGAGGTGGGAGAGAGGCTTCAAGCACAGGGGCAGTGCAGGAGCAGGATGGAGCCCAGAGGGGACCGAGCTGCTGGTGGCTTTTGGGAAGGCTGAGGACCTGGAGGGTGGCACATGACACAGGCTGCGTCCAGTCCCATTTCTCACCCACTGTAAATGTAGAAGTCTGTTTTTCAGCTGGAGTGTGTCACACTGAGGTCCTGTCATTGCTGAAGGTCTTGTGATTCTTTATAAGATCTGCGTTGCCAACAGGGCTTTATACAGGTACTTTATACACCTGCGCTGGCTCAGCTGTTTCACCTCTGCCTGTCTGTGAAATGCAGGCATTGATGTCTCCAGTAGTTTATTTATTCCTGGTGGTTTGCTTTGCTGTGTTCCAGAATGTGAGGTGTGTAACCGACTTCTCACATGAGAAAGTGCCCCCGCCTCTGCCCCCTCAAACACGCCTGACCCCCCGCTGTAATGGGGATGTATCCTGTGGGTTTTGTCCTGCAGATCCCGGCTCACTCGGCTGCTCCTGTGCCAAAGGAAGTTATGAGTTCAATAAGCAGGAAAACAGACACAGGTCTCATCACCACAAGCGGTCCCGGGGAGCCCAGAGCTGAGATGCCGATACCTAATGAGTGGTGCCAGTCGAGAGCCACCGGGAAGCGCCACAACAGCGTCGTTAAATGGAGAAAGTGACCCGAGAGAGGACACGGGGCGAGCGGGAACGGCACCAGGAGCCGGGAGAGGACACGGGGCGAGCGAGAACGGCGGGAGCCGCCAGGGGGCGCTGTGGCACCATCCCGCCGTCAGGGCGGCCACAAGGCCCCGCAGCGCCCCCTGGCGGCCTGGGGCCCCCGCCCTGTCCGGACGCGGCGCCCCGAGGGCCCCGAGGGGGAAAAGCCGCCGGGACCGGGGCGGGGAGGGCCCGAGAGGGGTCCCCGTGAGCCGGGGTGGGCCGCCGGGTTCGTCCCTAACCGCTCACCCCGGCAGTGGTGGTGGGTGAGGCTGTCGTATCCAGCCCTCACTGACTGTCGAGCTCGGCAGTGCTGGCGTGCTCTGAGTGTACAGTGGTTTCTCAGAGAATTTGAAAATCATATCAAAACGTAATTCAAGGTTTGAGAAACAATGTACAGACACCGATCTGTGCTTCTTAGTCATCTCCAACAGGAGAAAAGAATGTGATATGTAATAAGAAGTGTATGCATGTGGCCCGCCTGTCCCTGGAGGTTCAGCTGCAATTCCAGAGGCCCCAGGTGCGGATAAACCAGGCACCCTGCTCGCTCGGGATGTGCCACAGGGACACCGCACCCCGCTCGTTTGGGATGTGCCACAGGGACACTGCTCGTGCTGATGCTGGTGCCGGAGGTCTGGAGCTGTGCTGGTGCCTTGGCAAGGATCCCTTGAGCCTCGGACACAGCAACGGCCGAGGAGTTTGGTGTCTCAGCCGACAGAATACAGTCAAACAAACGAGACAAGGCAGCCCGAGTTCAAGCTCCCGTCACTGCCCCGAGCCCTGGGCTCCCGAGAGTGGCAGCACAGACCGGCCAAGGAAGAGCAGCAGTTGTGTCCCCAACACCTCCCTGACAGACTCGAGCTGCCAGCCTGGCAAGGGGCTGGGGGGGCTGCAGGGGGACTGTGCCAGGGCTGTGGCACTCACAGCCACACCGAACATCAGTAGAAGGTGCAACTTCCCGGACCCTGGCTGAACCCCAAGTAAGCACAAACCCCCCCAGTTGGAACCACTTCCACAGGGAGGCCGTGGGCAGAGGAGATGTGACTTGCAGAACACACTGGGATAGAGAGCTCTGAGCAAATGAACGAATCAAGCACTTGCAAACATGCCCCTGTGAGTGCCACTGCCACATTCCTGTTGAGGCTCAGGGCATTTCAGGATCCACTCCAAAATCCTTCATTATTCGTGTGTCTAAAAATAGGTCTTGATGGATTGCAGTGGTCAGTCAGAGCAGAGTAGCTACATACCTCTGATAGATGGAACTTAAATCTTCAGGCTCTTCCAAAAAGGACCAGGAAGGTGACAGATTTCCAGTGAAGATGAACGAAATGTTGGGGCTGTCAGTTTTTGTCCTCTGACATAATGTCTCTCCTTTCCAGCTGATGATTTGTGAGTAATAATATTGCATCTAATATACATGAAAGCCCACGGCTGAAAAACACTTGCCCTGGGAAAATTAAACAAAACAGATGAATCCCACAGATACTTCTCCCAGTCATTAATGTCTCCCTGAATATCATCACTGCTCTGAAGGCTGGTTTGAACAATGTGTTATCTTTTTTTTCCATTTCTGCTCATGAGTCAGCATCCTGTCTTTTGTCCACTCTTCTCCTGAGTCTCCTGAGGTGGCAGAATCAGACCATCACTAAACCACTATAAATCATTAGTTGTTTCCATGGCTGTCAGGGAAGCAATAAAACCTTTCCTTGACTGTGTAACTGAGTTTAGAGAGCCAGTGGTACTGCAGCCAAGCACAGATTTTCTCTCCAGAGCCCTGCACCGCAGGTCAACCTGATGGTATCAGGCACATGAGGACCCAGACAGAGCAGCAGGTGTCACTCAGTCTGAGGCGGTTTTAACTTAATCCATTCACTGAGTACCCGTGGCCACGAACTAAAGCTTATTTATTGGCTGCGTTACTGCCTACAGCATGTTACCCAGACACTGTGAAGTGTGAGTCCAGATACAACTGGCTAAGTGAAATTCAAGGACCATTTGCCTTTCCCCATGTCCTCAAGAACCAGTCTTGGCCATGTTCTGGGGGTCTCTTCCTGAGATTAGGGATGCACTTTGGTGTTTTGCTCCCAGCTGAGGAGAGCTGGCTGCCATCCCAGGGCTCGCTGCTGGGGCTGGATGGTAACCTGATAATTTTGCTTCAATTGTCAAATTGTTGTTCTTCTTTTGAGCAGAATCCCCCTTCAGTCTTGCCCCAGAATGTTTGTTATTTTCTACGAGTTATTTTCAGTCTGTTCTAGCATTTGCTGTTTGAGTCCTGGCTGTGCCCACAGTTACCCTTATACTGAAACACAACTTTTCCTTAGTGGATCTGTTGGGCAGCAGTGCCCAAAGACAGGTACCCAGGACATGCAGTTTGTGATATCTTCAGCCTAGGGAACTCCTCTGATGTGCTCGTGTCCCTGGTAATTAGTGTGTGTGTGTATAAATGTCAGCTCAATTTTCTTGGTGATCTGGGTGTTTTAGATGAACTAAATTACCTCATTCTTTCCTGTGATAACAAATGTCTATCTGTCTGTTAAAACATTTTTTGCCCTCATTTCCTTGGTAATTTTCACCCTGAACTGCTGGATGCTTCAAAAGTCTGGCATTCAAAATGCAAAGAGCTCTGGTTTTTGTTCCCTGTATGACAATTTTTTTTTTATGAAGTTGAAAAGAAAGAAAAGCTAGAACTTGGCAGGTGTGTTTAAAGAAAGCAAATCACTCAAATCTGAAATGAAGACTTTCCTCTCTTTTTTCTGAAAACAGGCAGTTTTCTTCAGCAGCTGTTCCTGCTGTTTCTAGAAATATTAAATGAAAAACATTAACTTCTGCCTCTGGATAAAGAAAGATTCTATAAATTTTAAATATAAACTATAAATTTTTGTGAATTCTTTACCTGCCTGAAACCCAAGCAAACACACAACAGAGAAGAGCCCCCAGAGGCACTGGTTGAAAAGGAGAACCTGTTCCCTTCAGCAGACTGTTATTTCAGCATTGTCTGCTGGAGATGATCATGATCTATAACCACTGCATGGGGTGAAGGAAGGGATCGCAGGGGTTCTGCTGCTCCTTTGCTGGGAGGTTTTAACCAGTTTCCCAAACTCCTTGAGATAATTCAGACACAGGGAAGGAGATGACAGGGATAAAAGAAGAGAGTCTGTGATGCCAGTATGACAGCTGTCAGTCACACAAGACTTCCAAAGTGTTTTACAGAAAAAGCCAGTTTCACAGGAGATCCAGCCAGCAAGAAGATTTGCCAATTGTCCTGGGAAAATCAAAATGTTTTAGAATAAAATACAAGCTAGCACTATCAATCTGAAATTGGAAAAATCTTGGGTGAAAAATATTTTCCAGTAGCAAATTAAGAAGTGTATCTTTTACAGTATTTTCCTATTGCAGACAACTTTCTGTTTGCAATGTTTTTGTATGGGAATCTCCTGCTGTTGCTGGCACAGGGCTGGCTGGTGCATTTCTGTCACTGGGACATGGACATCAAAGCAGGTGAACAAAAATGAACCATTATTTTGTTTCTTGTTTCCTTTCCAGTTGTGTGTGCTCAGGCTGCTGCCCAGGGCTCTGTGGTTTGGACCCACCTGAAGGCTCACATCACCAACCCCACTGACCCTGGTTTAAAGGTTTTCTCATTAAGTTGGTGAGTCCCTGAAGAAAGACCCTTCCTGTGCCAGGTTCTGACCAGACTGTGTTCCTGCTTGACAGAGCTGTCCCCTGGGAAGCTGCTTCCCCCGGGCCTGCCTGAGCACCCTGGCTGGTGCTTGCCCCATACTCCTCCCATAGCCTGGACAGTGTTAAAGGTGTTGGATGCACCACAATGGGGCTTTAGTAGTTTTAAGACATTCAAGCTTGGTTTTAATGCCTTCGCTAATGAGCCTGACAACCTGTAACAGTGTGAGTGAATCTCCTCTTAATTCCTCAGGGAGCACTTGTTAATATAGTGTAAGCCACAGAAAGATCTGGAATGTGAAATATAGATACAAAGGGAAGAAAGAGTTATAAAACTAATGGTGGGGTTTTGCTAGGCCTGGAAGTTCAATGGGAGGGTCCCCATGGCCTTTTACTACTTGATTCTATGTTCTATGATTTTAAAGTCTATTGGAACAAATTGCAGTCAGCTCTGGGCTGATCGGGCTTGCAGGTACCACTCTTTCATGGGGCCTTGTGAATTAGAGTAAATATTCACTGAACTGAGGCTTCTAGGCATTTTTCCCTGCTCAGTCATACCCAGAGGCTCTTCTCTGGTATCACTAACTTTATGTGTTAGGGACAATCACAGATTCTCTCAGTTCCTAGAAACTGAGATGTGAAGTCCAAGCCATATTCAAGGAACTTGTTCCTCAGCAGCTTTACCTACTGTCATGATCTGTTTAACTGGTGTTCCTTCTGGATAAATCACAGCTGGTGGAGAACAGCAGAGGCACTGAACTGAGGCACTCACTGCAGCAGTGCAGGGGTTATGTACTGGTGACATGGCAGTGGTCATAGCAATAAGCACAGCTCATTGGAAATTGGGAGGGTGTGTGGCAGCCAGGGAGATCTGTCAGATGAGGCAACGGGAGCCTGCTCAGCCGAGGCTCTGAACTGCTCATGTCTTGGCACAGGACCTTTCCCACTCTTTTTTTTTTTTTTTTTTTTTTTTTTTTTTTTTTTTTGCCCCGGGCGGGCAAAGGTTTAGTTGTTTTCTAATACTTTTAGGTCTGGAAGTCTTGTGAGCACTTGTGTGCTTCTTCCCATCTATCCCATCACTTGAAGTGACCTTCCCATAGTGGCACCTACTTCCCCACATCTTTGGTGGGACCAAATCTTCTCCAGCTCCTTCTCCCCCTTCCTTCTTTTCTGATGATGCTGAACTAGTCATTCTGGGCATAAAGCCATTGGGGGAGGAGGTCACAGTGTTCTTGTGCGGTGATTAATGGCAAGTGTTCTTGGAGCAAAGAAGTGAGCTGACTCTTTAAAATAACATTCATCAAAGGAAAGAGCTTGCTGGTTGCTAATTTTTGAGGGAGAGTCAGTATCCTCCCTCTGTGGGCTGATAATCCGGAATTGACTCACTGACTAAAATTGTCTAAACCATCATATTTCTAAAGTGTTGCATTTCAGACCAGGGCTTAAAGGGCCAGGAGAAGGGCTAGCTGACACCCTTAGGTATGTGTCACCATCCAGCTTGAGAGAACATTACAACCACAGGAGCAATCCCTAAAAGCTCCAGCCATCAAAGCTGCCTCTCCAATTGCCCCCAATAACCCCATCTGTTTTCCCATAAAAGCCATGTGCTTTGGAAAGAGGCAGTGTGCTTGGGAAGCTAGTCATTGGGTAGAGAATAGAAAAGAGATTCTCCCACCCGTGTGTTTGAGGGACTTGGTCAGGCAGACTCTCACAGGGGATGCCAGACACAGAACTGGAGTGATCCTCACAGCTATGCATGTCTTAAAACCATGCAACTAAATCCTTTCCCAGCAAGTGGAAGGCTTCCTCCTTAGTGGGAAAAGCTCCTCCTGAGCTGGGGGGCTTTGGCCAGTGTACCTCCCTCCTTGAAGAACACCTTTGCCTCCAGCAGTCACCCACATGGAAAGACTGTTTGAAGCACAGGCCTTTCTGTGGAAGCCATTCTACTTCAATGGTGTGTGGAAGTTAAAATTCATCTAAAACAGTAATTAGTTCCTCTGCAGTTCAGTAGGGAACTGCTCAGGGTCTCTTCACCACCATCACTGAAGTAGGGGGAGATGCATCAGCTGCAACTGGGGCTGAGCAGGCACTCACAACCCCACAAACATCCCCACAAGAGGCACCAAGGGACACAGGAAGCACTGAGAAATGCAGTCTTTCACAGGAATGTACATGGTACCACATCTGGGACCTTGGCAAGGATCAAAACTTGCTTTTCTCAGCCCAGATCCAGAGTTCCTCTCCTACTTGTCCCAGCTTTGTGGGTATCTATCCAGGGAGAGGGACATCTGGCAGATTTGGCAGTGATAAACATTTCTGTTTGGTAAAATGGGAGTGTGGACTCTGCCCTGCATCCAGTGTTCAGCCTTTGCTGTCTCCAGGCAGAGCCACCTGCGGGGAAGACAGGTGGAAGATCAGGGTTCCCATGGAGGCCGAAGCTCTTCAGCCCCTGCTAGCACCCTGTCCTGTGTCCCCACACTGTGCTCTGGCCAGGTGTCCCCAGGACCACCAACAGCCTGAGTGCTGCTGCATGCTGCTGTTCAAACATGGAAAAGTCATAAAGCAATCAACAAATAATTAGGAAAGCCTGTCTTTCTTGGAGTCTTACCCAGTTTTCTGCAAATTTCTTGACACAAAGTGTTTTAAAATGACCCCAAAACTGCTGTGAATTATATGTTTGGGTTTCTTGGTAGCCTGGGAATGGAAGGCTGCTGCAACCCCATTCTGCTATTATTAATGCTATTTTAAATTTCACCTCTTGTGTGGAAAAAGCATTTTATGTCTTGAATACTTCCTCTTGCCCTGGTCATGCAGGAGTCCTGAATATTGGTGGTCTCATTAATTGTGCTTAGCTGTCAGCAATCAGGCAACTGACATGGGCTTTTGGCAGAGGAGTTTTTGGTGATAAAGTCATACTTTGGGCTACAGACAAAATAATGCTTTTAATGGACACATTTATTGGAAAATTCAACACATATCCAAAAGACCAGGAAAACTGCAGTAGAGAAATAGTCTCCTCCAAAATAAAACTCTCCAACCATCAAAGGTGCCTCTATGGTGACTTCTGATAACACCAATTTCCTGTTCTTCCATAAAACCCACATGCATTTTGGTGGGGAGAGAAAGAGAAAAGGAAAATGCAGTGTCAGTCAGATAACTATCCCTTCTCTCAAGTCTCAATAAATATCTGAGGGGTTAGTATCAGCAAAGTGTGTCCCCTGAATGTGTGCTTGCTGTGCTTTATATCTTGGTTCTGTTTGGGGAGTGCAGGATCCTGTGTGCACAGCAAAATTTATCTTCTACACAAAGAGCTTTTCGTAGTAATTGCACTTCACTGACTGAGCTTGTCCAGAACTTCAAAAATATCTTTCCTGACACCTTCCCATGCTGAGATGGAGTGTTGGGCAGTCTAGGTTTCTGCTAGTTGAGATAGGAGTTTCCAGTACATGTACCATTAAAAAGGGGGAAGGCTGTTTTGTGCCAGTGTCAAGTGCTGTTGGCACGTTCTCTGCGGCTCAGCTCTGCAACAGCTGGGACTAGGTCACCCCTCTGCGGGTCAGATGTGTCACTTGGTAAAAATAAAACCAGCTGAGAAAGCCCTGCCTTCAGGGAACAGCAAGGTCTGTTTCCCTGTCACAGCCAGGATGCTGCCGGGGGCAGTTAGCGTTTCACCCTGGTATGATGTGCAGGGTTTGTGCCAGTGTGTTCCCGCAGATGTGGCAGAGCCCCTGTGATGCCCATGGAGTGTGCAGCAGCCCGTGGCACACAGCAGTGGTGTCCATGGTGTTTGTGGCAGTGCCCTTGGTGTTTGTGGTAAATGTGTTGGTGCCCAGGCTGTTGAGTCTGCCCCAGCTGCCCCTGCAGTGGCAGCCAGTGCAAGGACAAAGCCCAGTGACTGGCCCCAGGTGAGGGCCGGGGGAAGTTCTCCCTGTGCAGGGTCTTGGCATTGTCTTCAAGCTGAGGAAAAGGTGCACTGACTGCAGGGACTCTGAAGGCATGCTGCTGCAGGGCAGGCAATGGAGGGAAGGCAGGGTGGCTTTCCTTGTTGTTCTAGTGCCTGGGCAACCCTGGTGTTTATTGAACAGGTTGTGTGGAACGAAACAGAAGAGCAGATGTGAGCAAAGTGCCATGTACGTCTCTGCTGGCCACCCAAAAAAGGATGCCTGGCACTGCTCTGCTGAGGAGAGGCATGGCTCAGAGACGGGGCCTTTGAGCTCTCACTCCCACTTTAATACCGATTCCCCCTATTCGCCCTCAGCAAATCATTTCTCCTCTCTTTCCTTTCCATGAAGTGAGGTTAATGATAGCAATTTCTCTGCTTCACAGGAGGGCTGAGTATGAATTAATATTTGTCAAATAATATGAGACATTTAAAACAATATTTATGTGGAATAAAATTTCTGCAGAGGAAATGCAGTTTTTAAATTTTTGGGATCTCAGGAGTGAAATAGCTGGACATGATGAGTCTAGACTGAGGAACACAAATTAATGTCAGAAAGATTAGGGAGTTCATGTGATCTGGGATGCCTGTGGCTGACATGGTGAGAGCACAAGGTTTGGGGAGCAGGGTACCGGTTTTCTGCAGAGCATAGAAAAGAGTTCTGTCACTGGGAGTTGAGAGGAGACTCCAGGGGAGCAAGAGGGATCCTAGTGATGGGCTTTGTCTCCCTTTTTGCACCAGCATGTTAACATTACACGTCAGGATTCTAACATAAACATTCCCAGCCGCCGACGAGTGTCTCCCTTGGAAAGCCTGGTCCAGCATTTGTCTCTGTGCCAGCACTGGAGTGGAAAAGATAAATGAAGAATTCATATTGTTGGACTAGAATCTGTTTGTCAATAATTCCAAGTAGTTCCTGAATTAGGCTATTACTAATTATCTATTTTCACCATAATTGGGAGGACAAGGGGTTCTGGCAGGCGGTGCATGAGACATACAGGAGAAAATGATTAAAGCACAGCCAAAAATATCACCATACTGGAGTAATGAGTCAGATCCTGACCTTTCAAATAGCACTGCAGAGAGCCTGAGCTCATTTGGATGGGATCCCAGGGATCCAGGTGAGAGTGATAGGATGGCTCAGCATGGCCAGCTTTGGACAGAGGGAAGAAACTGGGGATGTCCTGGAGGGGGGACAGAAAACTAAAGGGCCTGAGGAGCTTCAGATGAGTGTTTCTCCTTCTCTGGCTCTGGTCTTCCTGAAGAAAAGGGTAATCCCACACTCTTGAGCTTAACTGTTTTACCTGTCAGCACTCCTGATCATTCCCTGCAAAGAAAGTGCATCCTCTGGTTAATGTGATTATCAGCAGTAATTAATTCCAGCTTCCAGTAATGAATTACAGCTTCTTCTTGATCAGTGTTTTAAAAGCCCTTTAAGCTTGTGTCAAGTCATGTTTGTTCAGGAAAGAGAAGTTATCAATCAGTCCTGTGGAACTCACAATTCCTCGTGAACTGCTGCAACCACAAGAGACTCCATTTCAGAGACAAAGTGCCTATTGTGAGACTGGCCACAGAACTCCAAATCTGGCTCTGCAGGGACAAACTCAGGTGGACCCTCATCAGGGCTGGGGACGCTCCATGTCAGGGGCTTTATAACACTGAGCTGCTCTGCAGAGGCTGAGAGGAAAAGTTTTGTCCTGAGCAGGGATCCGTGAGATCCTCCATCACACTTTGTCCGAGGACTCTTGCTGGCTCTGACACCAGGAGGCCACCCAGCCCCTTAAAGGAGTGTCCCCTTGGGGTTCCCTCCCAAGGCAGCTCCACTGCCCTCCAGCTGGCTCAGGGAGCAAGAGTGTCTGTGCCCTGTGTCGGGGTGAAGCTGTGACCCTGCCGAGCTGTCCATCCCCCTGCCCTCCCACTCCCTGGGATGCGATGCCTGCCAAGCCACACAGATGGCTGCCAGCAGCAGAGGAACATTTGTCTGCATGCATTCCTTGTTAATAAAAATAAGTCTTTTTTAAGGTCGTGGGCAGAGGAGTTGTCGTGTCACATCCTGTTCTGTGTCTCCACAGCAACTTCAAACTTCCCAAACACACGGAGCAGAGCAGTGATGGTCTGTCTGCAATGCATGAACTCTTGGGCTGTCCTGGCTGTGTCACCCACTGGCCCCTTCCCAGAGTGGGAGCATGCAGAATAGCGTGTGTGGCCAACTGGCACGATGCTGGCCCAGTGATGCTCTCTGCTTCACTCCCCTGGGACCAGGGAGATGCTGCCTGTGCACCCCAGCAGAGCCCACAGGGTCCCATCAATGGCAGATGAAAAGATAATATTAGCTCTCAATATTTGGCTCCCAAGTCCAGAGTCACTTTCCCTTGGATATGCGGGTGTTTGACCACGGATGTTTCACAGGATCATGGGCACTATTTTCTCTCTCCTAAGAAAAAATTACTCTGCCAGATAAAACAAGCAAAAAATGCTGTTTGTGCTGATTCATAAGGAAACAATTTCCCTCCTATTTTAGCACTGTACAGCAGGAAATTGCAGAGTGATTTGCTGGAGGAGCAAGGAATGCAGGATAGTACAGATTGTACAGCATTTTCTGGGTGACAGATAATTCCTTCACAGCCTTAAAATCTGTGAGCAGGTTTGTGCTGCATGGTATGGTGTAGACTAGAGATTCATCCGCATTTTCAGTAAGCTCCAGCTTCAGGAAGAGCATAAATGAAGAAGCCTGGAGCTCAGTGGTCTTATTTATACCACCGGAAAAGGATATCTGAGGGGCAGCAAATCTCTGTGTGCTCCTGGCTTCACTGGCTGTGCTGAGGTTTGTGCATGAGCTGTTGGGTATTTAATAAACTTGGGGAATTGCCCTTGGAGTGGTGGTTTTGGCACTCAGGCCCAGGAGGTTTGGGAAGGTCGCAGCTCTGCCAGTGGAGGGGCCTGGTGGGTCTGCATCCAGACCTGACTCCTCTGGGCTGTGGGAAGCTGGGGGACACAGTGGGGTCTGGTTGTGTCTGGTCTGTGTTTCTGGCCTTCTCCAGCTTGGTACCCACACTGGGCAGGGGCTCTGCTCCTCACAGGGATGTAGCTGAAGTTCCAGTTCCCAGATCTTGAAGGTTCCAGGAGAAGTTTAGGCTTCACTTTGCACCTAAAAGCCTAATTTACTGCCATAGCAGTATAATTGCCTGTTCTTGTCTGCTTTTAGAGTTGTGGTTTCTCCCTCCGTGAATCTTTCCTCTCTCTCCTCTGCTGCTGGTCAGGCTGTTCCACAGCTCTCGCTTCCCTGAGTGTCACTGCAGTCCTATCAGGATTCAATGGCATCAGATTATTCTGCCCTTTTTGCCTCTCATAACCCCAATAAATTATCTGCAATGCAGGAAAGACGCTATTTTGTGATGCTTGGAAATGCCAGTTCAGAACTCCTGAAAATTCAGAACCTCAGGGTTTTTCCCCCAGCCCTTTTGCACTTTGAAAAGCATCTTGGTGAAGGATTAGCTCAGCTGCAGTTACCTGCACTTTTTGTTTCTGAGATCATGGTCAAGCCTGTCTGTGTGCAGTTTTTCATGCTAAGGGAGTATTAATCCAAGAATGTGCTCAGATACATAAAAACAAACCCATGGAGGCTGGGGGGTGTTAAAGATCACAAAGAGAATGAGGTTGAGCTGGGCGGAGGGGACGGAAGGAGCAGCACAGCCATCCCCAGAGAGGTGCCTCCTCCCTCCCTGTGTCCGTCTGCTCAGGAGGTCGGCACCAGGAGCTGTCCCCTCTGGCCATCCTTGCAAACTTCTGCATCTTTATAAATTTCTCAGGAAATGTTTTCTCTGTCTTTCCTGGTTGGGGAAGAAACCCAGTGCAAAAGGGCATAGGAGTGGGGATGCTGTTTTTCTGGCATCTTAACGAAGCAAATCCTACAAGCTATCTGAAGAGGTTCTAGGAAATCTCTGTCCTAACCCAGGGATAAGATGTCTGAGTATCCAGGAGGAGTTTTCTTGCAACAACTCCAAAGGCACATTCTCAGCCTGTGAAGAGCTGCCCCTTGTCTTCTGGTTCCTCTTATGTTGTTATTGCCAGAGATTAATGTTAATTGTTGAGCCCTGTGGAAAGGGAGTGCTTGGATGGTTTGGAGTGCCTGCAAAAGGAGTGTCACATATTTCAAAGTGTTTGATAAACAGGGGAGCAAAGGCAGATAACAGCATCAAAGCCCACATTGTGCTCTCCTGGTGTAACGGGCAGCTTTTGGGAGAGGGAGCAGATTGCTGAAGGCCATTGTGTTACTGAAGAAGACGAATCCACTTGACTGGTGACCTCCGGCAGCCCCAGCAGGTGATGGACAGTACAGAAGGAGGCACTAGGAGGACAATTACACTTCACATCTTTTCCTTTAATGCATTGACTCCTAGAAAGGAGGTGTGAGCTAAAGCATGGAAAAAAACATGGTTTAATCTAGATTTGAAGTCCTGAATATTCATTGTTTATCTCCAAACCACTCCAGTGTTTCAAGTATGAGAGCTACAGGTTGATTCAAAGCTTTTATTAGAGAACTAGATTCATTTGAATCAAAATGCCTATAGAATTTTGAATTTGAATTGTAGGAAATTTGAATATCATCCATCAGAAAGTGTCTGTCATGCCCTGGCAGCTCATCTTCAGAATGTCGCTGCATATTGATGAAGTGCTCATTGAATGACAAATTATCCAGTCCTGGCAAAGAAATAGAAGTCCTGATGGAGAAATAGTACTGACTGTGTAAAAGCAGACTGTCATCAAACAGACTTGATCAATCAGGATTCACATTGCTCAAGAGATTTTCACTCTGGTCATATGGATTAGTGCTGCTCTGGCTCTGAGCCTTTGTGAGGGCTCTGCCGAGGCACCTGCTCATGGCTGCAATTGCAGATGAGTCGGGAACAGTCCTGAGCTGGGAGAGGATGCTCTGAACCTGTGGTATCTGTCTGCTGTGCTGCAGGAGCCTGAGCTGCCCCTGCTCCTGGCAGCAGTGATAGCTGGAACCCCCCAGACCTGGGGCATGGTTTATGTTACAGGGTACTATTATTTTGCTCTTCCTATTTCCCCACACATACACACAACAGACTCTTCCATTTTTAAGCCTTTCTTTAAGCTGTTGGTGTATTTGAGCCCAATCACATACTAAGGAGGGAAGAGAGAAGATTGATCACTGAGCAGCCTGGCAAAGAACCTCACTGCTGAAGGTCCCTCTTTGCCACAGCAACAAAGTCACTCAGGCCTACCAGTGCTCCCTTGCAGTGCTGATTGACTGGAGTACAAAACATGGGCTGGTGATCAGGAGGTGTGGGGGTATAGCTGCCTCCAAAGCCACACTGAGTTTTAGCACATCAATGAGCTTCTGGTACCTGGGGAATCTGTCATTTTATCATCAACTGAGCTGCAGGAAAAGCAGAACCATATCAGCTCATCTTTGTTCACAGCTACCACACAACTGCAACACTGAGTTGGGTACCTTCCCTCTTCCCAGGGAATTCAGGATTTTCTCCTTAATCAAAATGGGAGGGCTCAGACTGCCAAAATAAGGAGCCAGCCCAAGACCTGTGGTGTACCTCTGCTCTCAAATGAGGTCTTCAGTGCTGACAACAGACTGTTTTCTTCACAGGAGTATTTTAGGGTTCAGGTCCACAAATCAGTTTAGGCTGGTCTAAGCCAGCCATCCCTCCATCCTGGCAAGCCACATCAGGGCCAGTGACCTGCACTCACTTGTTTCACTTAGATTATACCCCCGTTGGTTAGCACAAATGAGATGAATAGAAAGTGGAAAATTGGTCTTTGAGCCCAGCACTGAATTCTCTATACAAAAAGGAAATGCCTGTCTCTTCAGTTTCTTTTCAGTTTTTTGTTCACAAATTCTTAAGTGAACAAAGAGAGGCTCCCGGTGCTCCTTCTTTGCAACCATTCATGTGCCTCTGGGAAGGGTTTGGCTTCTGTGCTTGCCAGGCTAATCAAGGAAACAGAAAACACAGAACATTAGTGCATTTAAATCCCAGGCACTCTAAAGTCTCAAGAAAACAGAAAAAATGTTAGGCAGATACATCCACCTGATGCCCATGGCCTCTAGGACCTCGGCTGGGAAAGAGTAACAGGAGGGGCTTCTTTGAGGTGAAGTTTCCTGACTGAGATATCAGCTCGGGCAGGAAAAAACTGGAAGAGAAAAGGATAGGACCTGAGTCCCCGATTGGATAAGCCCCAAATACAGAAATTAATCCATCACCCAGGGTAATTAAGCATTGTGGATAGGAGAAATGTGTTTCCAGGGAGGATCTGGGCAGGCTTGCCGGAGGTCCCAGCACTGAGGGGGATGGCATTGAGCCGACCAAAGGCTTTGAAATCCTTCTCTGTGTTTCCTCCTGGGAAAAGCCTCAGCAGCACCAACAGCAGCAGCATTTCCCTTGGTCTTTGCATTTTTGCCCAGCAGGAGCCCCCTGCCATGTGTGGGTCTCTCTGTGCTACAAAGCCTCATGGGCAGGGTTTCAGGGTTTTGGGGATGTGCTGGGCACTGTGCAGGTGCTGGGGAGGGCAGGCAGGAAGCATGGGCAGCCCCTGCCAGCATTCTCTCCCCATCCCTGCTCCTTCCAGCCCTGGCCCAGTGGTCCCTGACCAAGCAGCAGCCCAGAGGGGTTTGTGTCTCTTATCCTTGCTGAACATCTCAAAAGCAAGAAGATGTTCTGTAATTTTTCCTCTTACACCTGGAAAGGGAGGAACCCCACAAGACTGTGATTTAGATCAGTCTCTGGAGCAAGAAAGCTGAGCAGAAGCAAGAAATCAGCATTCCTGAAACCTCTCCTGGTACCTGATATACTTTAGCTCTGGAGCAGAGGAACAACCCCTCCTCTGTTATGACAGGTACTGAACCCTGAGCAGAGCTCCCTGCATCCAGGAGAAACCCAGGAATTTCAAAATATAGCCAAGCTTCATTTTGGTATGGAGAATATTTCCCACCATGGCTGGGGAGGGGCCCAGCCCCTGAAGAACCTCACAACCCAAACGGCAGTAACTGGGCTGCAGTAAGTGGCTCCTGCCCAGCACCAGCTGGGGGGGCTGAGGTGTGACCTCGCTGCCGATGTGACAGCCTGGGAGGCTTTATTAGCTGAGCTCTCCAATAGTAGGTTGGTTGTTTTGTGTTTGTTTGTTTGGGGATTGTTTTTGTGAAAACTTAATCTTCTGGTTCAATAAAATGGTATGTTTTTCCCTTGAACTGGGCTGGCTCCCTGCAGATGCCCACCCATCACTGCTCACCTGGTCTCTTTCCTGGAGGAGACGTTCATGTGGCCAAGGGCTAAGTGATGCTGGTGGCTGGAGACCAAGGGAACTGACAAGAGGAAGACACACACCTTCAGGTATGTCCTTTCTGGTTTTGCTGATTCCTGAACTTGTTCCACAATCACAGTTCCAGAGGATTTAAGTACAAAAGTTTTTGATAGAAATAGTATATTACTATTGTGAAGAGGAAAAAACCTGCCCTGACTTTACCCAGCAGTGAAATGCACATTGATGGGCCTCACTCTGTGGGCCTGTTTCCATTTAAGTTGTTCAAAATTCTGCAGATAAAGCAGCCAAAGCTGGCACAGGTAACGTGTTTTGTCGGCTAATTGCAGCTGGGAGTGGAGGATGCTGGCTGGCAGTGTTCTGCAGCCATATGCTGGCTGGGTGGTTTGTGTGTTGATTTCTTGCCTGGGTTGTTTAGAATTCTGCAGCAGTAAGTAAAGAAATGGAAAATTACTGCCTTGTCTGCAGTTGTTACAGAAATCTAAGTCTCCAAGTGGCCTTGGAAATCTTTTTGCTGCTTGATCCTAGGGCCAGAGCTCACTCCTTGGTGCTCTTGTTTAGCTCCTCACACTGAGCTTTTGAGGCTTCAGTTTTCTCCAGCACTAGATTTTGGTGAGTCACCCCAGTGCTGCCTGGCTGCTCCAGGGGCAGAGGGGTAGCGTGGGGCTGCACAGGGACATGCCTGAGCAGTCCCAGCACTCTGCAGTTTTGCACAGCAGTGAGAAATGCCCCTTTCATTCTAAACCCGTGCAGCCATTCCTGTTTGTTGCAGTTCCCTGAAATTGTCCCTTGGCCATCCGTTTGTCCCACGCAGGCAGAACGGCAGCCAGTCACTCTCTGCCATGTCTGTCTGTCCTCAAGGCTGGAATGTCCCCATGCCCACCATCCCACCCAGATCAGTCTCTTCAAAAGCCTTTGCAGGGGTAACCTGTGGAAATCCTCCTAGGGATCCAAAGGGGTTGTGTGGAGAGGTCCTCTTTATCCATGGTGCCTCTTTCCAGCACAGAGGAGGTAATTTCTCCAACAAGCATGTGTCTGCATGCTCCAGTAAATCACATTTCTGAAGTGTGTATTAATCCTTTTTTTCAGGCTGCTTGGAAAGGAATTTGGATGTAAAATAACCAGGATTGCCCCTGAAGCCCCTTTCAGAAAGGATGCCCTACTGGCCATTTTCTGTTCCCTTGGTGGTAAGGTAGTTTAACTTATCATTTAAAAGCACAATAATCAGTACTTTTGTGTTTGAGCTCTTTAGACCTCCTGGGAAAGTGCCATTTGGATTATGCTCTTCAGATTTTATTGCTGTAATTTCATAACCTCTTTTGACTGAATGAGCTGAAAATTAAGTTTTAAATGCTTCAGCACAAGCAACTGTCAGAACTGCCCCTCCTTTCCTGGCTGTTTGTGCTCCTGCTTCCATGCATTTGAAAACCCAGAATGATGGATTTTTGGGACCCTGCTGGGACCCTGCAGCACCTGCTGCAGCTCAGCTTTGCTGAGGCTCCTGCCCCCGATGCCCCTCGCAAGCAGCCACTGGCACCTGCGGTTGTTCTGCTGATCAGGAATCTGGCAGAGCCTCAGCACCCTCTGTCCTCTGGCCAAGCTGCTCCACAGTCCTGGCTCCCCTGGGCTATGTGGCAGAGCTGCACCTCTGGCTGGGACACCCACGGCCAGGGGTCACTGCCAGGGGTGACACAGGAACGTACCTGTCACCAGTGCTGGTGGTGGCTGAACCATTCCTCCCAAACCCAGAAACTGGGCAAACATATAGGTCCTTGGGGGATCCTTCCCAGGATCCATGAGGGATCCTTCCAGCTGAGTAAGCTTTCACCAGAACTCCACAGCTCAGAGGCTTTCTGGGCTGACACATCCCTCAACAGCTACACACAGACATTTGTCACACAGTGAGGTCCCTGAATCAGGGACCCTTGCTGGCTCAGGCAACTTCAGCCTTTGTCACATCTCTTCCTTTGGTCAGAGCTGCACAACGGACAGAGTTTTGAAGTAAATGTATATTGTACCACTACTTTTCAAGTCATATCTTCATTCCTCCCTTCCTTTGGTGTGTGAGTCATCCCAGCAAACCTGTCATGCCTTAAATTAATTGGGCCTTGGAAGGGAACAGAGATAATGAGCCATTCCAGGATGCCATTTCTTAAAAGCCAGGGAATGTACAGCACAAGGTAGGGTGCTGCCTGAGTCTTCCTCACCTTGTCAAATGCATCCACATCTCTCCTGAGCTCATGACGGGGTCTGTGTGGTGTCTGTTGGCTGCTGGCCTCCAGTCCAGACACCTCCGAAGGGAAGCTCCTCTGACAAAGTCCTGCTTGCAGCGCTCCAGGTTTCTGGCCTCAAACCAGCGATGTGCTCACAGAAGGGCTGAGTTTGGACACCGTGAGAGGTGTACAAGTTTTGAACTGTTCATCAAAGGCGAGAGGGCTCCTTGTGAGCTCAGTGCAGTGGGGGTGTGAGTGTGGGTTTTGCACGGTCCCACCTGGACGTGAGGGTGTCCCTGCTCACTATTCCTGTACCTGTGCAGGAGGACTCAAAGAAGCTCTGGCTGGTGCCCCCAAAGAGTGAGCTGCAGGCAGGGATAAGGGAATGAATGTCCCTGATAACAGCCCTCATGCATACCACACACAGAAAGTGACTTACCCCTTCCACTCTTTGCCAAGTCCCTTTCATTAGCAAAGAGTTTTCTTTTAAGGAAAACAGGATTTTTTGGGGGGGTTTGTTTGTTTGTTTTTCTGTCTTGACTACCATGCAGAGGGGGATAAGAACCAAAGAAGAACCTCCTAAAAAGAAAACACATTGTAAGGAGTGTTCAAGGCTCAGAGAGTTCTGAAGCTGATAGTTCACTCCATCAAAGGACAAAGCACTTGGGTTTGGTGGGTTGAATGGGTTGAATTCCCACATGGATGGGCTGCACCAACCCGAAGGCCAGACTTTGACGGCCAAGCCATGACCAGGCTGGAGCACTCAGAGCTGGTAGGACAGCACAGGTAGGAGCTGGCTGTTACTGTTACCTGCTAGGGTTTCACATCCTACTGAAAATCAGGAGGCCAGCAATCAGACAGGAATTGGGTGTGCTGTCAGTCATTCTGTATGACTTTTTTCCAAGGAGAAACAAACAAAAAAAAAGTCTTGTGATCCAGCCCCAGTGGGTCACTAGACAAAGCCCATCAGAGTGGGGAGGGGGCACAGTTACAATGGTAGATTGTAATAGTTACAATGGTAGTTCTCTTTGTTCTGTCACCCAAACCTTACAGCTGAACCTTGAGGACTATCAAATTCATTATAAAGCTTTTCTTTTCCAACTACCCTGAAGCTGCATTATTAGTAGCTATTATGTACTTGCCATTTGTATTTTGAATAATAAAGTCTAAATTGTAACTGTTCACAGGACATCAAATGTAATTGCTATGGCATTGTTGCTCTTTTCTTATTTCTCCTTTTGAAGCCCATTTTGTACAACTTGCCCTCCACCCACTTCCCTGTGTTGAGTCTCAGACCCAGTTAGAGCACATGATAACAGCAGGCTCTGGCCTGACATAATGCTCATGAAAGCACTGTTCCCGTGTCAGTGGCGACTAATGCCAGATCATACTCTGACTCCGGGGAAATTGAGATTTGGTTATCATGGACGACTATTTGCACTTCCCAGTTCCTGCCCCCTGAATTTTAATTTAAGTTGGAAGATGAATTTAAAATTTAGTTGTAGTTTCTGTTTCAGATGTGCAATGCCCATTGTTTAGAAATGTGATGTGTCCGTGCCAGGTGAGAGGAGCCTGAAAGCCTCCGTGGGGCTGCTGAAGGCTTGGGCGGAGGGAGGTTCCAGAAGCACTCGGAGAGGCGGGCTTGGGTGGAAGCGCCTGGTGCCAAAGCTCTCACCCTGCTGCCACCTCAGGCAAAGCTAAGCTGGGTTATAACACGTGTCTGGGCTGTGCACATTAGTAGCACATGCAATGTAAGGCTTGGTAATTAATATTTCAGGGGCTCAGCTATACTTTCTGTGCCCTAGAATCTAACAGACATACACGAATATCTGAGAGCAAAAGGAGCTCCTCAGTTGCAAAACTGCAGCTCCTCAGTTCCAAAGCCTCTGGTGCCTGTGTTTCTGCACTTTTACTGATTCTTCTGTCCAGAGGGAAACCAGCCCTCCAAAAAACAAAATGACCTTCTGACATTTAAGAGTAAGACACAAGAAGGAAAGACACTGAATACCTTTAATACCTCCAGCCTGCAAAGTCTCCTCCTGGAATTTTGCTCAAGAAGGACAGGCAGAAAATTCTAACAATTTTATTGCACAACGCAACCATTCCTGCTCCTGAAGTGCTTTCTGACAGATAAAAACCAGACAAGCATCAATCAGAGACTCGTCTAATGACATGGAACACATGGGACCAGCAGCTCCATCAGGGGTCCGAGGGCAGAAAAGGCTGGTCGGGATTATTGCTGTGTAAGGGATCAAGTCTTAACTCCTTAAGCCAGTGAGGGCCTGAGTGTTTCAGGAGGTTTTAGCACATACCTGTGGTTGATAATTTGCACCTGGAGAAAGCTAGCATGCCTGGGATTTTACTGGAAATACGATTAGACTAAACTAATAGTTCATAGCTCTCCTCTTTTGAGCTTGCAGCTCTAAAGCCAGTGATGATGTATGCCAGCAGGAACAGCATGGGAGGATAAGGAAATGGCTCTTTGGATGCACAAGAATCTCACAGCCGTGAGAATGGCTTTGGGGGGACTAAAAAATAGCAGAAGCCTCCCAGATCATGTTGCTATAGTGGTAATAAACATCCAGTGTGTCTTTTCTGTAGCCCTCAGGCAAGAAACTCCAGAGAGTAAATGCAAAGCTCATTCTGCTTCTGCTGAAAGCAACTGGAGTTCTGCCATAGGCATGAGCCGGAGCATCTCTTAGACCTAGGAATCCATAATACAAAATTCTGAGCAAAGAGCCAGTTCCTTGGAAAGACACACCAAATATACAAATCTCTCCTCCTGCAGAAGGAATTCCTATCTCCATCTGGACTCTCTTTCTGCTATTTGCCAGGAAGATCTTCATTAGTCTCTCCAAGAGCCTATGGCTGACACGAGGCGAACTGGGATGCCCAGTTTACTCCACGGCAAACAGACCCCGAACTAGGAAAAACCTAACCTTTAACCTGTCATCATGGTTTATTTGCCCTGATAGAGGTTACAAATGCCAGGGACCAGGACAGACATCAGGGCACTTGTGAACGACATTTTAAAATACATTATTAATTGGAATTAGGAAAAATTAGATAATTTGGAAAATAGAAGTGTTGTTATCATTGGAACACATAGGACAACCGGAGCTGTTTACTGAACTGGACTGGGCTGTTAAACCCCAGACTGACAATAAAAGTGAATTCTTGGCTCCACATGTCAGCATGGGACCTTTTCACTCAGAAGTAGAATTTGGAGTCTGGCAAGAGGCATGTCCTCTATGTCCCATGTCCTTCTCATGTGTTCTCCACCCTGTAGCTACTCCCCTGCCTTAGTCCTTGCATGACCTGGCCACAGCATGGACATGGACAAGAGAAGCAGAGCCACGGACAGGGGAAGGGGATCATGCAGGTGACTGGAAATGGAGAGGGAAAAGCCCTTTTTAAAAAAAAATAAGGAATAAGTGACACATACAGGATGCAAAATGAGAAGGATTATAATATCTAGCTTAAAAATACGTTGTCTAAACTCTTTGAAACCTAAACTGTCTTCTTCTGTGTCAGCATCTGTCAAGAGGGATCCACCCGTGGGAAAAAACACTTATCAAAAAACAAGCGCTGAAACTCCAGCAGGAGCCTTTTCGCAAAGATTCGGCCCGGGAGAGGTTTATGAGGATGATTTTCCCCCTTTCCCGTTAAGGCACTGCCGGGGGCTCTGCAAGCACGGATGTTCGCCACTGTGGTGGGCGCTGCCCTCCGCCCTGGCTCCTCCAGGGCCACTCAGCCCGAGTCCACAGCAGCCCCTCTGGGTACCGTGGGACCAGACTCGGCACCGGCGGGTGCGTATGCGCGCGGGAAACCGCGGCACTAATTAACCCCCGCTAACGACTCCCGAGCCGACAGGGTCCCGCCCGCGCCGTTTTATGAATGGAGCAGCCCCGCCCCCCGAGCCCCACCCCGAGCGGCTGCTCCGCCCCCGCCGGCTGCACGTGCAGGGCGGGCAGGGGGTGCGTGGGGTGGTGCGGAGAGTGCGCGGGGTGTGGGGTGAGAGAGGTGTAGGGTGCGCGGTGCAGTNGTGCGCGGTGCAGTGCGGAGAGTTCGCGGTGAGAGGGTTACGGGGTGCACGGTGCAGTGCGGAGAGTGCGCGGAGTGTGGGGTGAGGGGTGTGCGGTACAGTGCGGAGAGTGGGCGGGGTGTGGAGTGAGAGGGATGAGGGGTGCGAGGTGCAGTGCGGAGAGTGCGCGGGGTGCGCGGTGAGAGGGGTATGGGGTGCGTGCGGTGCAGGGGTGCGGCGTGGAGGGTGTGCGGCGTGCGGCGGTGAGTGCAGAGTATGCGGCGCGGTGCGGGCAGTGGGCGGTGC
>VXAZ01006875.1:93268-123612 GCA_013399875.1 Gymnorhina tibicen
GGGGGGGGGACGGGGTGCGCGGTGCGGTGGGGAGAGTGCGCGGGGTGCGCGGTGAGAGGGGTATGGGGTGCGTGCGGTGCAGGGGTGCGGCGTGGAGGGTGTGCGGCGTGCGGCGGTGAGTGCAGAGTATGCGGCGCGGTGCGGGCAGTGGGCGGTGCGGGGTGTGTTGTGAGTGGCGTGTGTGCACTGCGAGGTGTGTGGGGTGTGCAGTGCGGGGCGTCCAGCGCGGGGAGCCGGAGGAGCCGCTGCTGCCCCTTGGGATCAGGCGCCGAAGGGGACAAAAACAGCCGGGCAGTGCGAGGTAAGTGAGAGGGTGTAAGGGTAGGAGTTAGGGAGGGGGGTAAGGGTGGGGAGTTTGGCTTCTCCTTGTGGTTGGAGTGTGCAGGAACTGGGGTGTAATCATGTTGTAATGGATGCACTGTCACATACAGACCTATCTGGTCCAGGAAGTGAAGCGTTGGTTTCATACAGACCTATCTGGTCCAGGAAGTGAAGCGTTGGTTTCTATTCAGAATTCAGATTGTTGCTGGAAAGACGTCTTTGGATTTCTTTAGAGCGGAAGGTGAACACTTCTGCATTGGGAAGAAATTTGTGCGACAGCAGCACGGGATGGTCAGGCAGCCTGCTTGAACCCGGAGCTCACCTGTGAAGTTCTTGCTCTTCTTGATATGTGAGAGAGTGTGTGGTCCCAAACCAGCCCCTTTCTGACACACCATTGGAACTGCTCCCCAGCAGGGAAGACTGGGGTTGACCTACCATGCCTCGCTCACTGCTTCAGCCATACAAGTCACAGGTGATGGGGTTTCTTGAGGAGTTTGACCATTATTCTTCCCTGGCCAAACTCATGTCCATCTACCATGCAACTAACAGGACCATCTTCAACTGGACAGAGAGCCGCATTGTTGAGTGGGAGAAATTTGCTGAGCTGGCTAAGTATGAGCCAGAATCCCAGAAACCAACAGTGAAAGCGCTCCTAATTGTGGCGTACTCGGTCATTATCGTCATGTCTCTCTTTGGGAATGTGCTGGTGTGCCATGTGGTGCTGAAGAACAAGAGGATGCACTCAGCCACCAGCCTCTTCATCGTCAACCTGGCAGTGTCAGACATCATGATCACACTGCTCAACACACCTTTCACCTTGGTAAGTAGCTGGTCTTGCTGTCCCTTCAGTCAGGACAGGAGTCTCCCACCCACCAGAACTCTGCCTGGTGGTCACAGGCTTTCTCCTAGGGCTGAGGTGGGAACCCAATACTACCAAGTCTAACTAATAACTCTGCCAGGCCAGTAAAACACTGTTCAGCAACCTGTGGGCTCTCCTGTTGCTCTGTTAGACTCTGTAACTCCTAGGAACTCTAAAGTCTCTCCATGTGCGCTACCAAACCCCAGAAAGAGCTTCTTGGGTGATGAGAACGAGTGCCTGGGTGAACATGTGTCTTTAATGTTCATGCAGGAGAGCACTAGAGAGTCCCTTAGTGGGTCAGAACAGTCTGAATGCCAGTCATACTGGGTGAGTGGAAGAAAGTAGTCATGCTTTTCAGAGATGCCAGTTGGATAAAGGCTTCAATGAATACTCTCCAGATCTGACAGTGGGGTTGATATCAAACCTTGGTCCACTTTTTCCAAGTATAGTTGTTAATGTAATAAAAAGTTATTACCACTGTTCATAAACAATGTCTGTAGAACAGGCTAGGAGGGCTGTGGCAGTACCACTTCATAATCAGCGGGGTTTGACCCCATAAACTCTTCTGTAAAGGTGTTTCAGAGACCAAGATAGCTGATCTTTCTTTAAGTTTCAGGTGAAGCTGCCCAACCAGCCAGAACCCCTGAACCAGCTCAGGTTCCAGTCAAGGGACTTCCCCATAGATTTGTTTTCAGCACGTTTTCTGGCTGATGAGCTGTTGTTTCCCCTCAGGTCCGGTTTGTGAACAGCACGTGGATTTTTGGAAAGGCCATGTGTCACATCAGCCGCTTTGTGCAGTACTGCTCTCTCCATGTCTCCACACTGACCCTGACGGCCATCGCTCTCGACAGGCACCAGGTGACACTGCCCACTCCCTCTTCCTTCCAAGGCTCTGGGAGGAGACTTGAGCTGTGAGAAATTTTTACTCATGTCTCTCCATGGCCATGACAAATGCTGGCTGTGTGTCCAGTGCAGGGCAGCAAGAACAGCCCAGGCCATGTGCTTGTCCCTAGCAATCACTCCCCTTTCCTGTGCTATTGTCAAATAGTAAGTTCCAGACTATCAGATTTTATCAGCTTAAAGATCTAACAAAGAAAATTTCATGAAAGGTGAATTTCTGCCTCAGCAGAGGGGAGAAAAGCTCGGCTTCACAGGCCCAGCTAGAACAAGAGACATCTCTTATACAGTTCATACAGAATAAACAAACATACCCCTGAGTGAAGACACTTGTGTAGATATCTTCTCTTTTTTTGACCTAATGTAACCCCCCAGCTTAAGGAAAATGGTTCTCACAGAAAAAGATAGAGGATAAAGTTTGAAAGCCCTTCTAAGCAGACTGAGAAGTTCAATGTTTCCCATTTTCCAGGTCACTCTAATGAACAAGACATTTTCCTAATCATGGCTGTCATTTTCCTCTCATTAGCTGTGTTAGGTTATGTCACAAACCGCCCACCCCCCATGTGGGCTGTGAGGGCCTTTGCTTCCCGTGGGAGAAGAGTCATGACAGAGTCTCTGTTGCAGGTCATCCTGAACCCGCTGAAGCAGAGGATGTCCCTGACAAAGGGAGCTCTGAGCATCTCTGTTATCTGGCTGATGGCAACCTGTTTCTCCCTGCCCCATGCTGTCTACCAAAAACTTTTCCAGTATAACTACAGGTGAGTGATATCCCCTTCCCAGTGAGCCTGTGGAGGTCTGGCAGCCCTTGTGCAGTGCCACTCGCTCAGCAGGGAGGGCACTGGAGTGTCCCAGGCATGGGGATGGGCGATGTGGGATGAGAGGGCATTGGTGTATGAGTGAGATCCCGCTTCCCACAGCAGAGGCTGGGGCTGTGGAAGAGCTGCCAGGGTTTGCTCT
The DNA here is from genome assembly GCA_013399875.1 of Gymnorhina tibicen. Taxonomy (NCBI): domain Eukaryota; kingdom Metazoa; phylum Chordata; class Aves; order Passeriformes; family Artamidae; genus Gymnorhina; species Gymnorhina tibicen. The sequence continues at coordinate 96,303 of VXAZ01006875.1, forward strand.
CGCCACCTCCCACGTGCCCAGACAAAGGTCTGGGTCCCACTCCCAGCCACGTGCTGGGGCAGTCCCAGGCACAGCCTGGCTTGGGTGCAGCCATTGGTAACACACACCTCCTCCAGTGCCATGGCCTTGCCAGGAGAGGCTCTGTCCTGAGAAGGTAATTTTCTCCTGATGGACTTTCCTCTTCCCTCCTTTTGCCTGCTCAGCTCCTCAGACCCAACAAGATAAGCCCATCCAACTTGCTTGGGCAGGGGGGAGAGAGAGAGTCAAACTGCAGTTTCCAAAAGAAAGAAAATAAACCTCCTGTTGGGAATACCTGTGCTGACATCACCAAGGCTCTGCAGGGAGCACAAACAGGTGACCACCCTCGTTTGTCACCAGGGCCACCGATCCCTCTTCCCCAGGATTTCATACACTGAGTCTCAGTGTATTTCCCTGTATTTCATCCGTGTGGATTTATGAAGCAGGACCAGCCTTCCCTGAAGCTTGAGGTTCCTCTTCCCATTGTTACACTAATGAGAAAACCAAAGCGAAGTCTCCACCCCCTTCTTCATGAAGCAGGGCTGTGGGGGACCAGTGTGAGGGGACCCAGTGAGGGGCAGGTGAGGGACCAGTGCTTTGGCAGAACCGGAGCTGTCCTGGTGTGCCATGGTGCCTCCCCTCAGGAAAGGGAACTCTTTGCTCGGCTGAACACAATGACAGTAGATGAAGTGGAATTTCACATCCACATGAGGACTGCTGAAATATCAGAAAAAATAGAAGGTTCTGATATAGAGGGAAAGAGAGAAAAAGAAAAAAATTTAAAAGCAGAAGCTTATCTCCCCACAAAAGGCCCAGCAATGGCACTTGTCTCTGCTGTCACCCTCTACCAGGGAGGAATACAGAATCCAAACTTTGGGGTTGCTTTTCCCTTGCAGTCCCTTCCTCTGTGGTACCCAGCCTGTTCTGTCCCTCCTGTCCCCACCAGCCTGTGGCATTGCTGTGACCTCTCCTGTCTAGAAAACACTCTGTAACAGTACCCAAGTGGGATTTTTGTGGCGGGTGTCACGCTGCTGGTGCTGCCCTTCGCAGGAATGCCAGCCTCGAGGCCAAGGGGATAATCTTACCATGACCTGTATTTTCAGGCTGAGATCAGCATCCCAGGGAGGGGGGCAAGGAGATACTGACAGGCAGAGGAATGAGATTTCTATTGTAGACATTGACCTTCTGTATAAAGGACAAGTCTAATTTCCTGCAGCCCAGCCAGGTCCCTCCTGTTGGTGAGGCAGGAGAGCGTGAGTGTCTGCATAGGCTGTCACTGCTTTTGGTGTACGAGGGGCTGCACCAGCTGGAAGTGTGATGGGGGCTTTGCAGTCCTCTCCTGCCTGTGCTTGTGCCTGATGTGACTGAGATACTCAGGGGATATCATACCTCCAACTGTCCAGACTGTAAACACAGGGCAGGGTTACTCCGTGCTTGCGTTGCTCTGCAGCTGTGCTTGGGGATTAGGGAACAAATTGCTCATGAATGAACGAACGCTATGATCTGTTTCGGGGCACCTGTCTCTGCTCATCCTTTGGCATGGCCAGAGGAAACCGAGCCCTGTGTTGGCACGAGGCAGCTCAGCGATATAAGGACTTCCAGGACATGCTATTCCTGTCCCTGCTTTCCATTGAAAAAAAATCCCAGTTGTAATATTGCTTGTAATAGCTCTGCAGGGCCGGGGCTCCTGAGATTCCTACCAGGGAGTGGTTAGCTGTGGTGCTGTATAGCCCCACTCCTGCTCTTAGCGAATGTCTGCCCTTCCCACACATGGTCCTCCCCCGCCCCTAGCCCTAACCACTCCCTCGGGTTTCTCCCATTGGTTCTGTTAACCCAACTCCGCCCATGTACCGCCTCTATGCTCCGACCATTAGTCTATGTGCTCTCTCCGCCCCCCTCATCCCCAGATAAACCCGAGGCACCAGGCTATGTGATGTCTCTCTGCCTTGTGGCAGCCCGCTCTCTTTGCCTTGGAGAGCCAGCCATGTGCTGGCTCTCTGCCTCTGGGGATCAGCCTGTCACCATGGAATAAAGATCCTCTGCAGTCCCCATGTGGGGAGCCTTCTCACCTCGTTTATCGCCACCATGTTGCGGAGCCGACAGCTAGCCGGAGCAAGCGAGGGGCAGCCTGGAAGAGGCTACGGGAAGTGGCATAGCTGCTCTCCCCAAGAGACCCCCACAGCGCTCTCCGGGAAGGCTGTGGCATGCCATGCCACCGCAGGAAACCTACAAACCACAACAGTTAGGGTTCTGGGATGGGAAACAGGGGCTCCACCAACATCCATCTCTGGCTGCACTACACAGCAGCACAACTGAGTCCCTGATTATACCAGAATTCACCAAAACAGTGCCTTGTCAGATCCCCTTTGGGAGGTCCCCTGTGTCAGGGGTGAGCCAGATCCAGGGGAGGAAAAGCCAAGACTTCAGTTCAGAAAGGATGATTTTCCCTTCTGCGTCAGTTCCCCTCCTGAGTGGCATCTCCAGGTCCTCTGCACTCGGTGGACCCATTGTCACTCCTCTGACCTCATCCCCTGCTCCAGCTGCCTGTTCTCAACAATCTCCTATTTGTTGCACAAAAGGCAGCTCCAGTGGTTGAAAACAGGATATTAAAGATATTAATCAATACTGCAGTGAATAGTACAGCTTGATGGGGGCTAAAATCTGTGCTGAATAGAGGAGAACAGAGGACAAACGATGAAGAGAGAAGAGTAAAATGGAATAAGAGAAAGAGAGGGGAAAGGAAAGAAAAGGAGAAAACATCCAATGGAAATAAATTCCATCACTTCCAGTCACCAGCTGCAGAGTGTGGAGGGGACATGTGGTGCAGGAAAGGGTGCCTGGGACTGAGCCACTACTGGCCAGGCAGTGGGAACACACCTGGATCCTGGGGCTGGATGGGATGGGACAGGTGTAAGGGGTTGTTAAAATGAGCTGTTGTGTATGGTTACACTCAGTTTTTCTGTTAGTTGTCAGTGGTTCAACTGGAACCAAGTGACCAATCATCACACCAGTTTTAAGGGGTAGCAGGAAGGTTGTAGGAGCTGATGGCAAGGGAATGGTGGTTAGGGAAGGGAAAGGAATTGGGTTGGACATGCCTGTGAGGCTTTCTCACAGCCTCCAGCCCTTTCCTCCCCTCCAGAACAGCTTTGGCTTAGAGCTGCTACAGGGGCTCTGGCTGAGGGATCCTGTGCTGGGGGCTATGGCAGGGCAAGGGGTCCTGGCTGCTGGGGGGCACAGCAGGATGGGTGCTCCCATGGAGGGCAGGGGCTGCAGGTCCAGCCTCAGAGAGACATGTCAGAGCTGCAGCTCTGTGTCCTCCCTCTGTCCGCACTACACCTCTGAGCAGCTGGCTGTGGGCAGTGTGAGACCCCCACTGTGGTTTGCCAAGCCGGCAGCACCCATGTGACAGCAATGGCCACACGCCATATCTGTATTTATTCGTTTTCAAGGGAAGCCACTGTCCGGAGTCTGTGCCTCCCTGATTTCCCTGAGCCCGCAGAGTTGGTCTGGAAGTATCTGGACCTGTCTACCTTTCTCCTTCTTTACCTCCTGCCTCTGCTGATCATCACTGTCACCTACATGCGTCTGGCCAAGAAGCTGTGGCTCCGCAATGCCATCGGGGACATCACCATGCAGCAGTACGTCACCCATCACAGGAACAAGAAGAAAAGCATCAAGATGCTGATGCTGGTGGTGGTGGTCTTTGCAGTCTGCTGGTTCCCCCTGAACTGCTATGTGGTGCTCATCTCCAGTCTGGGCATCAAGACAAAGAACTCGCTCTATTTCGCCCTGCACTGGTTCGCCATGAGCAGCACCTGCTACAATCCCTTCATCTATTGCTGGCTGAACGAGAGCTTCCGCATGGAGCTCCGGTCCCTGCTCTGCATCTGCCAGAAGGTGCCACAGGCTCAGCACCAGGTGCTGCCACCCAGGGCCATGTCCTGCCACGAGGTGTGGTTGGAGCAGGCCAGGTGCAGGAAGGGACCTGCCTCCCAGGCCAGCTGCTCCACTGGGAACCTCCCAATGGCCAACACGGACCTGTGAGCCACGGGGCTGAGGGGAGTTACCCGGTTGCAGGAGGCATCAAAGGGCATCTCCCAGTCTCTCCTCGGGAGCCAGCGTTGCTGCTCTGCTGTTTTACTGCTGACTTTTGGCTGGTTTCACTGTAGCCTCTCTTCTGCTTGGCATGGCAGGCACACAGCCTCTCCAGCACTCTATCAGTAAAACCCATGCTGCAGCTGGTCCAGGGGCAGGAATATGTACAGGGGACATGGAGCTTCTCAGACACAGTGATCTACTTTCAGGTTTTCTCATTTATTGCTATCAGAGGGAGTGGACCTGGGTTTCCATCACTGGCCTGAGTCACTGGCCAGTAACAAGTGCCATAATGTGGGGCTATGCACAGCAGTAGAAAAGGATCTGTGATGACAGGTGTTCAAAGGAAGACCTTGGACATGCAGATGAACTCCATCCATAAGGAGTCTCACCAGTTTGTGTATAGCAAAGCCTCCAACAGAGGTAAGGATTGTTACCAGCCATTTTCCTCTCAGATTCTGCTGCTCCTCCTGCCCTCTCTCCCACCCACAGCAGCTGGAAGCCAGCCCCAGACAAGGGGAGCAGGGATGCACCCCAGGAGCCATGGCCGTAGGCTCAGATGGCACGATGACAGACTAATGCAGTTCATTGAGAAGTTCTTTTTATAATAAATATATTAATTCAGTAAAGAGAGCTACACTGGCCTTTACAAAAGACCACAAAATACTTCATGAGGGCTGTAGCATTCACTCACTGAAGAATGGAATCATTCTGCATTGTTACTAGTTGCTGTGAAAGTCTCATTTAAACAACAGGAGGGCAAGAAAGGGCTGTGAGGAGCAACCGAGGACACTGAGGCTGTCTAGTTGGTGCAAACCAGGTGATGGATTCCAGTAGCCCAAGGGCAGTCATGTCTGCTGGGGGGCTCCTGGTCTGCCCTGGTGATAGCCCAAACAGAGCTTCTGCTCAGAGAGGCAGTGGGGGAGCCTGGGTGGCTTCAGGGAATAAGGACATACTCCCACCACCTTCCTGGGGGAAGATAAGCCAGACCAAAGAAGGAAAATTAAGGACTGATTTTTTTTTAAATTATTTTCCATTTGTGCAGTGAGAAAGAACAGGACAGAAAGGAGGGGGGTCCTTTCTTCAGGCCACTTGACCCCATTTGGGTACTTCGGGTGTGTACTGCAATGCCTGCACCAGAAAAGAGCAGAACACAAGGAGTGGCAGCAGGAATGGGTGAATACTTGGTCCCTAAGGCACTTTGCTTGGAGCTCACAATTATTGAACATGGGAATTCAAAGCTGTCTGTGCTGCGTGCCAGCACTCTCCTCCCTTGCTGTACAGCAGGGTTTGTTTTCAGTCAAAAAACATCATTGTGAGTTTTCCAAAATGTTAAAGTCATCTCTAATTAATGAGCATCACTTCATTTAATTATTAAGAGAAGCTATCATTTGCTTTTTTACTGTTCCTCACCCCTCATTAGCTTTTGGTGAGCAGCTCTCAAACTGCCATGTATTGTCTTTTATATTTCTTAGGTTTATTTTCCTTCCTTTCTTTCCTTAAATGGCTTAATAACATTTTTTCTGAAGGAATCCAAGCCCTTACTCCAAAGAAGTGGGTCTCTCCACACTCCCTTGATCTTCTGCTAATCCCTGTCGTTAGCTATCTCTTGCTGTCAGAAATAACCTGGCTGGTTTTCCTTGGATCTGTCAATCGCAACATCTCCTCATTGCTGAATTTTTCTCCCCTAAATGGGCAGGATGTAAGAGCTGACTGTATCGAATCTCCGTAACGGCTCAGCTATCTGGACTGATAATTATCAATGCCTGAGTGAGAGTCACAGCCTCACAGCTTCGCCCAGTGCCTCAAGGCTCCTGTATCACTTGAGGATGCCCTGACTCGCAGCAGCTCTCAGGCAAACACAGAATGCGCAATATATATAAAAAAATATAACCTGAGGTTGTTTGACCAGGACAAGGACAGCACCTGGGGGCAGGAGGCTGCATCCCTGCCGGACTCCAAGCCAGGCTCTGGAAAAGGGCCTGTGAAATCTGTGAAATTCGGCTCCTGCTGGGTCTGAGTCAACTTAGCATGTGAATAGATGCTTAAACATTCCTTAATCTCCAGTCCCACCGCCCACCTGTGGAAATGGCTTCCTGAGTGGCGCCGGGATCCAAGGGAGAGCTTCCAGAGTCAGGACCAAGGGTGTGCTCCCGCTCCCAGCCGGACAGTGCTGGTGGGCGCAGGGTCCTGCCCCGGCCGGCGCATCAGCAGCGCAGTTTCCTCCCTGCAGACCCGGGACTGGAGCCGGACAGGAGTGTGGGGTGGGAGGAGAATCCTCCAGGAAGCCTCTGCCATGAGGAGACCCCTCCCTCTTCTTATTTGGGGACCGAACTCTCACCCGGTGCCGTCCGTGGCTGCGGCGCCGCCCCCTCGGCAGGCGAGGCCCCCGGGGGGCAGAACCCCGAAGGGGAAGCTGGAGGGCAGATTATTGAAACACTGAGTCACCACAAGTCTACTCCCGGGAAACCATTTGAGCACACACAAATCGGTGTGAAAGATCCAACGAGACATGTCTGAGTGATTAACAACCCAAATTTATTAAGGTTAGCTCATGCCAAATGCAGCAGAGTGCCTTCAGCAGAGTTGCTGATGAAGACGATAACAGGGAACAGTGCAGGGGATACCTGAATTCCAGAGACAAATCCTCTTATATAGCCCCACCACATAATGAACAAAGAAACCACAACATGCCAACTAGATTAACAAAAAGCTAGCAGAAAAACCCCCACAATGAGTCAGAAAATTAGCTCAGGAAGGAGAAACAGAATACAATCATCATCACTTAGCTCTTCAAGTGGAAAACAGAACGGAGGGGCTGGCCAAAGCACGCTGCAGGGATAAAGGGGAATGTCCTCAGTTAAATCCAGTTTAAGCCCTGGAAGTGGGGGTGTAGGTGGGCCGGTGTCAGACCATCTTCTTGCACTGAGAAATAACTCGGCATCCTAGGTCAGTCACAGGCCAGGGGAGGAAGAGGGAGGAAGGAGCCTGACCCTTACCTGGGAGACTGGATGTGAAAGGCACACCCCAAATTCCCGCGTGGGAGACGATGTGCAGCCGCCCTATGCCCCAGGCAGCAGGAAAGTCTCTCCCTTGAGCCCGGGCACACAGCTCTTCCCTCTCACCGACTGTGGAGACAACCCGCCTGCCCTCCAGAGAACCCACCTGCTCCCAAAGAACCCACCTGCCCCCACAGAGCCCACCTGCCCCTACAGAACCCGCCTGCTCTCCCCCGCTGCCTCCCCCCGCCACCACTCCTGTGCTGCGGTGGGCAAAGGAACGCTTCTGATCTCCCAGACTTTGGATGGAGCCCAGGCAGGAATACTGGCAAGTGAGGGCAGGTTTAGCACCAGGCACGGGGTGCAGTCAGCGCTTGATTTGAAGACTAATGGCATTTCACAAGCTGCCCTGTCCCGCCAGTGCTCAGCAGTGATCCCCATCCCAGTTCCAGGGTCTGTTCCTAAACTGCTCCCCTGAGGTGATACCAGAGTACTCCCAGTGCTTGGCTCTTCCCAACTGGTGCCGAGCAGGTACGTTGGAGGCCTCTCTCTGCCCAGATGGGCTATTGATGTTGGGTGTCTGCACTGGAGCAGGACTAATGTCATTTGAGGTCCCTGATGGGATGGGGTAGGGGGCCAGCAGCAGCTACCAAACTCTGCTCCGAGCAGTGCTGGGGAGAGCCAAGAGGGACTGGCCAGAGCAGGCAGGGGTGTGGGCACTGTGCCTGGGGGTGTGCTGGACCAAACCCTCCCTTGGGAGGTCACGTGGAGTCTCCACAGGCAGCAAATCTAAAGCACCTCTTGCCCTGCTCCCCATCCCTGGTATTTTGTTCTTTGCCCTGGTAATGAGGGATTAATTAATGTACTTGGCCCTTGATTGATGTTTCACTCCCCCAGAAGCCCACACTGGCTGATGCTGCCCAGTTCAGTATGCCAAACTGCAGAAGGACACTGTGACGAGCTGTCAGTGGAGAGCAGCTCTCACTTAACCAGAGGCGAGAGGGAAAAAATAGTAATAAACCCCTCCAAAAGCCACAGACTGAGCTCTGCAGGAACCAGGTCTGATTGTACAACACAGTAGTCTGTCACTTGAAGAGACTTCTCCATGACAGGCCCATAAAAGTCTCCTTGGCAGATGAGAACAGACTAATTGCTTTATAAAATTAGATGAATGGACCATCTAACGCATCTGCTGGAGACGAACCCAGTTGCTTTATGGGACACTGTAAGGGGCAAGTACAGGGTGTGTCCCCATTAATGGAATTTCTGCTTACTACTTCACAATTAATGGGGCTTCAGAGCATAAAAGTTTATATCCTCTATATCATTCCCACATGCTTTCATTGCATACATCTGTATCCGATCCATACTGTGTCCTGCAGCCTGTGGGACCTTGGTGGTCTCCTGTCTCCAGGATTTCCACTCTGAAGGGACCTGAAGTTGGTGTTTGTAGCTGACAGCAGCAACAGGGATTTTCAAAGCCTCATTTTGACCATTTCTTGCTGTTCCTACAGCACTGCAGAAGTCATTTCCGTTTCAAACCCACACTTGGAGCCAAGCTGAACACCACAATCAGTGTGATTCCGGGGTGGCCAGACTGTGGGTACTGTTAGGAGATAACAAAAGGGATGGCAGCAAGTTTCAGAGCAGCAGATTTTGCTCCTATTTTTGAGACAGACAATGTTTGTTTGCAGCCACATCCTGTCTCAGGCAGTTTTCCATAGGAATTATGTGATCAATTAATCAATGGCATTAACCTTTTGCAGCTTCCTTCTCCTTCCACAGCTTATTTTGACCTCTTACTGGTGATACATGCCAAACATGGCAGAATTCAGAATACAAGGAGAGCCTGGATCACTTCCATGATGGATTTACCACAGTTCCATCAGTGGGGAGTTGCAGTAGGCTGGGTGGCTCTGGGCTATTTCGGACACTTTCATTTGCTTCTGAACTGTGATACACTGCTCAGACCTTTCACCTTCAGGTTAATAAACCAAGTCTCTCCTAAAGGCTGGAAAGGAATTGAGTTTTAGTTTTTACCATTACAGTATTTCTTTCACAGTACGTTGTCTTTCCTGAACTCCACAGCTCAGTTATTTAACTGTCTGTCTCCATTTCCCACCCTGTTCTGGAATTAAACGCACCAGTTGCTCGTGCTGACGAACAGTGACTGATGCCGACTGTTCCCGCATGGAGATGGCAACGGCTGTACTCCAAATAAAGTCTTTAATGCAGTGTGCCTTCCCTCTTTATGTTCATGTTTCTATGGCAGGATATAGATTTTTCCCCGTTATTAAATTTGACACATCCTGTGTTCTATTTAAGAGAATTGCACTAACTTGCCTTACTTTGCCTTCCATTCAGGAGAGTATAAGTATTCTGCTGTCCTGCACAGCTTGCAGGGCAGGATGTAAGGATATTCATTCTCCAGGGAACTGTTATGATTAACAGAGCAAATAAAGACCATGAATAGTTAGCAATATATTCAGGCATCTCAGCTATAAATGGGAACATCTTCACCACATGACTAATTCTCAGCTTCTTTGTGAAGCCAAGTTGTCAAATTGTTTGTTCTGCCTTTGTTTCTCCTGGTCACTGTGAAGGAAGGAGGGCTCGAGGGGGAAGGTAGTGTTGAGCATTGCTAACACGTTCTCTGCTCCCCCTCCCTGTACAAAGTTGGGGACAGGAGCCTTTCCTCCATTTCATTTCTGTCTGTATTGATGTGTTGTGTCCACACACACACACTCTTGACGCCAAGCTGCCATTTCTGATGCCTTTCCATGGCACAGGTGCCGCAGGGCAGGAGCATGATCCTGTAGGTGCCCAGAGCACGTGCTTTGGGAAGACCCTCTGGACAGGACCAGGATAAGACCACGGTGAGGAGCAGAGCAGCTCACAGCCCACCTGCTCTCGATGGAAATGTCCTTGCTCTGTACCCTGGGTCCCGTAGCACAAGGGCCGAGGCAGGATGGGAGCCCCAGCCTGGGGTCATGTCTGACTTGTCTGACTTTGGAAGTGGCCAGGACACAGACCTGGGGCATTGCTCCAACATGTTAATATTAACTGTAGGAGGTAAGAAATTATGTACTTGATTGGGGTATTTATTTGTAATCCCATAATTCCTTCGAACCAGCTCAGGGGAGAATGAGGGGGAGTGGGAAGACGTATTTAATGGGTTGTAAAAACATTTTATCCTTTTGCTAAAATTCCATGCCTAATGCTGCTGTATTGGAAGGCAAACCAGCCCAGTACCCAGGGTACCACCTCCCATTAATGCACTAATTGTTACAGAGAAACAGGCTGGCCAGGCTCAAAAACCTCATTTACCACCAGGGCTCAGGGCAGGAATATAGGAATTTCATTTGGGATAATAATGTATTTTTGAAGGATAATAATTGGCATCAGGTTGTCCCCAAAGACAGTGGTTTTTTGCCTCCAGCACAGCTCTAGGATTGGAGTTGGATTTGTTTCTCCTTAAAAATTAATATCTGCTGCCAATAAAGGAATTAGGCTTTTTTTTTCTTGTTTGTGGTGGATGTTGTGAGCAACAACATCCTAAATGAGATGGTTTGCTCTCATTAATGTTCCCCCAAGCACTCTGCCCAGTTCCTCAGAGTTTGGTGGCTCATTTGCCCACCGAGGCCATGGGTGATGGTGGCTCTCCCTGCAGGGGCGCCCAGCAGCCTTGGATGCTGTGCCCCAAACATGCACTGTGAAGTTTTCAGCTGCTTTTTGAAAGTCCCTGTGAGTGAGCTGACAAGTTGAGAAGGTGAGTGTGGAAGACAAAAGAGCAATAGATTTCTGCCTCCTGGCAAACACATCCAATTCAATAATGTGCTGCAAAATGTGTGTTTTCCTTTGCTTGTGATTGCCCTCGTGCCCTGCAGAGACACAGTGAGGTGAGAACTGAGTGTGCAGGGGAAGCCTGGGGGAAATACAGAATGAGAAAATCAGAGATGAAACAGTAAAAACATCACCTGTGGGGAAGGAAAGTGGAGAAGGAAAGGAACTTGGGTATGGAAATTCAGGTCTCTCTAACAGATTTCAGTCTTCAATTTTAGCCATGGAAATTTATCTGCCTGTTCCCCCTGCCCCTGTGCAGGGTGCAGGGGCACACAGAGGGCAGGTGTTTAGGGTTTCTTTACTGGTGAGCCTCCTGGTTAGAGTTAGGCAAGGAAATGAAGTGTGAAAGCAGGGAACCTGTTTGCCAGGGTGCTCCAGAGCTGTCGGTATCATTCCTGCCCTTTTCTCACTAAATACTGAAGCTCAGACTCCCCTGAGCAATGTGTGCTTCCCCTCTCCTGCACGGAAAAGGGCAGCCATCCCCTCCCTGTAACTACAGTGTTTCAGTCAGTGCTTTAACAAAATGTTGTTCTTAATCCAGGTCATCTCAGCTCAAAGCAAACATAGGGCTTTAGTGAAAAGTCCAACTGTGAAAGCTCTTGCTCTGTGCCCTCAGAACCTGCATGAAAAAAAGCTCCTCTGAGTTCACTGTCCACAGACCATGCTGTCCTTGTTAACACAGAACCCATTAATTAATCTGGTTCCAAGCAGGATCCCACCTGGAACACTTCATTTGTGAGAACACCTCTTCACCCTGGCCAGCCCCCTCCACCAGCTCCCTTTTGCCACTCAGTGCTCATGGGAAGAAGGACATGCCCTCAGAGGTGGGGTCACCTGTGAGAAGGATGCAAAGACCTCACGTGACTTGCAATCTCACCTCAGCAGGTCTGAGATAAGCTCTGCTGAGGGGTCACTGTCCACACAAGGACAGGGCCACGGTCCCCACCTCTGCAGATACATTTCAGGGTGTGCAGATGAGGTATCCACACCCCACACTTTTCACTGGAGTTCTTAAAGCAAACCCCCATTGGTCAGGAACGTGGCTCAGCAGGACTGCTGGCTGCGATCTGTGGCTGCCGGGAGCAGCAGGACAGATGTCTGCCTTCCTGCTCCAAAGAGAGCTCAGGAGAAGGCCTGGTGCGTGTGCCTTGTCTGGGCCAGACAGCATTCCCTGGCATTCCCTCTGTAGCTGGAGGCTCGCCAAGCTGTGAGTGCCTTTGCACAGCTCTGCATCCCAGCTGGAGATGTTGCTGCTGGAGGAAGCTGAGGTAAGGACCGGGTACCCCAGCACCCTGACGTGCTGCCAACCTCTCTGTGAAGTGTGGTTGAGGCAGCACCAGGACTGGGGGTGGGAGCCAGCCTTTTCTGAGAACCAAGGAGTGGGTCCTCAACCCCACACTTCTCTGCTCACATGGAGCACGTGTGTTCTTCTGCCAGCTCTGCTTCACAGCAGCTACTTCTTATCCCAGCGTGGAGTACAAGAATCCCAAATACTTTGAGGGGAACATGATTGATTTATCATCGCTCCTTGGGCTTCAGCCAAAAATGAGGCAAGACCAGACAACACAAGTGCTCTGAGGTGAGGAGCAGAGGGGGTGTAAATCTCTTGTTCACTGGGAGTTCCTGCCTTGGGTGGGAGCGTCTGCTCTGCATGGGAGGAGCACCCCTGTTCTTTCAGAAGAGCAGACCTGAGGTGTGGCCAAACCCACCTGCCCTTTACCTACTGCAGTATGTCCAGTCACCTGAGAATGCAGAGTCTGGATGGTTACAACCCCAGAGCTGCCGCTGTGTGGCCTGGCTGATGGTGGAAGCTGTTGCTTTTCCCTAAGAATTCCTGGCTCAGGAACTCCTGGTGGTGCCCGGGCACCTCGCATACAGCTTCTGTCTCACCCGTGCGATGGAGGCACGCGGCCAAGCCCACACAGAGCTTTCTAGCTCTAGCGGTATCAGAAGTAAAGAGTCCAGAGATGGCTCTTGCGAGGGATCCGATGTTTATTCTGACCGGCACGCAGGCTGGCCAGGTAGCAAGAGAGTGGGCCCCGCCCGCCAAGTTCTTTATCAAGGGACACAGACAGGGGAGGGACAACAGCTGAAGGCCAATGTGGTGTGACCTAAGGTTAGAGTGACTGTCTGGCTGCTGACCAACCAGGGGGACCCTCCTCACACAGGTCAGAAGACCAGGTGAGGGGATCCTGGCCAGCTGACTTGTGGGGGGTGTTAGATCTCTGAATTCACCCACCACCGAGCTGCTGAGCCCCCTGGTTCCCCAGCCATCCCAGCTGGTGGCTCGGGGACTACAACACAGAGCCAGAAATCACTTGAAGGTAAGGCATGGCATGCCTTGAATTCCCATCCCAAAAGCATGCAGGAAGCTGCTCCCCCAATGGACACCTCTGGCCCTCTCCTCTTGCAGTGACAGTGGTCTCGGCCAAGTGACAGGCACAGGCAAAGCTCTGGGCTCAGGTCACCCACACAGCACCCTGCCCACACCTTCTGCCTTGGAGTGCAGGCAGGGACACTGGGATCATCAGCCCTTGCAGACTGTGGTGAGGTTGAGTGCTCTCAGAACACCTGGGCTGCACCATGTAGAGCATCTGGGACAACAGGTTTCAGGCACCCACATGCTCCACAGAAAAGGCTTCTTTGGAAACTGTGGATGCTGAGTAATGTACCACTGTACATGGCTTTGTGTTTGGTGGTGGATGACTGGTTCTTCTGGGCCCTGACTCCAGAGGCTGTGCTGTCTGTAGCTGTCGTCCTGTGGTATGACAGAGCAGGGCTGCAGACATGGCACTACATGGGGATCCTCACATGCAGGATGAGCTGCAGCACTGCAAGCACTCATAGAGCCTGCTGGAGTTTGGACAAGTATCATAGCTTTAATTAGAACAGAAACATCCTTCATGCTAGTAATTATTTTAAACAGACCAGTGTAAGGGCATGAACAGGTTTAACGAGCCTGTAATTACTGAGCTTGAACATCAACTGCTCCTCAGGGAAGCTTTGGGAATGGGAGTTCCTTGGGCATTGCTTAGGGGTCTCTGCCTCCCCCTGTCCCCAGGCCATGCAGTGAACCACACCTGAGACTTGGTCTCTCTGGGGAATGTTAAACCCACCCAAAACCAAAAGCTGATGCCTGTGATCAGGGCAGGCGCCCTGTGGGGACCCTGAGGGGATGGGCCCAGGGCCACGGCCACCGCATCCAGCAGCACCCACTCCAGCCCCTCCTGCCTGTTCCCACACCAGGGGATGAGGCTGATGGCCTCGGCTCCTGCAGCATCTCTCTGACAAGCACTGCCTGCCCTGCCAGATGGGCCCTGCCCAGACAGGGCCCTCCAGCCCCCACCAGCAGGCGACGGGGAGAGGAATCAAAAACTCACCAAGCACCACCATGTCTGGCTCCAAAATTTATTTAACTACAAACACACATCACTCGAGAGCACCAGGTCTGGAGGAATGTAGGGGACCACTCCCCTTCCATTAACAGAGGGCAGGAGCTTCAGCTTCTGCTTGATTTGAACACAGACAACACCCCAAACCCAACAGAAACAATGCTACAGCAGAATTACAACAGTAACAGCGTAGAATTTACAAAAATATAAATAACCTATTCATAACCTTAAAGAAAAATAACATCTATCATAAAAAACATGTATTCCCTTGGGTAAACCATGGCTACAGAAATGTAGTGATTATTTTTCTGAAAAGCACCAGAGTCTGAAGTATTAAATAATCCAACATAGAGAGGGTATCTCCCCCTAACACTTGCAGACTCTTCCAAGAAGTGTGCCAAGATCAGTAACACCAAGTTTTCTTCAGTATCGCCTATTTCTGTAAAAGCTCACTGGAGGGACAGCTCTCATGAGCCCCCCATTCAGGAACAGCACCCGAGGGATGTTCACCAATTGTTCACCAGAATAAACACTTTAACAACACTGAAGTATGTGCCTATTTTAAGTCTATGCTTAAGAGCTTCCCAGAACAGGGCTGGATTTAAACTTATCATACAAATTCCTCTGCAAATCAGACTTCCAGGCAAGACTGGTGTGGAAACCAATCACTTGTAAAAAAATAACCCCATTGCACTGGAGCGTTTCCACCCTTCAGCTCAAGTTTGCACAGATGCAGAGTTATTTGATTTCTTTCACCTCTCTGTGAGCCATGCCAGCTTGGCACAAATGGCTTCCTGAGGCTGTGACGTGAGATCCAGCACTACAGGAATTTCTCTCCCTTACGTTCCATGTATTATGTTGAAAATACTATTAAAAAGCAAAAGTCAAGTATCAAGTCCATTGGTTCCCCACTGAAGCAGTTCCCTGCCCAGGGATCACGGTTGTTCTGATGTCCAAGTCACAGCATTATCACTGTTTTCAAGGCTCTCATGGTTCCCTGAGGGCTCTGGCTGGGCTTGAGGCAGCCTGGCCAAAGGGTCTTAGGGTGGGCTAAAGGCTACCTGTTGAACTTTTGGCCCTTGTAAACACAGCTGGTTTTGTCACCCCAGCTGAAGGAAGGTGCCTGCCATGGGCACAGTGAGAGTGGGGAGCAGCCCTTGGGTGGAGGCTGGGGGAGCCTCCCCGCTGAAAAGCCACGTCCTGTGACACTTGTGCAGTGTCCAGCCCTGCTGGAGCACCAACCAGTGTGACTTACACTGATACCACGTGTGAGGCTCTGTGGGGGAACAGAGAACAGTTCAAACATACCTAAAACCAGCCCCTGCCAACCAGTGCTGAGGCAGCACACTCAGTGGTACAGCCAGGGCTTGAGGGGCAGCGCCAGTGAGGCAGGAGCTGTGGCATGGCATGGCCCATACTCATAGCCAGCACAGCACACACCCACCCAATGTTCTGCATCCTCAAGGCAGGGGTTTTGACTGTAAGTAATATTGCTCAGACATCAAACAACTGAAAAATAATAGTTTACTTTAAAAGCTATGAAGGAAATGGGGTTGATTTCTTTATAAAAGTGAGAAAAAACCCCAAACAAATGAACTAAATCCTCACTCCATTTGCTTGGCCCAGAGACCCACCCCAGCACACCAGTGGAGCTGCCCAGCATGTGAAGAGATTTGCAGCACACACCTGTAACATGTCCCCGTTATTCACATCTTTAATTTACCAGCCCTTCCCGCCCATCTCTTGCTCCTGACACTGCCATGTGACAGGAGCAGGCTGGCTCTGCCATCTTGCCCGGCTGCTGCAGCTCTGTGCACTCCAAGTGACCACACACTCATGGCACTGGTGACACAGGAACACACAGGACAAGCTTCCCAGGCCAGTTCCAACTTCAAAGCCAGGGCTGGCAAGCCGAGCTGCAGGGAGGCTCTTACTCAGATGCGGTGGGTGAAGTAATTTTCCTTCCCACTGGAAGTGACTATGTCCACAGAGGGATTAAATATTTTTATTGGATTTTGTAAGGTGATTAACCCCAGCACTCTCCCTGCCACAGAAAAGCCTCAAACAGGAAATCCCTGGCCCCAGGCTGTGTGTGCTGCAGCAACACTCCCAGCTGCTCCCTAACAGCCTGAGAGTGCAGCAAGAGTCTGACTAATCCTGGCCCCACATGGCTCAAGGTTCAACACTGTGGGTCTTGGGGAGCAAAGAGCAGTAAAACGACCTTGACTGTGGAAGAAACAAGCAGTAAGGGAAAGTGCCAGATCCAGCTGCAACTGCCCATGCCTTTGCTTATCTGAGCATGTCCTGGGTGCGTTCAAGCCCCAACATCTTTAAACAGGGAAAGGAAACACCAGCAGCTATTAATACCCAGGGTGTGGGGGAGGTCTGCCCTCCTAGAAGGGCACCCGCTTCTTTCAGGTACTGTGGTCAGATAAAGGAGAATTCTGTGGGCTCAGCCGAGGGGGCCTGGGTGGGGGCAGCAGGCAATGGGGTAACAGTGCCACTTGCTGGTGACTGCCACACCACTGGCTTGGCCTAAGACCCCAGTGACAGGCAGGATAGCAGAAAGCACTCGGCAGACCCAGCCACGGCAGTGAGGGACAACACAACAGAGGCAGAACAACCGCCACCGACTCAGCCCCAGTGATGCTGTCTGGGAGTCTCAGGACAGCTAGGGTGACACTTATCGCAGAATATCCTGAGTTGGAAGGGACCACAAAAATCAGAGAGTCCGATTCTTAAGTGAATGGCCCATACAGGGATCGAACCCTCAGCCCTGGTGCCGTTAGCACTATGCTCTGTCAGTGCTGCCGCAGCCCTGCCGGCAGCTGCTCCACCCGTGAGCCCGGCGGGAGCGGCCTCCGCAGGCCCCGCGTGCCTGGCCACCCCCGCGCCGCTGTGCCCCGCTCAGGAACGTGCCCCCGCTCCTGTCGAGGGCCACCAGCAGAGCCCCAGTGGCCAGGGCAGGCCAAGAACAGCCCAGCTGCCTGCAGCCCCCAGGCTGCAGGCGCAACACCGAAATCAGGGTGACCAGTGACAGCAAGACCATGGCAAGCTGTGACAAATCCCCCAGGATGAAATACCAAGCAGAAGGGTACTCCTCCTTCCTGGTAGCAACTCCCAGGAATGAGAAATCAGGCCATTTTTAGGCAGGAAAAAAAAAAGAAAAATATTTTAAAAGAGGAGAAGCTTCTGGAGCTCCTGCTGTGGCTGGCACAGGAACATCACTGCTGCCTGTGACCAGTCACAGCTTCAGCCCTCAGCTGCCACCCGCTCCCAAGGGCATGGCGGTGCAGTGTCCCTGCCCCTGACACCCCATGCCACCGCAGGCAGTTTGTGAAGCCTTGGAGGTGATGGGCAGTGAACAGCCACAGGGCTGGGGTGAGCCAGCACCTGCCCACGGCCAGCAGCCACAGCCCCACAACAAGGACATACATCAGCTCATCCCGGGAATCAGTCCGACACTCCTGCCAGGATGCTGCACCGCACCACAAATGGGCACAAGAGGAACATGCCAGGGTGGCACGGGGAGGCAAAGGCTGGAGCTCGGCACACCAGCCACAGCCAGGTCCTCTGCCAAGGAAATCACAGCACAGAGGGAGAGAAGCAACTGAAAAGTAAATTGGGAAAGTAGCAACTGGCACCTGGGCCAGAGAAAGGATAGGAAAGCTGGAATGGAAGAGAGGTGATGGCTGGGCTCATAGGAGGGCACTGCATGGAGCCCGAGTCCCACAGCTGAGGGACCCCATGGCAACAGTGGGACATGACAGGGCTCACTGCAGAGTCAGAGCAGCACAGCATGGGCAGCACAGCGACTGACAGGCAAGGGTGTCACAGCCAGAGAAAAACAGCCTCTGTAAGGGCCTGAGCAAGCCCTCCCCCATGGAGCTGGGAAAAGCCACAGCTGTGCTTCCTGGAACCCCTGCGCAGGGATGCCCCCGTTGTGTCCTTCCATTCCATGATGCAAAGACCATCTGTATGTTCTCCTGCCATGCACACCAGGGATGTTATGTGACTACAGGCCACTGGATCCTCTCCCACACCGGTAACAGTGGATGGAGCTTCCTCCGTCCCTCCCTGTCCTCTAGCGCTGGCGATCTGGCGTGGGGCTGAGTGTGAAGTGGTCGCAGAGCAGGAGCAAGGCGTCAAACCGCTGGAGCCGCTGCAGCACCTGCGCCAGCAGCGGGACAGTGACCGCGGCTCCTGCGTAGGTGAAATGTGCGACCAGCTGCTCAAACCCTGAAATCCGTCCCAGCAACTGGGGCATGAGCCCCAGCTCCAGTGCCACGTGGCTGAAGTTCTTCACACCGTTCAAGGAAGGGTCCAACAAGAAGGCAAGTGACTGCACCAAGGAATGGGGCAGCTCTGCTATTGGGAGACCTGGAGGCAGCAACACAGTGAAGCTGGGTTAGTACACCCATCCTACCCAGAGAGAATAAGGGCAAAGAGAACAGCCAGCCTTCAGCCTCAGCCCCTGCTGAGCAGGTGAAAAACCACTCTGCCAGGACAGGTATCTCCTCCAACATCACTTTTAGAGCTCAGCAACATGGAGTCCTGGGGAAGCTGATAACTGGTGACAGCTGAGCCACCTGCCCACAGGCCAGTCAAGGCAGCATCACAGAAAATGTACCCTGGGGGCCAGCACCAAAGGCTACAAGTCAGGTAAGTCCCTGGTGGGGACTTGGCAGGCTTCTGGAGGAGCTCCCTTCCAAGAACCTGCCTCTCTGATATGCCAGTACTTGGAGTACAAAGGTGAGACTGGAAGGCCACTTACCCTTGGCTGTGCTGCTGATCTGAGTCACCAGGCTCTGGGCATCATCCACCTAACGAGACAAAGACCCCAAGGTTGGTGGCAGTCTGCTGAGAACAGCAACGCCTGGCACTGTTCCCAGGGCTGTCACAGGGGCTCAGGGAATGGTGCTTCTCTTCCAGCCTTACCACCCCATATTAACATACTTCAGTCCACGTTCCTACCCCTACATCGAGCCCAGCCCCTGTGCCCGAGCCTCAGGCATCTGGCAGTAGTTCTGAGGAGTGATGAGGCTGGAGGAACTTACCGGCTGCTCCCCTGCTGGGATTTCAGCCGTGGGCAAGTGACGAGCCCCCTCCTGCACCACACCACCGTTCTCTGCTGGAATCCTCTTCACCGCCCGGCTTGCTGCATCCTCCAGCTGCTCGCCACCCATGAACTCCGCCTGGGTGGAGAACTTTTGGAGGTCCAGCTCAGTGCACTCCACTGGTGCATGTGGCCACTTGTGCTGCATCTCAGAGGCACAGGAGGAGAGGGGGGCCAGGGCCTCCACTGGGCCCGGCCGGCCCTGTCTGGGGGTGGGGGGCAGCAGGACCCCATCCAGGCAGTCGCTGTGGCCTGAGGCCCGGATGAGGGGCTGGCTTTCCAGGAAGCTCCTGCCCAGTTGGGCCTTGGAGGCAGTGCTGGCTGCAATGGCTGGTGCCAAGTCCATCTCTGGCTGGAGAGGAGGGAGCTGGAGACCCACGGCTTCTCCATCCGAAATGAACTGCACCGCTTCCATGGGGCCTGAAACCAGAAATCAGCACGGATCAGTGGAACTCACCATCCAGCTCCATCCTTCCTGCCTAAGGGCATCTCATCCTGGAGCCATGTGAGCTGGAGCCCAGCACCACCCTCCCTCCCAAGGGAAGGCAGCAAGAGCAGGTACCTTCTGCCTGCCTGTAGCAAGGGCTCAAGTTCTTCACACCCAGGCAGCAGGGTCCAGACATCTGCTCCTCACACAGGAACCTGCCGGGCGCTGCTGCAGTCGGGAATGTTGCTCGCTGGCCTGAGAAGTTCTGAGTCCTCAGGAAGACTTGGAGGATAGAGGAGAAACAGCCTGAGCAAAGGCTTGGCTCGCTTCCCTAGCATATCCTCAGCCCTGTGGTATGTCTGCCAGCGAGGAGCTGGGAGCCAGCAGCTCCTTGGCATGCTGTTGGATGCCATCCTGCCCCAATCCTGGCCACCAAACCTACAGCCCTCTTCCTTCAGCAGCAAAGAGCTACCCAACCGGAGAAACCTCAGAAGGGAGGATCGCCAGTTCGACTGTGAAATGGTCTCCTCCTCCTCCTGATGGCCCTAAGGAGGAGGGAGGCTCCTCTGTGTCATTGAGCAGGAAAAGCACATGAGAGGTCCTGCAGGCATGAGAAGCAGGATGAGGTGTCTATTCTGTATGAGCTGAGAAACAGCTGGGTTACTGTGCTGTGAAAGCGGCAACGCTCTACACAGCAAGAAGGGGCCATGGGCACAGGTGAATGGCATGGCAAGGAGAGCACCAACTCACCTCTCTGGCACTGGCTTTTCCAGAATCGCTTGCAGTAGATGATGGAGAGTGCCAGAAGCACCAGGACGATGATGACTAGGGCGCTGCTGGTCAGTGCAAGAAGGGCTGTGTCCTGTGGTGGTACAGTAGGGACAGCGACCTTCACCAGGTTTGTTCTGGACCGACCTGCAGACAGCCACAAAGCGCTGGAACCAAACTCCAAGGCTTGGACCACCCGTTCCCTGCCCATCCCTCGTCACATGCCATGACCATGCCACCTCCAGTGGGGCTGTGGCTTCGCTGTGCCCACATCACCTGCCCCAACCCCACCAGCGTGGGGGCACCTACACTGCGGCTCGGAGGATGGCGTCTGCTTGGTGCAGGGAATGCACTCCCACTCCAGCTGCCCGCTGATCCGTGCCTTCCGGTAAAACCTGCCAACAGAGCAGATGGGCTCAGCAGAGCCTGGCCCCCACCGAGCTCCCGCCATCCTGGCTGTGCAGCCAGCTGTGTCACCCTCCCCATAGCAGAGGGGGACAGCTGACCCCGCACTCCTCCCTGGCTGGCAACAGGAGCAACAGGGCTCTCATCGCTGGCTGGAGCCACACCACACCTACTTGTTCATGTCTAGCCATTTGTCAAGAAGCAACATCTTTCCAACAGCCCCCCCACCCCCACGTCTGCTGAAGTGGATTATACTGATTAATAGCTCCCCAAAGGGCCAGGAACACCCCAGCTACAGCTCTGTCTGAAAAGAGGCTCATACACCGGAGCCCTGACTTGCTCCTGTCCCAGACCCACTGCTGGCC
The DNA here is from genome assembly GCA_013399875.1 of Gymnorhina tibicen. Lineage (NCBI taxonomy): Eukaryota > Metazoa > Chordata > Aves > Passeriformes > Artamidae > Gymnorhina > Gymnorhina tibicen. The sequence goes on from VXAZ01006875.1 coordinate 117,731, forward strand.
ACCCCTGAGCTTGGCACAGGCTGGCTGTATGCAACCGTTTCATTTCAGTAACCCCTTAAACCCCCTCTTTGGGGACTACCAACCATAGTGGTCTACAACACCCCGCATCTTCCAGGGCTCATCCACCCTGGTGTCTACAGAACAATTTGAGTCTGGAAGTTTTCTTTCATGGCTTGTTTACAGCAGCCTTCAGGTTCCCTTCTCTGGGGCTACAATGAGACCCACCAGATGGGTCTGACTTCCATGTCATTAGCAGTGTCCTCACAGAGGCTCCTCTTAGGTCCCATGTGGGACCAGGGCTGGCCTCAGGTAAAGCCCCCTCTGCCCAGCCCCTCCCTGCCTGCCCCCAGATGTGGCTGTGGTGGCTCTGCTCAGGCCGGCCCACTCACCCCGGCAGGCACTCCCCGCAGACCGCGTCGGCCGTCGCCGTGCAGTTGGACTTCTGGAGGCGGTTGATGAGGGCACAGGACAGGCAGGGCTTGCAGCCGTGATGTCCCCAGCGGTCCTTGAACTTCCTGGGAGGGCAGGCCACGCACTGCGCGTCCCCGCCACTGCCATCGCCGCAGTCCTGCAAGGCACGAGGTTGGGGACATGGCTGTGGTGAGGGGCCACCATGGGTTCCAAATGGTACTGAGGGGAACAGTGTCCCTTCTTTGGGGGCAAAGGGTGGCAGGGTCACCGCTCACGTGTGGGGTCCTCAGAACCCAGCTGAGAGCAGCCGCCACCAGTGCAGCTCCCAGGAGACACTCAGGGACCATCTGCTGCCCAGCCCAGGCCTGCTGGTGCACTTTGGGTGTTGGAAAGCTCCAGCAGCACCGTGCCCCAGGAGGCACAGCCAGGGGAACCCTGCTGGGACCCCCACCACTGAGGCCAGGCTGGGACACCCTGCAGCAGTGGCCTGCTGGCATCCACCCACGTGCAGCCCAGCCATGCAGTGTGACCTTGCTCGGGGCTACAAACCAGAGGAAATTTAGACTTCCATCAGCAAAAAAGGCAATCAGGTTGCTCCTTGTGCTGCCTTAAATCCCTCACCACCTCCTGCTTCCATTGTCTCACCCTTCTACCAGGGTAAGCAAAACAATCCACCATCCCATCCTACCAAGTCTCATCTCTTCTCAACATGCTGGGACCTAAGATCATCTTTCTGAAGGGAGGCTGGCAGAGGATTCACCCTGTGCCACCCATGATGATTTCTTCTCCTTACAGAGAAGTCAATTTACCTTGGAAAGCTCCTGCCCAGGCATGCACTTTCTGCAGGGGACACATTTCTTCTGGTCATCCAGGTACTCACTCTCTTGGCAGGCCATTGTGCTGAAGAGGCGAGGGGAGCTGGGGGAGGAGAGGAAGAGAAGGCGGAGGGATCAAAGCCAGCCCTAACACATTTGGGATGAGCAGTGTGCCTGTCTCTGGGTGGACATTTCCACCTGGCCAGGATGGCAGCCGACACTGCTGAGCACCATGGGTGGGGCTTGGGCAGGAAGTAATTGCTGGCTCCCAGCACATGAGTCTGGTGGTCCCAGGCTTGCCAGCAAGGCAGGTGATGAGCTGCCCCATTCTGCTGCTGTCTCACAGCCTCACAATGCAGCAAATGAAATTTTAGTAACAGTATTGAAGTACTGACCACTAACTGCTCAGGTCATCAGTGGATTCTGCCAGCCCCAGCCATGGCTCTGGGTACCACAGACAATCAGTAGAGAGCTCGGCCCCAGCAAAGGCTCAGCAAAGCCCCAGCTTCAGGATCCAGCAGCCCAGCTCTGGCCAACAAGGCTGCACTGGTGTGACAGCACCAAACGGTGGTGGTTGATGTGTCCCTGGCAGAACTGGACACACTTCCCCACACACACGCTGCACCCACAACAGAAAGGGACACACACACACACACACACCTGTGGCCCTGCTGCTCCACCCTGGAGCTGTGCAGTTGCTCAGGCTCTTGCTCCATGCACGTTTCAGCTCTGCATGGCCTCACTCACAGCAAACTCAGAGGACCAGCAGAACAAGCTCCCACTTTCCTCCAAAACATTCTTCAGAGCCTTCCCGAGGTGCATTAATGGCTCAGCTGAAGATAACTACAGAACCAGCCCAGGAGCCACGGAGTCAGACTGTCAGCAAGGGTGGCTCAAAGGGCAGCATGGGACCAGCATCTTGACCAGAGCAAGCAGTTCAGACTGAAGCTACAAAACTGAGAAATTTATTTGGAGTTTTGGGGCTGCCTAATTATTTCTGCAGATTCTAGATGAGTTCTTCCCTTGATGACAGAAAGGGAATAAAATCAGCCCTCACTAGACCAATCTCCACTTTGCTTTTCCCATTACCTTGTGCAGAAAATCAGGAGAGAAACTGTTCAACCTGCCTTGGGAGCAAGTTCTCAACACCCATCAGGAGCAGTGAACACCTTTTGGAGGGCACCACCCTGAACAGCCTGAACTGCCTGGGAGAACCTGGCACTTCAACTAGAGCCATCCTCTGGGAAGGAAGCTTGGCCAGAGGTCTGGCCCCTGCAAGGCTCTTGTAGCAGAGTGGAATCATCTACAGGACCCCCAGCACACCCAGCCCCTTCTGCCACAGCTCCTTCCCCTCCCACAGCAGCATTCCTCTGCAGGCTTTTTCTGCCTCCTCTGCCTAATCCCACCACTCCCTTGCTGGTGCCTTTTGGAAGCGGACACTTGGCTGGGCTCCCCCGGCTCTGGAGGGCCGAGATTCATGGGAGATGAGGTCTGCCCAGACGAGCACAGCATATGAGTCACCCTCACGCAGCTCCTGCTTGCAGCACATGGGCTGATACAAGGATCAGCAGCCAAGTCCACGGGGACGGGCCAGGAGGAGCTGAAGGGACTAAATCTGTCTTGCAAGCACCTCGGGAGGGGCATGGGCACAGCTTATAACCAGCATAAAGGTTCCTGACACCACTGAATGAAAAAAGATTAGTCACCATCTCAGAAGGTGGTGAAGAGGGAGCTCAGTGCCACTGCCCCAGGAGACGCACAGGGTTTGGTGTCAGGGTTCAGCTAGAGGCTGAATGCAGGAGGGAAAATAAAAAGCGGGGAGACAGGTCCCAGATGGGTGACACATAAATACTCTGGGGAGCCGGCACACCAGGCAGGTGTTACCCAACCACTCTGGAGGCCAGTATGGCAGTGGCCTGAGCCCAGCCTCTTGGTGAGTTTGGTGCCCGGAGCCCAGCTCACCCCTGCCAGCAGGTGCCTCTGCCTGATGTGTGGGTCAGCACCACTGATGCTCTGGTCTGGAGTTTGGTTCAGGTTTTTGTTCCTAATAAGAGCAAAAGGTGAATGAAACAGAATTGCAGGCAACAGGAAAGGAGCCCAGGTACCAGAGTATGGAGGGCAAGGGACTGATTTTTACCTGCTTTCCAAAGTGCTGTAATGCAAGGAAAAAAGCACTGGTGAAAAAAACCTCAAAAAAAAAAAAAAAAAANAAAACCAAACAACAACAACAAAAAAACCAGCAGGGGTTTTGGTGAAACTGTCCTGTGAACACAACTTGACCACTTTCTCTCATATTTACAGAATTTCCCAGCCTTTCGAAGGACCTGCAGCTGAGACAATGCCCTCAGAGCCCCCTCCACACAAGAACCCGGTTTAAAGCAGTTTGCCAAATACAGAAAGTTACACAGACCAAAGGAATCCTGTGTCAGAGCCACTCCACGCACAAGGACGTCTGCCAGGATGATGGAATCACTCAAGATGGAGGAGACAGCCGTCCCTGATGTGCCAGCAGGATACTGGGCATAGAGCAGGTCTGCTGCTGCTCAAGTGTAACAATACAGGGAACAAACACTTTGTTGAGTATCTGGCATGAAATTCAAAGTTGTGGCATCTTTGTACTTCTTATTTCACCAGACCCAAGACACTTGACTTGTACACGGAGGACACATCTAAACCACCTGGCGCTGCCCTGGTATGGCAGCAACCTCGGATCACCTAATGTGTGACTGAAACAAGCGGTCTTACTGAGGGAAAAGGAAAAGCCAAACCCAAGAACTCCCACCTCTTTGGGAACACATGGACTGCGACTGCCAGAGCCACACATTTTATCTGCCACAGGGGAATATAAAGGTGACACAGTAACAACGAGTATAAATGGGCCACGGTATCAATGTACTTAAAAGCTGGGGTGAAGAAGAGCTTCCGGCCACCAGTGCCAGATGCATGAGATCTAACTTAAAAACATCATTAATTTGTTAAAGAACTCTTTTATTGCCTTAAAGAGACATCCTGCCTGAGCAGGAGAGCAGAATGGGCTCCCCACTGCATCAGCCCTTAAGATACCAAAACCACGAGCTCCTGAATGAGTTTCACTGCATGAGACAAAATCTTTCCAGCAATGCCACAGCGTGAGCTGCAGTTCATCCACCCTGTGACAACATTACAGCTCAGCCATTGTCTTTTCTCTGTGAAAGTGTAATTTTAAAAAAAAATTAGACTATATTGGAATCCAATCTATTTCTTCTGTGTGCAACTAATGGATTCTGGTAAGAAAACAGGGGCGAGGAAAATAGTAAGTGAAAAGGTACAAAATGAAAGTAATCAGTGAAAACATTATTGCTGCTGATTCTCCCCATCTGCCCAGTAGGTACTGGGGCAGGGGGGGCTGGCAGGGATGCAGGCAGGGCAGGAGGAGATGGGGTGGGCTGCTTCCCGTCCCAGCTGCAGACCCTGTCCCCTCAAGCCATGGGTCTCTGCTTGCCTGGGACAGGAGGTGCCCAGACCCACCCTCAGGGGCTCAGACACCCACATCCCAGCAGTGGCTCTTCCATGTCACCTTGTGAGCCAGCACACCATTACAGGAGATTTGTACTCTGCTGCAGGACTGACTGGCACAGTCAGGCAGCACTATGCCTCAGATGAGACACTGGTATACACTGGAACCTAAGAACAGAGAGCTGAAATCCTAAATAAGAACTGCAAGTGAAAAGCAGGGGAAAAAATGCTATCTGGAAAATATGAGTGCATGCCTCATGGTTGGCCACACTCAGTTCCAGTCTCCTGCTCAGCCATTCCCTCACTCTGGTCTGAGCAGTGTCTCCTCATCTCCTTGTGCTACAAACCATGCTGGGAGAACCTTTGCAGCAGTGGGACTCCTGTGGGCAAAGGGGTTCTCACAGAAGCAAAAAAGAGGAAAAAAGGTGGAATCTGAGGCTTTCCATGTGAACAGCAGGTTTCCCAGTCTGGATATTCTACGCACACAATTGCCCATTAATTGTTTTATCTGGAGTGGCTGGGGACTTGTGTTTGCTTTAAGTGAAAGCACCGTGCGCTCGGGTGGGAGAGGAAGTGCTCCGGGCTGCTCTCACCCCTCTTTAGAGCACGGCAGGAGTCCCCAGGGCACAATGACCACTTTCCAGTGATTTTTGCCAAGTTAGGGCTGCCCACCTTGGAAACCCACACTCTGCCTTACCAGGTATCTCAAGTAACACTTCCAAAGCTTCTATCAATTTGCATAAAACTTTGGATTTCCATCTGGTTTTTGCCCCACATCTAATTCTTAGTGACCATTACTATCTTCCTGCAATAATCAGAGAATCACTGAGGCCGTAAAAGCTCTCTGAGACCATGGAGTCCAACTGTTCCCCCAGCACTGCTCAGGCCACCACTGTCCCCAAGTGCAACATCCACACGTCCACTAAATCTCCCCAAACGGTGTCTTCACCACTGCCTGTGGCAGGGCAAGAAATCTTTCGGGGAAGAAATTGTTCCTAATATGCAACCTAAACCTACCGACTCCCGCATCTGGCAGCTGCTCGTTTCTGGAAAGAAAGCCGAGGCGAGGCTGGCGGCGGGACGGCTGCGGGGGCAGCGCGGCGCCCACGCGGGTGCCGGCCGTGGGCGCGCCCCGGAGAGCGCCGGCCCGGCTCGCCCACC
>VXAZ01006875.1:124473-175676 GCA_013399875.1 Gymnorhina tibicen
GGACGGGGACGGGGCCCGGGCCCGGACCGCCAGTGACTCGGCGGCCCCGCGTGGAGCGGAGCGGGTCGAAGCCCGTCCCGTCCCGTCCCGGGCACCGGGAGTGCCCCGCGCCCCGCCCCTCAGCCCCCATTGGCGGCGGTGCCGCCGGGGCGGGGCGATGCCGGGGAGCGGCGCCGGCGGGGGCGGCCGGGGAGCGGTGAGGCCGGGACCGGGGGGCGGCGGGGCTCAGCGCCGAGCGGAGTCTGGGCACAACAACGACGGGGCGTCCCGCTGTCACCGGCCGCGGTGTGACAGTAGAGAACCCCCGGGCTTGCGGGACCTTGTTCCCGAAGACCTGGGGTTGTCCGGCACCTCAGGTGTGGGCTGGAGCCCCGGGCCCGGCCGCCCCTCGGCGGAATGTCGAGGAAAGGAATAATCTCACCGGTTCCGACTGCGGCTGTGCCCCGCAGTGTGTGTGCAATGTGTGCACAGTGTGTACTGTGTGTGCAGTGTGTGTATCGTGTGTGTGGGCAGCACACACCGGGCACGGCCGGCCCCGGAACACAGGGGCTTCTCCCAGGCTTAGCGTTAACGTCTCCCAGCCCTCACCGTGACTCACCCTCAGTCTCTGGGTGGCTCTGGGGAGCCGCACTGGAGGTATCCTAAGATTGCCGTGCAATGACTGACTCTACCACAGTGTGAACCAAACTGCTGTGTGGAACTGAACCTCCTTGCGCAGGGGGAGTTGATTTTCCCAGTGACAGCCCTTAGTGCTCCCCCATTCAGTGTGCTGTCCCCGAGCTGTTGCTCCTCAGTCCAGACCCAGGCCCACAACAGGGCGCTGCTGCCTTCCTGCTGCCTTCCTGACCTCCTGGAGAGGCAGGATGGGCAGTCAGTGCTGCTCATTTCTGTGCGCTGGCCCATACTGGTTGCTGCGCCAGGATGAGTATCTGAACTGTGCTTGGGTTTAAACCTGTTATTTTGGGGCATGGTCCCCATTTCTCTCTCTTTCCTTTCAAAACTGAAGAACTGTCATTCTAGCCAATGCTTTTGAGAACTCTCTTCAGCTCCCCACTGTCACTGTGTAGCAGCTTCAACAGAAGCCAGACTGTCAGGTTGGAATAACTGAAAGGATTTAGTGAAGTTCTGTTAAGCAGTCAACTTCACAAAATTATTATGGTTGGAAAAGGCTTTTAAGAACATTGAATCCAAATGTTAACCCGGCACCCACCATGTTAACTGCTAAACAATGCCCCCAAGTGCCACACCACACTCATTTTGAACACCTCCAGGGATGGTGATTCCATCAGTGCCTTGGGCAGCCTGTGTCTGACCACTTCCCAGGGAAGAAGTTTTCCCTCATATCCAACCTGAACCTCCCCTGGTGCAACCTGGGTCTGTTTCCTCTCATCCTGTCCCTTGTTCCCTGGGAGCAGAGCCCGACCGCCCTGGCTGTACTCTCCTGTCAGGGAGTTGTGCAGAGCCAGAAGGTCCCCCCCTGAGCTTTCTTTTCTCCAGGCTAAGCCGCCCTAGCTCCCTCAGCCGCTCCCCATGGGACCTGTGCTCTCTCTCCCTGTTCCCTCACCAACTGGTGGGATTTCTCAGTGCTTCAGCCGGTCAATGACGCAACCTCGAAGGCGAGAGGAGCTCGGAGGAGCCGTTCTGGGCGGTTCTGGTGAGGATGATTTCACAGCTGGCACGGGCAGACGGCTCGGCGGGGCCGCGTCTGATGCAATCGGCTCATTGCATCACCCACGGCCACGGGACGGGGGGGCTCCCGTGGTGGGACGTGAGGGACGGGAACACCAGCGGCTGCCCTGCGGGAGCCTGGCACCAGAGTGGTTTCACTGAGCACAGTCCCGTCAGCAGAGGTCACCTGCAGAACTGATTTCTGCTAAAAGGCCGATTGCATCAGGGTGAAGGATTTGCCGGTAGCGCATCCAGCTGCTGGGTGGGCATGGGCAGAGCTGCCCCAGACTGAGCTGTTGGTGGCTCTTTGCGGTGATGGTTGGTGGTTTGTGGTTAGTTAGTGGTGGTTAGTGGTTGGTTAGTGATAGTTTGTGGTTGGTTAGTGGTGGTTAGTGGTCATTTGTGGTGGTTTGTGGTTGGTTTGTGTTGGTTTGTGGTTGGTTAGTAGTGGTTAGNGCGGTGATGGTTGGTGGTTTGTGGTTAGTTAGTGGTGGTTAGTGGTTGGTTAGTGATAGTTTGTGGTTGGTTAGTGGTTTGTGGTTGGTTTGTGGTGGTTTGTGGGTGGTTATTGCTGGTGAGTGGTTAGTAGTGGTTAGTGATAGTTTGTGGTTAGTGATGCTTAGTGGTGGTTAGTGATAGCTAGTGGTGGTTTGTGGTTGGTTAGTGGTGGTTAGTGGTCATTGGTGGTTTGTAGTGGTTTGTGGTTAGTTAGTGGTGATTAGTGGTTAGTGGTCAGTTAGTGGTGGTTTGTAGTGATTATTGGTTGGTTAGTGGTGGTGTAGTGGTTAGTGGTAGATTAGTGGTTTGTGGTGGTCCCCACTGAGGTCCTGGAAAGCCACACTGCTCTGACCAGCCTGAGCCCACCAACGCTGGGTCTGAGACCAAACTGGGCAGTTCTGCTCTAATCCCAGTTCCTGTCTGTGGGGCCAGCTGTTACTCAGGTGGATTATTTCCCAGCTCAATCAGCACCTCTCAGCCACAGCCAGGAGAACATCTGGAAAGCTGATGATACCAGATGCAGGCAGGGATGGCTGCATCAGGTAGAGTGCCGTACAGACAGCAGATTTGGGGGTGGTTTGCAGGCTGAGGCCCTGGAGATGTTAGCTTCAGCTTACAGAACTGTGTTCTCAGGTGTCTGGTGTTGTGCTGTGATCATTTGATATGCTCAGGGTCACGTTGTCTCTGTTAAGTTGTAACTGTGCTGCATAATTAACGGAATTAGTGTATTAAGAGTTATCAAAGCCAGGAATTCTGAAGCAGGGATCAGTTTTACAGTTTTTTTACATACGGGAGTGTTCACAACGCTAGAGGGCACCGAGACCAGGCAGGAATCAACTGGGGAGGCGAAGCAGATTGTGAGCGCCCCCGCACACAGACATACGGACACACGGACATATGGACACGTGGACATACGGACGTAGAAATACCCTCCATTGGCAGAGGAGGATCATCCACTTAACACACGATGTGGTGCCGAAGTCAGTCTCGTAGGAGCGTTTTTCCACAGCATCCTGCAAGGCTGAATCACGGGTGTTTCCATGGGCGCACTCGGGCAGGCAGGCACGGGCAGGACACGGGGCATCCCCGCAGGAGCTGCGGGAAGGGGCACGCCAGCGCGCTTCCAGCATTTTCCCAGAGGGGAATTGTTGTGGTTTTGTGCTGCCAGAGGAATTAAGAGCTCGGGATCTCTGTTGAGCGACTCAGTTGATACCGCTTGGGCTTCTGCAAGGCTACTCCGGTCTGGTGTCAGCAGAGGGCACTGGGTGATCGCCGGGAGCCGCGTCACCCCCGCCCGACCCGAGGAACATCAGCAGCTTTCCAAGCTTCGTGTACGAAGGTCACAGATTCAGTTGTGCCTTGTTCTTTTCTCTCTTTCTGTTGTTGCACCCAGTTTCACTCGTCCTCTCCTCTCCTCTCCTCTCCCTCTCCCTCTCCCTCTCCTCTCCCTCTCCTCTCCTCTCCTCTCCTCTCCTCTCCCTCTCCCTCTCCCTCTCCTCCTTCCCTGCTGTAAAAACAAAGATTTTCTGGTTTCACTTGCTGCCACTGAGTCCATCTGACTCTTAGGACAGATGTAGCTCCTCTAATGTGGCCAGCACACAGTCTATCCACAGCTGAACAGAATCCAGCCCTAAATGTGTGCGTACATCCTCTGCCAGAGCTGCATCTGGGATCAGGAATTGGGCTGAAACTCAGCAACTGGAAGGAGCAAACTGCTGCCTGAAGTATGTCCTCAGGATTTAATGCAAATTGACTGTTCTTACCCACCAGGCAACAACCATAACTGTGGCACAGTTATGGTGTTATTGTACAACTAAATAACATTTCAGCCTTTGCCCAATGAATCACTCAGAGAACTGTTTCAGGAGGGCAGTCACAGCATAAAGGCAGCTGCAATCAGTGCGATTTTTTAAAGTACCAAGGTCTTTGGGCAACCTTTTGCTCTCACTTGTCCCCACAGCTTCATTCTGTGCAATTGATCATATTTTTGAATTGATTTTTCAAACTTACTTTCAAATCCTTAAAGGAGCTTCCTCTGTATGAGAGACACGGGGTGCCCAGGGGCCACAGGCTTCACTTATTCCTGTTTTCCACTCAAAGTTGAGCTCTGACTTTGCATCCTAATGTTGACCTATGGAAACTAAGAAAAGCAGATTCTTTTTTTTTTCAGTGAAAAAAAGTGAAAAAATTCACTGATCAGAAAAGGCTGCCCATGGCACACACAGCATCTTGACCTGAAGGACACTTTCCAAGCTGGGTGCCATGTGTATGAGAGGAAGCCTGTAGTTACTTCCCACCCATCTCCGTATTTATAGCCTTCATTTACAGCTGGATTATTGTTTGGTGGCCTTTTGTCTTTTCTTGGCAGTGACAGTGACTTTTCTGCTATATTATAAATGAGCAGCCATGTCCATGAACCTGTTCCAGGTCATTTTCACAGCACAGTGATCATGGGCACAGGGCAGGCTGCTGCCAGGGCTGCTGTGCTGTGGAGCAGTCAGCTCCAGCATTGCCAGGTTGGGATATGGGGCTGCAAAGACAGAAACTGCTTAAAGATGGGCCCAGGCCGTAATTTCTCTTGGTACACATCATGGAGGAAGTGGTCATTGTGTCAGTCTGCTCTGAAGGACCCAGTGCACTCACACCTTCAAATATTTCTTGGCCCAGGCTCTTGGAGTGCCCAGGAAAGTTGCTCAGAAATCCAGGCAATGTCACCATTTGATATGTTTCTTCCTAGGCTCATTTTCTTTTGGAAGACAAAAGCAAACCAAACTTTTTTCCTCCTGCCTCCAGCATCTTCCCTGTCTGACTTTGCTCTGAACACTTTGGACACAAGTGTTCTTATTTTGCTCACCCAGCTGCAGACCTCAGCTTTTCCAAATCCCCTATTTTCTCCAGAGGGTGAAATATGTCCGTGGACAAGCACAAGCCCAAAGACTCCCCAGAACAGGAAGACTTGTGAGGCCCAGCTCAGCAGAGCCCAGTGGGCAGCGTGAGGAGTGTGAGGCATATCTGATGAGCCCACAGAGCCCCTCGTGCCTGGCATGTTTCAGCAGGGCAGAGGGGAGGACTGTCCACAGCTGCTTGTACCACTCTGGTACAGCTCTCTCCTGCTGGTGCAGGAGAGACCTGTGGACAAAGCCATCACTTACAGCCTGCTTTGCCCTTGACTCTCTTGATGTTTTTGAGGTAAATATCAAACAAAGCCGCAGTGAAAACAAACTACCACAGATTTATGATTTCAGGTCTTAATTAGATGGTTCTTTTGTAGCTGGTCATTCACTTGCAACATTCCTGGCTCCAGGGAGAACCTAGAAGCAGGTAATACGCATAGAATTGCTCTCCTGATGGGTGACCCCCTCTGGTCTGGTGAGAGATCCCTCATCATGTCACTGCTGGAAGTAGAGAGGTGAGGTGGGCTGGGCTGCCACAACCCAGCCAGGAGCCAGCAGGGTCCCTTAAGCAGCTGGTGAATGTCCCTTGAGTCTGGCTTAGTTTCAGCTCGATTTTCCAGCTTGGTTTGAGCCTGGGCAGCAAGGGAGTCACAGCAGCAAATCACTATGGGACACCTGCTCTGGCAATGGATACACCTCAGCCCTCTGTGTAAAACTCCATGGCAAGAAGAGCCAGCCCTGATCAGGCTCCTGTCTAATGAGAAGCATTTCTAGGTATCATAGTCTGTCTTTTGACTCAAGGAAAAGCAGGCAGTCCTTTCAGGTCTGTCCTAGCTGTTATCCTAGCTAGTTAGGATTTCGATTGAATCACAGAACCATTTAGGTTGGAAAGAAGCTTTAAGATCACCAAGTCTAACCATTACCCAGGGCTCACACAAACAATATTCCCCTAGATTGTGTGAGGGTTCAGTTCCAGCTGCCTTCTGCTGAGAGCAGGGAGGGTTGGATTCAAACAAGATTCTTCTGCAAAATTAGAAACCCAACAAAACAAGATTTCCTTCCTAGGAGCCCTTAGATGCAAGTATCCTTCATCCTTTGCACTGTCCTGACTGTCGCAGCAGCGAGAATGTGTGAAAGCAAAGTGTGTTTTATTCAGGGGAAAAGGAACAATTCCTTGTGTGTACAACCAGTAACTCCTCTCCATCCCTCTGCAGAGTTCGACACTGTGATTCCCCAGCTGTCACCATCATCTGCCATGAATAATCATCTCTCTCACGTCACATTAAATATCACTCTTTCTTACATCCCCTTTCCACTACTGATTTTCTTGTAGGAAAAATATGTTTGCTCAGGGGGTGTACCTGGATGGTGTGCAGGTGGAGATGAACTGCTTGTGGAGGATGAACTGCTCTCCCTTACTCTGACACCCATGGTGGTGTCCAACACCCACTGCCCTTTTCACTCAGGGGTAAGATGTGAATACCAGGGAAGATCTGCCTCTCCTTTGAATTTCTGTTCTTCAGCTGAGCAGAAAGCCCTTGAATCCTCTTCCGAAAATTCTCTAGCCATGTGACACCTGTACAACACCAGCAGTTACAAAAAGAAAAGTGATTTCCAGCTGCATTTACTAGCCAATTAAAAAAAAATCAATCCTGTTTACGATAATTCAGAACAGGGTGTCTGAGATAATTGTGGTTCGTACTTAATGAACAGATCCTTTTTGGTCACATCTGGCTCACCAGAGGCAAGTTTGAACATGATTACATCAGTTCCCTTTTACAGGAAAGTGTTCCTGACCCAGGTGGTGGTTTGCAGTGGATGGTCTAAGCCCAGGTTTCTGGCTGTGCATTCAGATCACCTGCTTCCATACTCAGTCTATTTTCCTCTCACTTGCATGTTTTAATCTTCACGTTGTAGCCAAAACAAATTAAATTGACAAATAAAACTTGACCCACGCATTCAGTTTACTGGCATGTTTCCTTATTAAAGAAAAGATAAGTGAAAGTATAGAACAAATTATACAGATAAGTATCAGAGAAGTCAAAGCTAATCATATCTCAGCGTGTTCATGTGAGTGACTGGCACAGAATGCGCTCATGTTGGACTGAGCCAGCAAATTTCCACACAAGTTTCTGTCCCTTTTTCTTCTTCTCCACTTCCTCCTTAGACACAGAATCACAACAGCACTGAGGTTGGAAAAGTACTCTGAGATCATCGAGTCCAACTGCTCCCGCAGCACTGACAAGGCCACCACTAAGCCATGTCCCCAAGTGCCACATGCACATGCCTGTTAAATCCCTCCAGGGATGGGGACTCCACCACTGCCCTGGGCAGCTGTGCTAGGGCTGGACAGTCCTTTCTGGAAAAAAAAAATTCTAATATCTAACCTAAACTTCCCCTGGTGCAATTTGAGGCTGTTTTCCCTTGTCCTGACACCTCTTACCTGGGAAGAGAGACTAACTCCCACTTGGCTACAGCCTGCTGTCAGGGAGTTCCTGGGCCTCCTTTTCTCCAGTCTGAGCACCCCCCCAGCCCCCTCAGCTGCTCCCCATCAGATCTGTGCTCTTCCTCCCTGTTCCCTCACTAACTTGTATGATTTTTCACAGAAAATGTTTCACAGCAACATTTCTAGGTTCATCAGAAATATTGTTTTTATCACTTCAGAGGAATGCGTCCTGAACTCCGTGACTGGCTGCACCTGTGAAATCCCAGGGAAGCAAACAAAGTCGGGCTTCAGTGGAGCTCATCATGGGGACCACAGCTGAGGGATCACCTTGCGACCTGGATGACAACAAAGGGAAACTCAGCAAGCATGGAGAGGGGCTGATAACACCATTGATAGCAGAATGATAACAACATCAGCAAACAGCCCAATCAACCGGATCAGGGTGTCTTGGAGGGGACCTGGATCACAATGTGTGAGGGAGTTTTAACCTTCCCAAGTCTCAGAATCAAATGAGTGCCACCTGCTTCAGTCAGGTGCCTTCTTCCCATGGAACAAAGGCCTTCATTGTCCGGGTGAAGCAAAGGCTAATTCCTCTGGGCCAGGGCACTGAGGCGTGCTGCTGGGCCTTTGTTGGATAGCCATTAAAAGAGGGTGTGGAACTTGAATTCTAACTGGATTGGGTGTGTCTTACTCAGTAACTAAAGAAACTGATAAACCCCTTGTTTTCCAGAAAATGCCATCAGCTTCCTCAGAACAGCACTCAGTTGCCAATTCCCATTCTCTCCTGGTACAGATGCCAACCTAGCTTGGAGCAAGAGGACAGGCTAGTGCAGGCAGGTGGCTGCAAGAGAACACTGCAGGATGGAGCAGAACCGCTCCTGAGCCACGGCATAAGGACCGCTGTGAGCCCACTGCCCAGGCCCCAGCAGCTTGGGCGCAGCACCCTGATGTCCACATTGCTGCATGTGCTGTGTGGATGATGAGATCAACAGAATTCTGGAGTCCTGAAGCTTGTTCAGAGCTGTGACTCTCCCTGCCAAACCATGGCAGCTGTGTGCCTCGGTACCACAGGCAGCATGTGCAAGCTGCAGTCTTGCTCAAACTGGAATGATCTTGCACACTATTCCCACTCTGTGATAAAAAAGAAGAGGTAGAAGAAAATCAAGATGCTTGAAACGACATTTCTAATGCCTTCCAAGCAATTCACAGCATGTTTATCTGCTCTCAGTGAAGGTTAATATTGTGGTTTATGTACACGTTAAGAGCCTCTTCTCTGACTGGTAAATGTTTGAAGCACTGCTTCTTGAAAAATATCTTTTATGTAGTTTTAGGTCCTGTCAGAACAGAGATGTTTTCAGAATCAGTTTAGCACTTCAGAGGGTGCCTCTCACTGAATCTTTTATCTCGAGTCAGCAATAATAAATGAATCTATTCCCTAGCTCTGTTTTCCTTTTTGCCTAACTTCAAGCTTAACTGGAACTTTTACAAATTATAGTTATAGTTAAATACATTTTTTCTCCTCAGTATGTCTGGCCCCATGAGAAATACAAGTGCCAAACCATTGCAAGGGAGCCTGTCTGCATATATCTGTGACCCAGCTGGGAGTAGGGAGTGCTCACACACTGTCCCCTCCCCTCCTCTGGGAATGGGCTCCTGGAGGTTCCTTATGAAAGGGGGATGCATCCAAACAGCCTAACAGAAGAGCCTGCAAAGGGACATGCCCAGGGGAGGGACAAGTAGCAGGGATTTTCACTCATCCCATCCCAGGATGAATTAACACCTGCACTAACAGCTCCTGTGGCAGTCTCTGACAAAGGCAGTGCCATGGGGATGGTACAAATCTGCAAAGCAAACACCATAACAGAGGAGACACTTGATGCTGGTAAAACCCCAGAACTGACTCCCCCTGAAACTTCATCTCTGTGTGTGCACAGATACAGTAAAGAAAATCACAGACCCTCCCAGCCCACACACTCTGGGACATGTGCTCTCACCACCCAAGAGTCAGGATGAGTGTTTGGGACAGAACTGTACCAGTGCAGTGAGAGGACTGGGCTCCAAGTGTCCAAGGCCAGGTTGGATGGGGCTTGGAGCAACCAGGTCTGGTGGAAGATGCCCCTGCCTGTGCCAGAGGGTTGGAGTGAGATGATCCTTCAGGCCCCTTCCAACCCAAACCCTTCTATGCTTCTATGACATTTTTTCCCTGTGCAGAGTCAGACAACATGCAAATAACTGTCTCACTGAAGGAATGATTTGCTGAAGATGTGGAGATGCTGCAGAGCTGCTTGTGGTGGACAAAAGGTCCCCACAGCGCAGAACCTGTCACAGTCAGCACCAGGTTAAAATGTGTTAATTACTGTGACTGTGCTTCCAGGATCACTGGTATTCCTGGAGCAGGCTGGGCATGGGACCGCCATTCTTTACTACCAAATTTTGCCAAAACTTGTGCACTAGACCTGCATCCTAGCAGCTGACCCAGGCAAACACATGTGTGGTAAATCAGGTCCATTACAAAATAATTTCTGTGCTTTTTGTGGTGCACCTCTGTCCCAGTGGAATAGGGAACATTCTTAAAAGGCAGCATTGCACGCTGCCAGTTTCCCCTATGCTGCAGGTACAGCAGTGAGCATATTCCAGAGCAGAGAAGGCCAAAGGAGCAGTGCGAGAAGGTTCTCCTGGTTCTGTTCAAGATGCACCCTAAAGCAAGTGTGTATTTTACTGAGAGCAGTAAAAGACACTGTGGTCATTATTATCCTACAGAAGATACTTTCTGTTGGCCAAACCTTGTGCATTACCTTTGCTGATTTAACTGCTGGATATCTGTAATTCTGAGAAGCTCAGCACAGCAGTATCACACAATCTCTGTTTCCCAATAAACAGATGATCAAAGCTGGAGGGTAACTCGTAGGTGTTCAGGGAATGTCACACTCAGAGCTGACAGTAAACTGAGCACAGGATGCCATTGCACTCCCTGTGCCAGGGCTCCTGCCAGCCAGACTGATCAAAGGGACTGAGGTTGTATCTCTGCCCCTGTGACTCCCCTGGAGCTGGGATTCCAGCCCTGCCCACCCCAAGGCACTGAGCATTCAGAGCTTCCAGGGATCATAAAGGCAAAACTAATTTGGTCTGAAAGTCATGCTGAGCAGACAGTGAGAGGGAGAGGCCATGTTCCCAAGGAGACGGAAACTGGCATCATCCATGGCACAGGCCTCTCTGCAGGGCTGGCTCTCCCTCCCTCTGCTCTCTCCTCCACCTTCAGCAGGGCTCCCTCAGCCTTCTTCCACAAGACAGCACCAGGGCAGAGAAGGGTCTTTTCTAGAAAGCCTTGCCAAGGAAATTCTTTCTCTTAAGGACAGTTGCTATGTACCATAAGGGTTAACCTAGTGTCTTGGTTTGAGACAAGTTTAGGAGGAAACATCCTGTAATGAAGATCTCCTCATAAGAAGGCAGGTTTCAGCACTCCCTCCCCCACTGATACAAAAGGAATTTCTTGGATGAAAGTGAAAAAAACTATCTATTTAACAAGCAGAGTGCCGGCAGGGCAAAAAAAAAAAAGAGTAATGTTAGACAATAAACCTCCTAGATGCAGAGAAAGCTGGTGGTTTTAGAGTTCTGTCTGTAGCTGGCTCGGCCCCTCCCGAGGTCCGAGGCCGGGATGCGGCGTCCCCGCAGCCTCCCCGCCGGTCCATGGGGTCCGATGATCTGGTTCTTGGATCACAGCTAGGCCAAACAGTTCCAGAAGAAGAAGAAGAAGTTCCGGAGGATTTTGGAATGCAGTCCTGGGAAAATTTCATGCCCCAGCTAACAGGCTGGCTAAAAGCAGGAAGGTGCTCCCTCGGCTCTGCAGCGGTGAGAACATGGGGGAGTGTGTGTGAGTCCTTGAACACAAACCTCTCTGAAGAATTCACTTGGCTCCTCTCCCCCCTCTTCTGGACCCAGCTTAAAGCTCTGGGACCCATTTCTGGGCATAAAGCAGACAATAGGGAAATACAGTATTATCATAAAATCACCTCAAGACACCTAGGCACTACATAATGAAGAAAAAACCATTAAAAATATAAGTGGAGAGATTTCCCACACCTATCTATGTGCATTTAATTTAAAAGAGCCTGTCTGGGCATGCTGTAAAGCTGGGAGAGAAAATGAGAGATTCCTCTTCCAGCTTTGGCACCTCTGCAGTTCTCAGGTCTGTCCGACTCCCTCCACACTGATGGTGTGGGGGAACTGGGACCATGACCCCAATGGTTGGGGCAGGTCAGTTTTTAAGCCCTACATGGGGACACCAAAGGGTTGGATAGTAAGCTAAAATTTGTGAACATCCTTTAAATATCCAAGAAAAAAAATAGCAACTTTCACATTGCTGAGATATTTTTGCTGTGAATGATGAAACAAGAATGTCTTGACATCTTAGTCTGGGGATGCTCATGTAACTGTGATTGGTTCTGCATCACCCTTGTGTGTCCCTCTTCTCTACCACTTCTTTCTCCAGAAATCAATATTGAATACAGAAATAATTGAGTCTTGTAATTAAATCTCATCCTATGGAAGGCAATGGTTTAACTCTGACTTGTGAGTGCTGAAAACACTTTGAAATAAAAAGCTCAAGCAGTATGAACATTGTGCATCCTGTACCTCAAACAGCTATTTCAATATTAAACAGTTATTTCTAGTAACAATCAATAATCATGGAATTGCTCTTGCAGGAGTAGGACATGAAAAGGATTGCTCCTTTTCATTTGCTCATTAAAACTGCGCTAACAAAATAATACTGTCCCCATATTTCTCCCTGTCATGCCTGGCTTTGCATGGATCCAGCCATGAATCTCTAAAATATCCCTGTCTAGCATTAATGGAGATAAATAAACCTATCTCAGATTTAAAAAAAAGTACATGATCACCATCCCACAGATTTTAGTTCCGTTTTCTTGGTATTTTATAGGCAGAAAAAATACTGCAGTCGCAGTTACAAACTTGGTATAAAATAAAGAAGGGGAAAGAACCCCAACCCACATCCTGGTAGCAGTGAGATATTTACAAAAAACCCCCAAGGTTATTTCCAATGAACTTTCTCCTTACCCCATATAACAAACTGCCTTGTACGGAGAAGGGAATTGGTTAAATATTTTGCAGGAAGATGAAATACTGAGTTTCTTCAAGAAACAGGAGAAGCACATGGAGACAACTGCATGAGCCTTGTGCTGCAGCTGGATTGTCACTGACATTGCCAACACACGGAACTTCATCACTAATCATTCAGTGTGCAGATTTTAGTTTCAGCTCCAGGTGCCAGATGACCACATCCAAACCTCAGTCTCTTTGCTTTGTTGTTTGGAAAGCAGAAATTTGAAGCTCCCCTGGTTGCAAAGGATAACGAAAAAACGATCCAAAAGCTCAACACCAATGAATTGTTTTTCTCCACTGAGCTCTTTTCAGAAAGATGAATAATGAGCGATACTCAAGCCCTGTCCTGTCTCCCGGCACTCTGACAGGCCAGGCAACAGCTCCACTATTTATTTTCTCTGCAAGAACATCCCAGCAGTGCCTGCATCAACAATGTCCCTTTCTCACCTGTGTCCCAAGCGAGGGAGGCCTGACTCCCCACAGTGCTGCTCTGTCCTGACAGCTGTGTGTGAGCAGCATCCTCATCCCCTCCTGAGCCCGGCTGCGGCTCAGCAGCAAAGGTCTGACAGGAACCCGGTCGGTACAAGCCTTGCACAGTCAGTGGTGTCAGTGATAGATGAGAGTGATGAGAGCGATCTCCTGTAATGCCCTCATGGAAAGCAAAGCTCCAGTGTGAGGTCAGGCAGGATCTATCCGTGTGCTGCTGCCAGGCTGGCAGGCAGGAGCATGGGAGGGAGTTAAGGGGATGAAATTGGGTGGCAGTGCTCAGAGACAGCTTGTTCTCCAGGGACGCTGCCTTGTGGCTTGCATGGTGAGTGCTTGAAGCCTTACAGAATTGTTTCTTTTAGGAGGTGAAAATGATGATGTGAGTCAGATCTTTCTTCAGCTCATTCTCTCCCAGTTACAGGTGTTGAAAGTTCTGTTTCTATAAACAAGGGAAAAGTCAGCAATAGCTAGCAGTTTCCATGCTGGCAGTTTTCAAGCACACTTTCCTAGCCAGTTCTGTGCCCTGAAGCCCTTTTTGTTTTCTCCTCCAGTGAGTTTTGAGGCTTTCCAGCTGCCTTCTTCCCTGAACTCAGATAAAACTGCAATGCCCCACGAGGCACTGGTAGCCAGTTTCTTAGGAAAATGTCTGAGTTTGGCACAGTTATTTCTTGTTTAGTTCTTGTAAAGCAACATTTCACCTCAGGCAACAGTCTCTTCTGTTCATACTGTTGTCACAGGAAAGTGTTCAGCGGTGCCTTTGGTTGGTCAGGACGAGGGGCACCACCTCTCCCGTTAGCCTGAGCAGGATCTTTGGTTCCCAACACCCCACTGGTGGTCATTAACCATCATTACTCTTGTTTAGTCACATGGCTCCTTTTCCATGTGGAGGCAGACTTAAATTGTGATTTCCACCATTGCTAAGGAGCTGCATGAAAGAGGGTTCACTGTTCAGTGGGAGACACCCATCATACTCTTACATGGCTGGAGAAACAGTGGAGTGAGAAAAGGACTTATTTTCCAAAAATGGATCTTTACCATGCCCTGTAATGTCCCTGAATTACATTTTGGGACATGCACACGAGTTATAGATAATAGATATCCTGACTTTAGAGCAGAGTTTATGACAAAATAAAGCCAAAATGTAAACCCAATAGAGATTAAAACCCAAAGGGGACAAGCATCTGTCAGTGGCAGAAGAGCAGAAGGTAACGGAAGGTAGCAGAGGGTTATGTTACAGACATGGAGAAGGAGAAGAACCAGATCCAAGGAGCTGGAAGCAGCAGGACTTGCTGACTGATTTCCTTCTCAAAGTTCTAAGCAAATGCCAGCATATGCCAAGGCAATCAGGGACATGGAATGTAAAATTGCATTTTTTTGTAGCTAAAGCCTTTATATTAATCTCATACACCTGAATCTGTACAGAGTAAACCAACAACCTGCCAGCAGCACACAAATTGCTGTGGATTTATGCCTGGGGCTGGGTGCTTCACTTCAGAACTTGCAGCAGGGATGGGAAAAGCCTAAGGCTCTTGGAGCTGGTGTGGAGCAGAGGCTGTTGAATGTGCTGTATTGAACCCTCTGACTCCTCTGGAAGTGGCTCAGCTCCACCAGAGGCAGAGGGAGTTCTGCAAGGAGCAGTGGTGAGTAGTTCTGTGCCAATCCTCCCTAATTCCTGCCTTCCTACAAGCTGCCAATGGAATCCTGCCTAAGGCAAGAGAGGAGATTTTGGAGGACTGGCAGATTCCTGCTGAGGCTCCCCAGAGGGGTGCTCAGGTGGGCCAAACCAACCCTGGGCTGCTCTGCTCAGAGGGTGCCAGGACATGTGCAGCCACACTGTGCAGGGCCAGGCACGTCAGGGAGGCAGCCACAGGAGCCTGTGCTATTCACTGTGCCAAGGCATCGTGACAGGGCCATGGGTTGGCAGGAACCCTCAGCCTTTGGGGAGGAAACCAAAGAAAGGAAACCAAAGCAAACCCAGAGGATTGTGTGAATTCCTGATCACCACTGAGGAGAGTTCAGAAGTGTGGGCCAGCTGAGGGACTGGATGTGCACAGGGACAGATGCTTGTGTTATGGAAAAGGCATCCTGGCCTCTTTGGAAAAAGGCATCTTTTTGTTCTAGAAAGATACCTGTGCAGTGAAGAGCTGATGGGAGAATCTAAGACTGCTTGAGGAGCTTGGAGGGATGAGGGTGTGTGAATTGAACAGAAGGTAAGGAATTGTTCCAGCACAGAAACAGGATGGGCAGGGAGATAGTCGTGACAAAGATGCTGTGTATGGATGCAAAATCCTGTGGAACTTAGAGTCCCCAAAGCCCATGATCTTCTGACACCACCACAAAACAAGCTGTCATTTCCTCAAGTAGTGTCTAGCTTTGACTGTCACTTCAATTTTCACTGAGGATTTAAAGCAGGAAAATATAGTGTCACAATAATGAAAGCACAGCACTTCCATGGTGAAGGGAATGCAGGAAACGGGATCAGTGATGTGGCTTTGTGAGAAGGTTCTCAAAAAGTAGAAGCAAAGAAATCTGGGGAGTTCTGCCACTCTTTGCCTTGCTGCAGAAATGGCAAAGGTAGGAAAAACGACAACAAAAGAAAGAAAAAATTGAAGAAGGATTTAATTCAAGGAGAATTAAAGATATTTTAAGCAGTTTTGCAAAGTATATTGAGATGAGAAGTGCTGAACTGCTCCCAGAACCACAAGTTCACCCCATCCTCCCCCTTCGCCCCAGCTCAGGCACACTTGGGCTCATTTAACCATTGTAAGAATTTCCTGTTGTGCACACAGGGGACATGAGAGCTGTGGGAATAGTAGGGTGAGAGACTGGGAAGATGGAAGTTGAGTGAAATTAAGGTGGTCACCCAGTGCTTTATGTTAATCCTGTGTTATCTGTCTGGAATGTTCATGGAAGCAAGAGGAAGCAGTGAGCAAAGTGACCAGAACTTCTCATATGCCAGATCTTCACTGATTCTCAAGTCCTTCATGACAGTTTGAAGTTAGGCCTGTGCCCTCCTCTGAGATGCCTCAGTTTGCTGAGAGCGAAACAAACAGTCCTAAAGTTTAACTTTTTTCTTTCATTTCTGTCTATTTTTCTCTAGTCTTTCCAAATATTGGCATCCTCCTCTATCCCTCTTGGGGAGCTCTAGAGTCTGCACTGAGAGTTTGTGGTGGGAGACAGTCCATCAGCATGCCAGAATATTTGTGAGGTAGTGCTATTAAAACCAATATAAAAACTTAATGGCCCTTTAGTCCCCACTTCTTTTTTGAATTCTAC
Source organism: Gymnorhina tibicen (assembly GCA_013399875.1). Lineage (NCBI taxonomy): Eukaryota > Metazoa > Chordata > Aves > Passeriformes > Artamidae > Gymnorhina > Gymnorhina tibicen. The sequence continues at coordinate 140,863 of VXAZ01006875.1, forward strand.
ATCACCGTAACATGTTTTCCCTCGCTGGAGCAGTATTTATGCTCCATATTTCATGCATAAATTGCAGACAGTTGTCAACTCAGAACGAAAGCAAGATGGCAACATTACCCATGCAAGTGCTTTAGCTAAATGCTTCCTTGATTGTTCCCGAAAGGAAAAGATGAGACAGAGTGTAGCCATAATGTTCATCTGGAAAATTTCTGATCTTTAGCTTTAGTCATACTAATTAGGAACGCACTACTTATGTGACTGCTGGATGTGGATTTTTTTCCTACTGCAGCAGTCTGTGCACATTGATGCCTGGGGTGGCCAGCTAAAAACAGAGACTAGAAAAGAGTAAGGGAATAAAGGTAGGCGTTTATTTGAAGGGCCTTCAAAGGTACACCCCGGGGGAGTCCAAAGACTACACTCAAGACGAACCCCGGGTCACGAGTTCTTCACACTTTTATAAATTTGGTCCATTTGCATATCAGGATCAATTACAACCCCAGCTAATAATATAACTACCCCAAGTTTGCCCTTCTCTTCAGAAGCCTTAGTTTACATATTTTGGGGCCTGGGACAATCCAGGTGTCCTTGGAGAGCAAACCTAGAATGGCTTGTTATGTCTAACTAGAATGAGAGAACAGCAGCTAAGAGGCCACAAGAAACTTCAGGGTTACACACCAGGCAGTACAGCATTTGAAAAATATGAAAGTTAAAACCTAAGGCATCAACATCACCCTCGGAAGGATGTTCAAATCAAGGGCAGCATTCCCGGAATGCTCCAGTGTACACCCAAAGGGGTGAAATCTTGAAGAAATAATTTGCTGTCAGGCTGAACGAAATAATTCTACAATTAAACTTTAGAAATTGCTAAGTTTAACTGAAAAATGGTCTAAAATTCAGACCACTGAAGGGTTGCTAAAAGCCTTCCTAACAGTGGAAATTGTGGTTTTTTCAGATTTATTTTTCTATCTCTTTCAAAGGTGTCCACTGTAGTTCAGCAAGTAAGAGAGCAGTGCTCTGGGGTGGGAACTGGCTGCTCAGAATCTGCTGGATTCTGAGACTTCTTTTCTTCCTTTTCCCCATTATTTTGCTTTTAACCTTCGCCCAAAGAAAATTCAGCGGTTGGTTAGGCTAGAAGCAACATGCCCGTTTCCCAGGCAGGATCAGTGATTTAGGTATTAGAGAAGAACTATTAGTGCACAGGATTTGTAAGTTAGGTGGTCAGCATACCTCAGTGAGAGGCACAGTTATAGCTCAGTCACAGCAGCATTAGATTCAGTGGCACTGATACTCCCTGACCAATTTGGACACGGCAGGCTGATTCCATCTTTGAGTTAAATCCCAAATGAAAGAACAGAACTTTTCTTGCTGCAGATTTCCTGAGTCAGCCACTGACCAAAGACAGGAGTCCCCAACCTGAAAATTATCCTCCAGAAAAAATCAGTTGTTTGCTGAAGATTTTGGAGATGTCCAGCCTGCTGCTGACTATATTTAGTCACCTTCTGCTTTCCCTGTTCTCACACATATCTTAAAATTCCTGATAAGGAATAGAAGGAAAAGAACCAAATGCCACAGAGGGAGATTATTAGCTTGGGTGAAACTAAACAAGTCTGGAAGTCTTCTTGGAAACTGAGATCCCAATAACACCCTAAGGGAGAAGTTTTCCCAACACACTTTGGGTACTTCAGCAATAGGGATTCCAAATAAGTCTTTGAACAGTCTGATAACCTTTGTCTGTTCAATATGAGCAGCATGTGATCCCAAGCCACATATCAATTCAGGTTTTTGAAAAAAGACATGGGAGAGAAAGAACATTAGCTTGGTTTAGGACAATGCAATCATGATACATTTGTTTCACATGTTTCACATGTTTCATCATGTGAAAGATGGCATGGAGTAGTTGTGCAATTAAATTCAGGAGTTCATTTGCTGATTTCTAGAGAGTTTCAGGTGCTTTTTTCTTGCCAAAGGGAATTAGGCTGTAGATTCCATTTCACATTCAAAAGAGCTGAACAGTTTGGTTCTAGCACATACCTGGATGAGATCAGTGAGAGCTCCATGAAATTTCAGTCTACCAGTGAGTCACTGAGTGGCTTGAGCCACTTGCTAATCATTTTCATCTTGCGTGCATCACTGTGTTTTGTTTGCCTTTGTAACCCAGGATGGAGAGTCTTGTTAGAGTGATGTCCTTGTAGCTCAGCTAAGTTTGGATAAAGCCTCAAATCACATCACTTAGAGGGGCTGCTCTTCAAAGGAAATACACTCTGGCTGGAGAGCCAGTAGGCAGAGTAACAGAAATTATCAGGGATCCTTTAACTTGCCTTTATAACCTACAGAGACAGAGAACTGTGGCAAATCTATGCAATGCTGTCGCACAGAAGGGAATAATCTGTTCTGTTGGCTCATACTGGGTAAGACAAGAAATAATGTGCGTAAACTGCAGTGAGAATGATTAAAGCGGGACATAAAATAAAAAAAAAGTATTGGCAAAGGACAGCAAAAGCCTTGGAATAGATTGTCTGGGGAAGTGGTGAAGTCTGTTCCTGGAGGTCTTTAAGAGCAGGTCAGGAGTGCTTGGTTTTGATTAGACTTGGTTTGTGGTAAAAAGACGGATTATTTGTTCTCTGAGGCCCCTTCTGCTTTCTGTGAATCTGTTGTTTATCTTCCAGATTTGGAGTCCTGTGTTCTGTGCTCTTGGTGTGCTGCAGGAGGCTCAGCAAGGAGTGTGAATTCACTCTTCCAACCACTGTGGTGTAGCAAATGCTGCCAAGGGTGAGTTTTCATTGTTTACGAACTCTATGAGAATGGAGTCTGAGGAATTTCCAATGAAGTCATCAAGGATCTCATGCATAAGATGTTCTAGACCCAGCAGAAATAGATTTCCTTAGATGTTTCTATGAAACCTCAAAATCATGCGTGTTTTTCCTTTCTCTGCAATTGCTGGCAAATGTCATTATTCATTTTCTTGAATGGTCTTGTCAGGTTTTTTGTCTCCTTTGAAATCCTGATGCATCCTAAATCCCACTCCCTCCATGCAGCAGTGTTGGCAGAGTACTTCCTGTGATCTTCCTGGCTGTTACACATTTCTTAGGGGCACCCTAATAAGCTTTGTCAGGGGCTGTTGTGTGATACAGTCAGTACAGACTGGCTGGACCCTGTACAGGTTTCTTCCTGATGATGATACAATATTCATTCTCAACAGATGAGAGCTGCTTTGTGGGAAATAATTAGGTGGTTTTGCCTCAGTCACTTGGTTGCAATACTGAGCGATGTGCACACCCAGGGACAGATCACCTTAATCTCTAATCTCTTGGATTTCCTGACCAGCACAGAGGAAAGTCACGTTCTTAGTTCCCTTCAAAGAAGCAAGTGAGGCAGATCGGTAGCACAAGAATGGAGGTGCATAACAGAGCACTGTTGAAAGGTGGAAGAACAAGAAAAAATGAAAAGAAGAAAAGAAAAGAAACTCACCTTGTTGTTCCATCAGGCCACAGGGTTAATCCAGGTGCTATAGTACTGGCTTGGATAGAAACCTGTGGCAGACCTGTCTCCAGTCTCAGCTGCACCACTCAGTCTGTTGCCTTCCACTGTCCCTAGGAATTTGTATCACTTGTTTTCCCAGGGATTTGAAATTGAAAATTTACCAGTTATGTAAGAAATGGGACAGAATGAACTCCGTAGTTGTGTGGCCAGTGAAACAGGCACCAAGAAAGTATCTAAAAGGCATCTACAAGACTTCCCAGGCAGAGGTTTATTCCATGTTAACCCATCCCATTCCAAAAGCTGATGAAAAAATTAGCATAAGCAAAAATCTGAATTACAATAATGACCATAACCCCCCTGATAGCCCTAGGACAGTCCCTTGTAGCACCGACACAGCCGAGCCGACTGTGCTGTGGAAAACATTGCTGCTCTGTGCACTGGCCAAATCGCTTTTTCAAATGACCTTTTGTTGCAAGCCATGTCTGCTATGTAAAAAGGAAATTAAAAATAAATAAAAGTTTGCAGTGGTTAGTTGATCAAAGCTTTTGTTTGCCCCTGTGGTCTCAGCAGAAAGCAATGTTACAGCCTCAGACTGGATGGATTTGTTTGGTGAGATCTGATGGAAACTGATAACTTTGCAGCCCTAGAAGCCAGGGAGGAAAAAGTAGATGGCTATCTGGGTTCTGCTTTTGGGTATTTTCCCCACAGTGGTTCTTTCTGGTGATTGTGAGATTTGACTATCGTACGTCCATATGAGAACTTCTTAGTGGGTGTTAAGCAATACTGACTTGTATAAGAAACAAGATTAGAAATGGCATTAAATGGTGTCATAAGTCTGTCTTGGGCCATTGTTCCAACATGTTTATCTTAGAAGTAGATTTAGTAATTAAAATTCAAACTGGGGCAGGTGTTGAGAAAGAATCTTGGGATGTCAAGGAGGTCAGACAACAGAGCTACACTCAAAGTGCCGGCTGCCATATGGGCCAGAGGTATCTGAGTTATCTTTAAACTCAGTAGTTTGAGGGCTAAAAGAAAGAAATCTCTTTGTGCAGAAATGTGCCCTGTGCCTCTTCCAGTAGGAATAGAAAGGAGTGGAGAAAACAACCCAGTCCTTTTCTGTGATGGTGTTGGACAGATTTTTGATTGGGGTTGTATGAAATGGTGGAAATTGCAAAGAATTGTTCCTAATGACTTGTGATATCTCTTGCATTTTCTCTTCCTGGGAATTTGAATAAGGAGTCTGTGCTTTTATTCTAGACTGGAAAGCCTTGGAGCAAGGACTGCTCACTTTTAAAAGTCATAAAGTAATTGAGCCAGCTCCACAAAACAATGATGATGCTGGAGTTTCTGTTCTAGTACATACCTGGTGGGCAGGAGTGGGGGCTCTGCAGGAAGAGAAACATGAATATCTGACTCTGATGCTGGTGTCCTGGGAGTTTTCACTTGTAGTTTTGCTTTTTATCAAGAAAGACATGCTAATAGGTTTCCCTGGAAGATCACTATGGCAAACTTGTCAGAAAAATTCAGTAGTCCCTCATTGTCACCACCTTCCACCCTTGTGCCATTGGAAAAAAATATACCTTCTACAGCGCAAAAGCTAGTGAGAATTATGTATGGGAAGGGAATATCCAGGTGAATGTGGCAGGGAAAATAATAGTTCTTGCTCTCAGATAGCCTTGTGACCCTCTGAGCATGCCAGGAAACTGAGCTCTCTGACATTGTAGCCTTAATCTCTGAGTGTATTCACAACCAGAAGTGAGATGATGGTTTTTTACCTTTTAATATGGGGAGAGGAAACAGAGGGAAAGAATAAGTATGGAATACAGTGCAGGTGTGTCCTGGGTTACAGTGTATTCTCTTACCATGAGCTGTTGAGACCAGGTGTAACAATGTTCCTTGCCTCCTCCCTCTGGACTATCTCCTGTTAATGGGCCCATCAGTGCCTTGCCCCATGACTCACCATCCCATTGTGAGATGCTCCGCCCAGGGGGAAGGAGCCAAGCATTCCCACCTGGATAAAATCTGGGGGTTGACACAGCACAAGCAGCCTTACCTACTGGGATCCCAGAGGACAAGAGCTACACAACCACCACTGGGCTTTCCGAGGAGGACCAGACCCTTCTATGCCACCACTGGACCTTCAGAGGAAGACCAGACCCTTCAACAGAACCATCACTCCAGGAGGAGGGCAGTCACCATTTAACTGGACTGTTACCAACCCCCTAATTGTCAGGTTTGTGCTCGGACTTTGTCAGTGGGTTGTTCTTTTTTGTACTATTGCAATTATTTTAATTTTCCTATTAAATTGTATTTCTGACTTGGAGTCTCTCACTAGTTTTCAAACTAGTACCAGGTGGAGGAATGGACCTGTGTGTGTGTGTGGAAGAGGCATACACTATCCTGATGAGAGACTTGCTGGCTGACAACAGGGAATGCTTTCTCCAGTACAAGGAATTTAGGGAGCAGCACCTGATCCCTGATGAGGTCAGAGGGTCAAAGTCCAACTAATCTAATGCAAAGGAAGAAGTGGAAATACCCAGTCACCAAGCCTGTCAGCTCTTCCTCACTGAGTGGTATGAAAGCAGAGGCAGAGGAGGGGCAGAGTCACACAGGTGCACTGCAAGGGGACTGCCAAGGGAAGGGAGCTCCTGCTGTCCTGCCACAACACCTCACCCCATCCCCCAGATAAACGGGTTTGTGTTTTCAGTTCACTTTTCAGGCAATTTTTGCTTCCCCCACAAGAATGAGCAGAAACTGGAGGATACATTACCTGGGTAGCGAGAGCTGGGAGTGGATGGGCTTGGGTGGATTGGCCCTGGGACAGAGGCACATCTGTTACAGGATAACTCTCTGAGCAAGGCAGTGCCAGGAGTGGGAGACTCACATAAAGCAGCAGTGGGACTGGGGAAGACACGAGTGTCTGTCTGTGTGCAACAGGAAAGGGTTAAAGGGGGACTGATACCAAGCTGCAGCTCACATCTGCATATCCAGTGCAGGTCCATGCAGAGTTCACCAGAGCTTTGGCCTGAAGCAAGCAAAACTCCTATCTCAGAGCTACATTGCTAGAGAGAATTCTGGAGAGAACAGCCTGTTCCATCCCCGATGCCCAGCGGAGGCATAATGAAATGCCAGGGCTGAAACCTCGAGTTACAAAACTGCAATCAAGGAAGGTAACATGGGTTTTTAAGGGTGGGGCAGGCAGCCAATGCAATGGGCTCTCAAGAGAAAGGCTGTAAATTTTTCAGCACTTCAGATAAGTAAATTAGGACTGGAAGCTGTTATGAAAGATTTCTAGTTCCGTGGGCAATTGTCAAACTTGAAGAGAGTTTATCTGCACCGTATCCTAATATCATTCAGTGCAGGTGTTACCAGGCCAAATTGCCATGGCTTGTGTTTCAGGGCTCAAACTAGTTCCTGGCAGTACCCTCCCTTAGCCTTGAAGGATACAGGAGGGCTGTGGGAGAGGCAAGATGCAAAGGGCTGCTTGTTTAGGCAAGCACCATCCTCTTACTGCAGACAGATTTTCACGACCCTCATGGGACATATTCAGGGAACGTGATAATGGATTCACCATCACTGTGTGAATAAATAAAACCAGTTAGCAAAACCCCATGGAACACTCACAACACATTCTGGTTCCTGTAACAGGATATTAATGACTGTGTTAATTAAGCAGTGTGGAAGCAGCTTACAGTGTCATAGACACAGAAAATTACAATGGCAAGATATTGAAATATTCCTTCCCACAATGCTTTTTGTACGAGCTCCATCACTCTGATGACATTTACCTTGTGTTTTAGTGTTTGCTAAGGAGGCTGAATTTGTTGATTCTCTGAGGAGCCTCAGAGGACCATGATGACCCAGGTGACTTAAATTTCTTTATGCTGTGTTAGAAGAAAGAAACTTTTCAACAGAAACTCTCCTCTCTGTGGCCAGGCATGGCTGGTCAACCAACCAAGTGCATAGGTCATTAACATAGAAATTGGGGATTTCAAACCTCACAGTCTTAAGGCAATAGGCTGGGGAAGAACAGGTGTTGCCCTTATCTCATGCAGCAATTTGTACCTGCATGTTTTGGAGCCAGTGGAAATAGTGTTATTAGTCATTCTCAAAAACTGGTACAAGAAGAAAAGAAGTATTTCCCAGTAATTTACTGTCTAGAGCACTGCAAGAATTTATCCATTTTTAGAACTCATTTTTCAGCGACTATTAAGAACTCCTGCCTTGATGCATTTCCTCTGTGGTTGTGTTTGGAGTGTGGGCTGGCTGATGTTGAACAGGGGCAGGGAAAGCAGCAGAGTTGCAGCATTTGGAAATACAAAGAACCCGTGAAATCATCCATTCTTCCATCTGCCTATCCATACATAACATTGTGATGCTCCCTTCTGAAAGGTTGCTGGATTGATTTTTCAACCACTTTCAATAAGAGTTAACTCCACTGTCTTTAAAACACATTGCTATGAAGAGTTTCTAGATATTCCATCTCGACATTCTTGTCTAGAAGACAAGACTTGTCTACCTTCCATCCACTGGTTAATTTCAGTGCATAGTGCCCAGGAAACACTGATTGCCTGCGTTCTTGCTCTGAGAGAGGCTCAGGAGAAGCCCTCTGAGAGCCCTCAGAGGTGGGAAGAGGTGTCAGAGAATGATGAACATGCTCTATGTTCTATGCTATTTAATGGCCTGAAGATTCATGATTTAATCCCAGTTCACAACATTTGAGTGATCATTTAGGAAAGGTTGAAAACTGCTGGATTTTGCTACTGTGGATTTCCTTTAATGGTGTCAGCACATTTCCTTGGAGTCATGTCTCTGGGCTGTGTGGATGGATAGTGGAGAATGTTTTGTTTATATTTAGACTTGTTCCAGCCATGAAATTAGTAGAATAAATAAAGATAAAAGTACAAAGATTAGAGAGGTTTTAATTTGGTACAGGCACCATTAACGGTTTATTTACTTTGTGTTCTTGGAAGTTGAGCTGTCTCTTGATAACTAAAAATGCTCCAGAACAGCTGCAGAAATCAACGGGGAGAGGAAGACAGAGCCAAAACCCGTAGGAACCAGGTAGCCTGGGACAGATATTGCAGTCAAGAGTGACGGGCCATGTTGGTTTTGGGTGATGTGGATGGATATTTACAGATCCCACAGAGGGGAGGTCAGCCATGAGTAGCATCAGGAGGGTCTCTGATGTTGTTTTGTGGCTTATTACCAGAGTAAAACCAAATTAAGTAGTGCCATATAGTTGGTAACAACATAGTCCTCTGGAAAATGTGGTAGAAAGCACTTCCTCAGCCATGACAGGGGTTAAGACAGAGTGAATTCAGCATGACCTCTGAATGTGTACATGATTTCTATGTCCTTCCCTGAGACTGAGGAATGTTTGCATTTGTAGGAGTCCAGGTGAGTCAAACTGGGGATGCTTCCAGGAATTTCTTTCTGAACTCAGGATTTCAGACCTTACTGCTTTGGGGGGAAGACCCAGCATCACTTCCATTGCAGGCAGAGTGTTCACAGCATCCTAAAACATGCCAGTGAACCATCTGAAATTCATGTTCTCAGGTTCTCACACCTGCACTGATGTATCCTTCCTAAACAATGGTGCTGACCTGAATAAGGCATTTTACTAAGGCAAAACCAAAACTGGTTTATCAGGTTGGTCAGTGGCTGCTGGTACCTGCAGCAGATCCAAGCACTGGCTCACGCCTGCTTTGCTGCAGTTCTATGTCAATGCACCTTCACCCTGAGTGGGAAGGAGAGGAGGCTCTCCCTGCCTGTGCCACTGGATCACTCCTTCACCTCTGCTCATTTCCACGACTCAATTATGCCCCACATTCAAAGGGAAATATTTCCCCAAATCAATCAAAGGATGAGGAGCTGGTTCAAGTTTGTGAAGTACTTTGGCATTCTGGTTGGAAAATCTCTGTGGAAGAGTTGATGCACAATACAAATGGTTTTTAGAGTTGTGCTACCTAAACTGGCGTGACTTTTGATGTTTTTCCTGTGTTTATTTCTGTATTTATTGCACATATTCATCAAGCTGTATTTAGAAAGTCTGATGTAATCACATTCATGATTGTGAGATGTGATATTTTCCTGGTGCTTCATTTTATTATCCTTTGCAGACAGCAGAAAGAAATGCCTGCTCAGTCCTGGCTTTAGAACAAGTTTTGCTTTTGTTTTCAGTCAAACTAACATTTTCCTCCATTTAATGTTCTCTTTTCCCAGCCTCAAGAAGAAATCAATAAAAGTTAGCTGTCAAGGCTTCTTTCCATCCGTAAGGAATTCCAGGAAGCTCTCCTACAAGACCTCGGGGTGGTGCTGGTTCTGGTATTTTTCTTTCAAGAATTAAAATCTTTTCCAGCTTGGCTATATAAAGAATTGTCGGAGTGTAGCTTTGAGTGCTCATGGAAACATATGGCCAGGTAGGAACAGACCACTGGAACTCAGGTCCAGGCCCAGGACCTGGAGAACTGCAATCATGTAGAATAGCTGTGATGCTTCCAACCATGTGTTTAGGAGTCACTGAGTAAATTTTATCCCTGATTTACAGCTTGACCAAGGAAGACTGTGAAGAAACTGCATGAAAAGTTTTAACTCTGGTGAATGCTTGGAAAATAATTAGACCATATGTTGAGACCTTGCAGTTCTTTGGCTTTTGTATTTGCAATTCATGTGAAGACTTGTCCAATACTTGATGAGCACCTTAAGCTTTGAGATTTTTGCCAGAAAAATCCCAGCAAAGGAATTCCTTTCTCTTCAGTGCTTGACAGCTCTCTGACAGGTAATGTTCTTCCCATTCTTCTTGTCTACCTCGGAACAGCCCAAGCTGGTGATTCAGTAGTGTGTAAGATGGGAAGTTTCTTTAGACAGCCGGAGGTCTTTGCAGATTCCAGTGAAGACCCTCACCAAGGGCACAGTTTGCTGTTGGTACTTCTCCAGTCACTTCAGTGCTGGGTTTTGATTCATTACTGCTTGCAGTCCAGAAAAGGGAGAGATTGCAATTGCCAAACAGAGTTCATTAACTTAAAAGCACAAGCTGATGAATCAATGCTACACACAATAACTCTTTCCTAATGATCAAACTATTTAAAAGCTCAAATTCCCTTTCATCATAGAACTTCACCAACACTTTCCCAAGGCAATGATTGAACTCCCTCCCTGGAAAGCAGTACAACTGACATGATCAGTCCTGGGGAACTCACCGCCACAATTAATCAGCTAGGGATCTGTCATTCCAGAGGTTCAAGGAGGAGGTTATTAATTAATTTGTTCTGTACTTTGCTTGAGATTATCCTAGGTGATTTTGGCCATCTTTCCAGTCTCCAGTTTTCCAAACTGACAAAAATCTTGGAGAAAGATGGGTGTTGTTATCTCTTGCTGCTGCTGAGACATCAGCTCCTGTTTCACTCCAACATTCAGATGGTTTTGATGCCAGCACTGTTTCTTGCTTTGCAGCAGAGAGAATATTCAGTCTTGTTGATTCTCTTTATATTATAAAGGCAATAATGTCTCCAAGGATGGAGCTTCCACAGCCTCTCAAGGCAAGATGTTCCAGAGTTTGATCATCCTTAAAGTAAAAAAGCTTTTACTTAGGTATAAATGTACATCAGATACAAGCTCACACCATCTCTCCGTGCCCAGTCATGGAGGACAAGACGGAGACAAATGAGCAGCACTTCTTCCGTATCCCTTATCCTTGTGCTGTGGCACCAGGCACCAGGCAGCTGCTCTCTTATTTTGCTTATTCACCTGCCATTGCCACTAACACTAGAGACAAGATGTCAGCAGACATTTCACCAGACATCTAGAGGCAGAAAACAAGCAGAGGAGTACTGAACTTCTCAAGTCTTTCAAATTAAGAAATATAGAAGCATTTTAAAAACACCAACAACCCAAAGGCAAGATGTATGGGCTTGCAGGCTTGCCACAGCACTGTGACCATTTAAACAGCTTTATTTATTACCAGCATCTTGGAAGGAAAGACAAATGTGTAAGCCAGAGGATGATTAAAGAGTGAGCTGGGGAAGTTTAGACTCCTTCAGAATACGTTTGAGTAATGAACAGCATTTATCATGTCTGTTCAAAGGCAAGCTACTAAGGACAAAACGTAAATCTTCACCAACAATTAACTATGGGTTCTGGGTTGCATTTGTGCCTGTGTCACCCAGTTCTCTAACGTAAGCTCTCTATACTTTCTTGCCAGAACAAGTACTTTCCAAGACCATGATTTCTGCTCAGGCAGGAGGTAGATCTACACTCAGCTGTTGCCCACAGCTGCAGACTGTCAATACACACAGTGCTGGCAAATACAGATAGTTCTTCCCAAGAAAAACTTACTCCATGCTAAATTCATTCCTCTGATACCTTCTTATCTTCTGCCAGCATCAGTCCTCTCCCAAATTCCAACCTCAACTGCTGCTGTGCCTGCCTGCCTGGGGTTTAGCTGTTTGTACATCCCTGTGGCTGCATTCAACCCTTCTTTCCTTCCAAGTGCAGACTGGGTTTGAAGATCCAGACTGGTTCCTTCTTTTCAGCATCGCCAGGGCTTTGACTGTGCTGCCTGAGGAGCCAGAGCTGGGACAGTATGTGAAGGAATTCAAGCATGTCTTTTGCTTCTGCTCACAGCTGCCCCAGCAGCCCCACTGCCTCCTTGTTTGCAAAGAGTGCTCAGAACTGGGCATGGCCTGGTTGGAGAGCACAGGGAGAGAGTCTCCATACAGCTCTCCTGAAAGGCAAGGGACACAAACTAGAGGTGTGATGATGCACGAGATATGTCCTTGCTTTGCAGGATCAATACTCCACCTCAATCCACTTCAATTTCCTCACTAAATTCTTCCCTGAAACAGTTCATAATGCTGTGTCATTTTGCACAGAGGACCTGTGTCATTGTGCACAACCTGCCCTGTGTTGTTGAGGTCTGTGGCAATAACACACGCCCACACATAATTATTTTTGTCATGAGATCTCAAAGATAACTGAGATGAGTTACCAGTGCTGGATATGTTCAGCCATTAAGAGTGGTATCTCTACCTGCATCTGAGTGGGTTTTGACAAGTGCTCTCACTCACCACAGAAGTTAGGAGTTGTCAAGGCCAGAAATAAATTACATTGATGTGCAAACTCCTCAGCAGAGAAGTCACAGCTCACCATGTAACATGCAAACAATAAAATGGTTTCTATAACTTGCTGCCTACCTGGCAGAGATGAAGCCATGAAGCCACCTGTACATGGTACCAGCCACTGTCAGCTCTAGGGGAACATCACTCATATCTCTACATTGCTTCACAACCTCTTTTATGCCTCAGTGTTGGTGAAGCTCTTGAACAAAATCCTTCAGTTCACATTTTAAAAGCAGTGTGTAATTACTGAGCTGTGTCAGCTGTCACCAGACAGCAGAGATATTGCAGAACAGCCTGGAGGTGGTGTTTGTTAGAGAGGGTCAGAGCCACAGAATTTGCAATTGGACTCCTCCAGAGTTCAAGTCAAGGGCTTCCTTGGTTCTCAATATGGATTAGTTCAGAGGTGTGTGAGTTCAGTTTCCATTTGAGGCTCTGTGAACAATGTCCCACACAATCTCCTCAGCAGGATTTGCTGTATGCTCTTAAGCAGGAGCAAATATTTTCCTGTCTGAATTTCTGGATTTGTTTTCACTGTTCAAACTTTGATCTACATCTCCAACTCTGGCCATCTGTTTTGGTTTCTCTCCCTCTTTTCCTTTGACTTGCACTATTACCTACTGAATTTACAGCCTGTTTATGTTGGTCATCAGCCTCAGAACCTGTCCTGGGCTCCTATCCTCTAAGCACTTGGATGAATCATTCTTCTTTGCAAGATGATATCTGTTGTCAGTGTTCCAAAATAACAACCAAACTGTAAAGTTTTACTCACCCTGTTGAATTTGGTGGCCATTTTGCAGTGACTGCAACCCAGACAAATTACAGTATTTACATATTTATTTATTTGACTTCATTCCTGACCTTGGGATGGATATTTTCTGCTGTTTCTTTCAGAAATTTAAGTGGGAATCCAGTACAAAATTAGAAACTGGATTCTATATATGTCATATATTTCCCTGAGCACGCTAGTATGTTTCATTTAAGGGTCTTACCAGAAAGGGCTTTGTTTGCCTCTGTAATTGCATGTACCTCACAGGACCCTGGGGAACCGTGTTCTGACTCCTGACAGGAGAACATGGAGTACATGACCTTGGTACCTTGCTTTTTTGGTCAGCATTTTAATTCCAGTGCTGGGTCAGGCATCTGAGGATCAAAAACCTGAGGGTTTTGTCTTCAGAGCATCTGTGTGATACAGAAGTAGTGGTGCTGCACTGGTGGAGGGAGTAGAAGGCCTGCTTGATCTACGCTGTATTGTCAAACATCTCATTCCTACTGTTGGTTTGTCACATGAGGCTTCTGTAAGAATTCATGTGTGAGTCACCAGCTCTGAGATTAGCAAAACTGCTGGACAGCAGAGAGTTCTAGAAATCCTCCAAAGTCTAGAGGATTTTGCAACATACAACTTTTGCAAAGGAACATGGCCTTAAACTTGCATTCACTTAATTTCTTAAGCAAAAAGACAACAAAGGAAGGAGAAAAAAAATCCATAATCATATCTTTGTGTAGCATATGTGGCCCATTCCTTTTGACAGGGGAAAAAAGGCATTGGCTGGACTTCACTCCAGAGTCAGAGAACATGAAATAGGAAACATGGACTCATTTTTAACAGCAAAGTGATTAAACCCTGGAACAGACACCCCAACAAAGAACCAATCTTTTATTCTTGGTGCCACATTCTCACTAGATTTCTTTCTGGACCATGGGTTGAACTTGATAAGGTAAGGTCTTTCCTCAAATATGGTTTGTTGAGCTCAATAGGATATATAAAATATCCCTTAAAGATTAGTATTTTATGGTATATCATTATGAGAGCAGAATATTCCGAGTCCCAAATATTTCACATCACTTAAATCAATATTAGCACTTTCTTGTTTCTTGCAGCTGGACAACCACATTTACAGAAGCCTGGGCATAGCTGGAGAGGGAAGCAAGTGCCTGGAGTGGGCTGGAGGCCCTTTGGGTGTTTGGGGAGCTGCGAGAGAGGGCAGGAGTTCTCACAGGGTTCTGTCTCCTGCAGAGACTGGTGGGGTCAGTTGGGACCACCTCACTTACAGTTCTCTTCCCTTGATGCAGGTAGGGGAAACCATGTGTCTGGAGAAGAATAAACATCCAAATCTCCAATAAACTCTTCTGCCTACTCCTGGCACCATCAGCTCCTGCCAAAGCGTGAAAGGAGCTGCTCAGCTCTTCACTCTTTTATTTCCAGTTTTTGCTGAGGGTATCTCAGAACGTTTCCCTGCCAATCCTGTTTTCATCCCAACTATCATGAATTCCACAGCTGATTGAATGGCAGTTAGAGTTGATCTAAGACTATATTTACCTAGGGACTGTATTAAACAGCAGTGACATTTCTGTCAGGGTCCTGACTTAGAGAAGTAAATTAGTCTCAGGTCTGTGTGCAACCACCTGGCTGGGTCAGAGAGAAGGCTCATGTGCCCGAGTCCATCATCCTTGGTAGAACTCACATTGTGGCTGACAGAAGCTCCTGCTGTTCCAGACCATCCCTGGGGGTAATCTCTGTGCTCGCTCTCTGTTCTTCCTGAGCTCCATGGAGCTGAAATCCAACTTCTTTTGAATTTCTGAAGGAATACCAAAATTTCAAGGGAAATTCAGATCCTATAAGAAAACAAACATATAGGTAGGGTTAAGGTTAACACATACATGTGGCATATTAAGCTCTGTGATGTGTGTAGTATGTGTACAAGCACTTGTGCTGCTTTCTCCTGCTTACATTGGCTGTTGGGAATTAGACCAGGGATTTAGGAAGGGTGTAAAGGCTGGAAACCCTGCTCAAGAGAGAGCCTGTCAGGAAATAACCATTCTTGGAGTGTTCCGTTGTACAGTACTGAGGCATCCCTGGCTCTCACATGCATCTCTCACCATCGGCTGCTCCTTCTCTTGTTTATTTCCACAAAAATGTCTTTCTTGCTCCTTCGCTCCCTGTTCCTGCCTCATGGCCTTGCAGTGACCGCGGACTGCCTTGACAGAAATCTCTGGCTGGAATGATGTGCTTTGCCAAGGTTGTCTTTATTTAGACAAGGCTTCTGCTTTCTGAATTCTCTTGTGGGAATGGAGGGATCATAAAGCAACTGCTGCACCCCACAAGTGGTGTTCAGGGGAAAGGACCTTTGATAGTCCTACCTTGATTAGCATCTTCTCTCTCTTTTTACACGGAAAGCAGGAACTTCTGAATAATTTAGCAATACAGTAGACAATAAGGATTTTTCTGCTTTGAATATAAGCATGTCTACCTCTGGGGACAATCCCTGCTACCAAGAGAGTCAGGGCAGTGGCTATCTCAGAAATCCCAAGTCACTCCTTCCCAGAGCAGTTGCAAAGAAACTGTGGGTTGGGTTTTCCCTCCCTTCACTGTGCACCAGAACACAGCAGACTGCAACACAGATAGTGTGGCATTGAGCAGGGTGTTGTGCTAGTGTTCGAGGAGAGCCTCACCCAGGTCAGCCTTCCCCAGGCACTGTACCTGCAGGCAGCATTTATCCAGAAGAGCTGGCACTCAGGCACAGGAAAGGTCACAAACTGGAGATTAGGGAGCAACAGAAAGCAGATTTTCCCAGGCCAGTGACAAAGCCTGGAACAGAGTTCTGGTTCCTGTTAAACTAACAACTTTTCCTAAATTTATATCAATTGGGCATAATATATTGACCTGGGTTTAATATCAGCAAATTCTGTACATATTGGTAACATTTTCATGCTGGGTGTCGAGCCTAACACAAGGAGCTGAGATATGAAACAAAGTGTACATAACAGAACACTTATTTATTTTAACTGGAAACAGAACTTAGAATCGTGATCCTGCCCCTCAGTGTGGGCTGTGCAAGCTGATGAGCCTGGGCAGGAGAAGGGTCTGAGCACAGGTATTCAGTTCATTTCCCCACGCAGGGGGATTTGGATGAATATCTCGTCAGTTCAGAAAGGTCTTGACAAATACTGATGTTTAAAACTAACGGTTATTGTAAAAGAGGTCAACATCTACTCAGAGTAGATTTCATGGACTTTCAGCTAGATAAAATCAGGCATTGCACCTTGTTTGGGTGCTGTGACAGTCCCCTGTGGTTCACCAAGTCTTCCTTTCAGGGAGGTGGGAAATGGCAGCCTCAGACATAACAGATGGATTTGGTCAGAAAAGGATTTAAATCAGCCTAAAAACATTGCCAATGATGCTGCCTAGTTCAGATTTTTATGTGCTCAGTAAAAGCATTTTGCAGTAGACAAGTAAGTCCTAGCTCTGGAGCAGGATCTGAACAATGGGGTAGAACTGCTGCATCGTCGCTCCCTGGTGAAATGTCTGCACCTTCGCACCTTGCCCGAGGTGGAATTTGTCAATATTCCTGGCAGAATCAGCCTTCTTGCCATGCTGATGTGATTTATGAGACACAAATTCATCCCAGGCAATCCATAAACATGTGTGCACATCACTGAGGGACAAAGTTACAGTTGTACAGTCACAATACATCACAGAGCTGTGACTCCCCTGAAACAGACAGTTTTCTCAGCTGCATGCACAAATCAAGGTACAAGAGCTGTTTTTACCATTAGCTTTGCTGTGACTTAGTGGTTGGACTGATCATGTGCATGATTTTGCTTTTAAGTGCTCCTAAATTGAGGCTTGTGACATGCTGGGTGATTATTTACTGAGGGCTGACTAGACTTTGGGATATGACTCAGTGTCTCCTTATCTCTTATTCTACTCTAGAACTGGCCCCACGCAGTGTGAGCCTGTGGACTTGTTTGAAAACTTGAAATATTTGAAAGTCTAAACAATTGAAACACTTCACATTTCAGTCCTACAGCATAGACTCGGCTGGAACCTCTGCTGTTTGCATTCAGAATCCTGATTCATCCCTGTGGATGTGGCACTTGAGGACAGGGGTTACTGGTGAACATGGTGGTGATGCTGGGTTGATGGTTCGGCTTCATGGTCTTAAAGATTTTTTCCAGTCTGAACAATTCCGTGATTTTGTGATTCTGTGTGAGATTGTCCATTCTCTGTTCTAACAACATTGACTTCAGTGTGTGTGCCCTGTTTCCAAACACACTGTAATTACTGGACCTCAAAATTGCTCTTCTAAATCTAGAACTACATTTGGTGAATAGCTATGCAAAAAATTATTCCTGATAAATTTGTTGGCAGTTAAGTCCAGCAAATTCCATGCAGATGGATTCAGTACAAATAGCCTGCACAGCTGTGAGCCTCTAACTGTGGAGGGAGGGAGAGAAGGAGCCCCTATGCCCTGGCTGGATGGTTGGAGAATGCTCCTTGCTAACGAGAAGCACTCTATCCCAGGTGCTCTCATACCTCTGCATTCCAGGTGCTTTCCTTAGTTCTGTTCTTCAGTGCTGATTGGATCCTACTGGGCACATCCCTGTGACAGGTGAGACTGCTGGGGACAGGGACGAGCTTTTTGGGTGCCAGGAATGTGCAAGTTGGCTGAGGTACCAAATCCATCAGCTGCACACCCCAACCTAGCGCTGACCTTGGCACTGTGAACTCAGGCTGCTTTAGCTGACGGGAAAGAATGCAGCGGTGAGCAGGGGTTGTGGGAGCTCCCAGGGGCACCCTTTGGGTTTGGTGAGGGGCAGCTTTGTGAAAGGCCAAGGCGAGGGCAGTGTTTGGAAAAAGAGCTGAAGCACATTCAGCCTGAGATGGGGCTGGCCAGGGTGAGTTGCCTGCCAGGAACACTGCAGCCATCCCAGCACACACTGACAGAGCCTGGGGCTGGCCTAGGCACTATGGGAGGGCTGGGGCAAGGTCAAGCCTGTCTAATGAGAGCTCAGAACTGACCAGCATCAGTAAGAAATGCTTTGCTTGATGCTAGAAATACCTGTGAAAAACTTCCCATCCATTGGTGTCAGACAGAAAAGATCCTGATCACAGCATGGTAAGAGACAGGTACAGTGGGCGGCACTGGTTAATGCTGATTTGCTGCACAGAAAATCTCTTTAGGAAATCCAGGTCTCACAGAGAAACTTCCAGAGTGGATAAAACCTAAAAATACTGAAAATGGAAACCAATAATTGCTAACCACTCTGTTATTCATTACCCTCCCTCCATACAAATACTGCTTCCTCTATTCAGTTGGATCCTTGAGCAGAATTTCAGTTACATCTGTTAGTTTTTTAAGCACAAAAAGATAGTTTTAAACATTTTTGTAAGTGTCTGAAGGGACTGTTGTGTTTTACACACATACACAGCAGTTTCTGCATTCACACCACAAAGGAACCAGAAGGCAGACAGGGAAACGAGCTGGAATAACAAGAGCTGATATCCTTGCTGTCTGTCGGCCAAAAAGCCAAAGCCACCCACCACAGACTGTGAGGTATGAGAATTGTTGCTGCTGCAGCAGCTCTGGGGAGGCTGAGCATGCCCCAGCTCCCCACCCCTGCTCTGCCTCTGTCTGTCCACCGGGGTCACTCACTCCAGTCCCAGCCAAAACACTGGCAGGCAATAGATGCTTAATGCAGATCCTGCAGTCTAACGAGGGGAAAGTTCACTTCTCTCAGCTACCTTCTAACTAGGATGAATCCTCATTTGACCCAAAAGTTTCTTTGGACATGTGTGAGTCTGGCTGTGGGCAAAACTAACTGACCCAGCCCGAGGAGCTGAGGCACTGCAGAACTGAAAATCAAACAGCATCTGCGTCGATGTCTGAAGTGCTATCAGTGGTGCTGGTTCTGCTGAGTGACATCTCACCTCAGTGAAAGTGTGTGCTCCGGGCAGAACAGTGATGGCTCTTGCCTTATTCCACTATTACTGGCTTTATGACTAATACACTTGTAATTATTTCCCAACCTGGGGGCATCAAGTCTGGAAGAGAGGACCACATCACTGCTTAGGTACTAACCTTGCTCGTTATACGTAAAAGGGAACAGCTCCCACTGTTCCTGCTGATTTCTTTTCCTAGAAATGAATGCACAATTCGCAGAGAAAACAAACCATGTTGATAGTCTCAAGGACAGGAGCACAGCTGAGTTCACGGGGCCCAGGATTCTGGCCCTGGTTCCACTGCTGTTCAGGAATTCGCTTCAGTAACAACTGAATAAACCTCAGACTCCTCCTGATCTATTTCCTGCTACTTTGGCCCATTCTCCATTTTTTAAATGGTCCAAATGACTCCTAAGTTTCATTATATGTTTTTTGTTATTTTACTTTGCTGCAGTTACAATCTCTTATTGCCACAGATTCCCTGAGCTCAGGGGTCTCTGGGAGCTGCTCTGACAGCTCCCACAGGCTCAGCGATGCCTGCTTGTCCTTGGGAACATGCAGTCAGTGATTTGGCTGCTGAATTAAAACCCTCATGCACTGCTTTGCATTTTTTTTTTTACTGTTTTGGGTACAAAGTGGAAACTTTAGGTTTTTTTTGGTATGTGCTTTTTAAACTTGACTGAAAAGCTGTAGCATTCTAGATTATCTGTTAACTTAAAATCAGTGTTTTTGTAAAGAAGAGGCAGAGGTATGAAGGAGGAAAACAAAAGAGCACTCTCAGGTTATTCCCTGTGTGAGAAGGAGTCAACTCCAACTACTGCACAGCACAAGATCTTGTCTTTAAAAAGTTTCTGAAATAAACTGATATTTGGACAATGCATTTTCAGTGCATCATCTGAATTTCTTACTACAAAAGACAAAGAAAAGTGAAGAAAAACCTCTGCTGGAAGGATGAATTCTTCGTGGTGCAGTGTACTCAAGCTCTGCCCTAACCACTATCCTCACTGATGAGCGGTTGCACATTGGTGGCCTGAATTTTAGACAGTTCCAGAACTAGAACTGCCTTTGCCGTAAAACCACCTCTCTAAGGCCCCTTGAAATACCAGCTCTTTACAAATGCATCTCATTTCACAGAATCCCAGAGGCTGGAAAAGACCTCCAAGATCATCAAGTCCAACCTATGACCAATCTCCACCTTGTCACCAGACCAGAGCACTGAGTACCATGTCCAGGCATTCCTTGGACACCTCCATAGGTTGGACTTGATGATCTTGGAGGTCTCTCTCAAGGCACACAGAGACCGGAGAAACAAAGACGCTTGCGCCACCGCGGCAGCCGTGCCGACCCCTTCTGCGCCTTCAGTGGACGACCGTAAGTCTGTCGGGGAGCGGGAGGAGAACCAGAAGATAGTCCCTCGTCCCCCGACCCGTTTAATCTTGGCGGGGAGTCGGGCGGCACCGCAGAAGAGCTCGCGCCGCCGCGCGCCACGCGGCATCGGCCGGAGCCGGGAGCGCCCTTCCTAGCGGTGTTTCCTCTCCGTTTGCGCTCTGAGAGACGGTAACGGCGGCGGGCGCGGCGGGAGCACGGCGGGAGCACGGCGGAGAGCACGGCGGAGAGCACGCGGAGAGCACGGCGGAGAGCACGGCGGGAGCACGGCGGAAAGCACGCGGCCGAGCCGCGCCGCCGAGCACATGGCGCGGCCGAGGGACGGCGGCGAGCGCCGCGCCGGCTACACGGCAGGTCGAGTGAGAGAAGCGCGGCTCTCTGCGTGTGGGCGGTGAAAAGGAGACCCAGGGACCCCGGGGGCACCAGCACCGGCAGCACCAGCAAAGGCAGCACCGCGCCCGTGCTCCCCTCACGCAGCGAGATTCGCTCGGAGAGGCGCGGCCGGCCGCCCCAGCGCGGCCCGCCCCGCGCCGCTCCCGCCACGGCCAGAGCTCCCGTCTCCTGCGGACTCCCGTGAGCTGAGACGTGCTGGAGAAAAGACCGGGGAGGGGACGGGTGACCCCTTCCTCGGGGGGAGATACATTTGCAGCATTTGCACCGGCTTGTGCGGGAGCCGCTGCAGGCTGGCCATGTGTCATTCCCGCAGCTGGTCGGTGGACCCTCACTGTAAACACTGCTTTTTTACCACACCACCTTGTAACACCCCGCATACAGCATTGTTCTAATAGCAATAAAACCCAATAGCATTGTTCTAATTGCTATTTGTTACAAAACTGATACCTTTTTTCAAAGTACCCTTTTCCTACTTGTAGAAACTGGAAGAACAGCTCCCACCGTGGTGCTTCCCTGATCTTGAAAAAGTTACCACTGGAATGAAAGACTGTAGCCCTCTCATCCAGCACCAACTTCTGACTCAAGGCTTGTTACCTTTTGAAACCACTTACAGAGTTAATGTTAATATAATTATAGTGTCTGAGGCTTGAATTTATATAATCTATGAAAGAAAATTAGCAAATTTAGGTACTATTAAATCATTTTTTGCTTCTTTATATTTTCACTAAGCTGTAGATTATGACATGACTGTTTATTAGAGAAATTTAAGGTTAGATGTGTGTTGTTACCAGTTATTGGGTGTTTTAACCTGTTCATAGAGAAAGACAAGCTCTTGTGAAGTTGTGTTCCTAACTGACATTAATAAAGATTTTCTTATAAATATTTTAGAGAAACCCTCTCAGTCAAGGCTTGAGGCTCTGGCTAAGCCCTAGCCCTGGCTCACTGGGAATAATACCATCAGACCTAGACCCTGTTTCTGCCCTAAAAGTGTAATAAAAGTCACTTTGACTTGCTGATTTGATCTTAAAAAAACTGGACCTTCTTTCAAGGTAAACTTGGAAGTCTTGCCCGGGAAAGACTTCCCAAGTCCTCACTGTGAAATAGAACTCCCCAGCTAACGCAGACTCTGGATGACGGTAAAGTATTTAAGTAACTAAAATATGTTCGTGTTATGTTCTAATGTTAAAAGTGTTTTGTTTTGTAATTCTTATTTATATAAAACAAAAAAGAGGGAATTATGGGGAAAGATAAGCACATGGCAGCACAGACCCTGGGAGGAGGAGGTGTCACACGGCAGACCCCTACAGAGAGGAGCCTGCCGGAAGCTGACAGATGGAAGCTGACAGATGGGTGAACAGTGCACAATCACCTCCTATAAGGACATTTAGAAGGTGCTTTGCTGATGTGGCAGCACAGGATGGGTTGTGTGGTGAGAGTTACCATGTAGGGAGGTGCTGTGTCTTGGGAAGGTGTATAAAACCAGCTTGTTCCTTTGAATAAACGATCCAGATCGGAGATTCAGATCAGAGATCGAGGAACAAGAACCAGATTCAGATTAAGTCTGAATTTCAGTTGCTGACAGGCAGCCCTTTCCAATACTTGACAGCCCTTTCTGTGGAGAAATTCTTGCTGAAATTCATCTGATTTCCTAACTTTTGAGTAGCACTATTGGGCTCTAGTCCTTTTCCTCCATAAATGTGACGTGTCATGGGGTTGGGTGTTCTGGCAAAGCTTCACAAACATCCCAGGCCTCGATGGAAATGAAGAGGGAGGAGAAGAGCAGGGCAGAGAGAGGTAAATTACCAGCAGAAAAAATGAGAACAATGGAGGCTTGCAAGTTTACTGAAAAACCTAAAAAGCTCGGGAAAAGGTAGAAGCGTGGGTGTGGATATGTGCTGGCAGTGTTGGGCGGGACAGCCTGTGAAGCTTCTGTGTGAGGGGGCAGCTGTGGCAGGGGTGAGGGGCTGCTCCCTCCCCTCATGGCCCAGCAGCACACCCAGTGTTCAGTCTGGAGACTGTGGTCTCAGTTTATCCACACTCACTACAAGAGCCAGCACCTGGGCTGGCAGATAATGAATCCTTCTTGTAAGGAGTGTGTTCCTCAGACGATAGATCATTCACAGGCTTCATTTTGTGCCTGCTTCATAGGGTAGAACATGCTCCCTCTATATTCTCCAGGGTACTGGGCATCAATCTCCATCAAACTAGCCCCAGAAGAATGAAAATGCAATCACACCAGTGCTGGAGAGAGTTACAGCCCAGGGCCTGGAAGCTTAGCAGTGGCAGTTTAATAGACCTGCCATAAATGAACGGCAAGACAAAAACATTGTGCTGTGGGAACCATAAATATGTGATTATGAAATAACAAACCAAGATTCCCAAAGTGCTAACAACCTCCTGGCATTCCATTTAATAACTATAAATCTGCCATGGCTCAAGTTAAGTGAATTCCCCTCAGCGTATTAAACTCTTTGTTTACAGGGAAAGTAATTACTGTGACTTTTAGTGCAAATAGGAGATGCCCGGTCCAGGACATGTAAAATTGAACATGGACATCCCACACTAAGCTGAAAGTCTTCCTCTGACTTTTGGGGAAAACTCCTGAACTGTTCTCAGGCAGGAGGACCTGTCTCTGACTATCCCTGCACATACCTGCAGCCTTTCCCGACGTGGTGGGGACAGGAAGGGGTTAAAGTCTCCCGGTGGTTGCTAATGTGGGCAGGGATTGATTGCAATGTGCAATATGCAATGTGTCAGTTGCAAACTGAATGAGGAGGTTTCTGTGGGAGCAGCAAGGTCAGATCCCAGCAACAGGAGCTAAGGATTTCTGAGTTTAACCTCGGTTCTGACATTGGCTGAATTATGAGTTTGGAGAAACCAAAGAACTTCAGCATGGATAGATGGAGGATCAGAAAGCTCACTCACCTTACAAGGAAGTTTGCCAGGTTAATTAGGATGTATTTCCTAGTGCTCTGCAAGTGAAAGGTGCCAGGACAGACACCTGATAACATTTATAAATGGCCACAGATAAATTGAGATAGTTTTAAAATGTTTGTTGCAAATTCAGTGGGAGGAAGAGGAATAGTTCGGATACGAGAAAGGAATGGGAATGGTGTAGAAAACCAACTAAATACCATCTCTCAGGCCATGAGGCTGTCGAGGAGTGACAGCCTTGACTCACTTCTACCACAGACAGTGAGAATTCCTAAGGGTGACAGGCAGTTACCAAATGGGCTCCCCAGGACACTGGGCAGCCACTTCCCAATACTGGAATCTGGATTGAAACTGAGCAGTAGGGAGTGACCTTAATTATGCCTCAGGGAGGAGTGAAAGATGAAAGTAAGATTGATGTCAATCTAGTGGTCCTTGGAAACAGTCACTGAATAGATGTTTGGGTGAGAAGAAAACAAACTGGATAATGAAAGTAACTTTATATACAGTGGCACAGGATAGATACTGGAGTCACAGAGTCACATACAGAACGAGGAACTCCTCAGCTGGTTTATGCACACCCTTCCTGGAATTCTTCTGAAACAAGAGGTTGCTCAGATCCCATCAGATTCCTAAACTGTGATCCTTGATGGAGATCAGAGGGTGGAGGAAACACAAGAGTCCTGTCCTTTTCCCTTTCCCACGTACATCATACTCAGATTCCTATTCTCCATCAATGCAAGGTGACTGCAGTGGTTTAAAGCGTGTGCACCTGCCTGGGACCATGCTGAGAGTCCTTCTGACCAAGAGCTGTGCGGGGTCTCTGCAGCAGCACAGGAGGGTCCAGCAGACTCTGTACCTCTCACAGGGGAGTTGTAATTATGGCAAAACACTAGAGGGAATCAGAGACCGTTCTGGTTTACCTTGGACCTTCTCCCCACCCGTGTGCCTTAAGAGGCATCACTCTTGCTTTATACCCAACCCCTAATTATGATTAGCCTTAATATACCCCTTTGCCATTCCAAGTACTTCCTTCCTATGAGATCAGTTCAAATGTGGCTTTTCAAAGCTTCTCTTTCAAGGAACCCAACAGACCCAACAGACATATTTAGGGGTGTTTTTATTGAACACAATCCGCAAAAATGTATCTCACCTTATTTCCTCACCATGGGGCTGTGAGCTGCTCCCACATGTGGGGACAGGGAGATTGATGAATGAGGAATGCCATGGAACACCCTCCAGTTCCAGCAGTGGCAGAAGCAGAAGTGATCGGACAAGTAAAAGAATAAACAAACATATAAAGCAGCACTGAACAAAGCTGAGGCATGGGGAAAGGTTGTGGACAGAGGCAGAAGGGTTGGCCCACTCAGAGGGACAGATTCACAGAGGGAACTCTGTCTTTCATGCCAGTGGCCTTGCACAGAGGAAAAGGAGTTTTCTTTCTTCTTGAAAAACAGCTTTTCCAGTATAGCAGCCCACTAACCATCCTAAGGAAAGGGAGAGATGACATAAAAGGTGATTCTTTCCTCAACATCTTTTCACTTTATTTAACATTATGTAGTAGCCTGTGCAGCTGTTCGTACTCCATTTTCCTCTCAAAATTTACAATTTCTTCCAAAAGCAGTAAGGTCCCACCCTTAAAAGTGACTGGAAGCATTCCATGAAACTGATTGCATGCAAAACCTTCTTTCGTGGCTGAGAAGAAGATAGAGCTGGATAAGGAATTGTATTTCACTTTGCCAAATTAGTCAACACAACGAAGGCAGCAATCACTCAGTAAACACAAGGCAGGACCTGGCACCTTCTTCCAGATGGACAGGCAGATAAGGCAGGTACAGAGGCAGCATATCCCAGTTACCCAACGGGCAGCTCATACGGGTGTGCACTGTTATTACTGAGGTCTGGAACAAGAGCAGATAATCTGTTGAAAAGACCCTTCCTCTGCAGAGAAAAGATGAATTGGAAATACAATCAGTTGGCCCACTCCATACCTCTGAGACACACTGGGCCTTTTCAATGGAACTTTAAATATTTGCTCTTGCACTGGTGAAAACAACAGATTCCTATCAGGTTACTGTTTTTCTGAGTTCTTAAATCTTTTTTCCTACAAGATTATGAATAAGACTCCAACCTTCTCTGCAGCAATGCAACACAGTCTGATCTCCCTTTCTTTGAATCAGATCTCTGATTCTTCTAGGATTCCTCATGCCTTGTTAAATTCTGCCAAAAACTACAGATAATTTGGATTCTACATTTAAATCAGGGCACAAAAGATTGTGGATGCTCCAGGACATGCAGAAATCCCACTCCCAGATCCCCTCCCTGGCCTCTGTGGCCTTTCTGCGTATTGGTTACACTGGGGTGTGAAACAGCCAATTCACATTTCCATGCTGTTTGTCTCGTGGCTTATTGACCCAATGCTTGATGTGTTTGTGTTCTAGTTCTAATAGAATTATTTATATATAAACTAGACCCATTCTTGTTTGTTCAAATCAGTTTTCTCATTGCATTGTTGTTCTATGACAACTGAGTTCCAGGGCTGGAGGATCTTCCAAGCCCCGCTGGACACGGCATGCGATGATGCGTGTCTGTGGCTGGGGGACAAAGGCATCTGCCACGTGTGAGCACAGGGACAGCAGCTGGGCTGCTGGCACCAGGAGAGCTCTTCAGGGCTCACTGGTCTTATAAAAACCACAAAGGCATTGAGGGATTCCTGTCCCAATGCAGTGCTGTAGGAAGATCAAAAAGGGAAAGGAAGGACCAACTGCCACTAAAAGAAAGAGGCAAAGAAGCCTCTCCTGCTGCTCTACCTCTCTGTTCTTTGGCTGCCAAAAATTGTCCAGCCTTTGCCTTTCCCTTGTCCTGTAGCAAATTCATGGATATCAAGGGGGAAATAATTTTTTGGCTGTGGTTTTTGGGACATCAACATTTTGCATTTCTTCTAAACTTGTTTTTCCTGGGCTGAAAAGGCTAAAAACATTTTGGCTGAGTTGTTGTTGTTGTTGTTGTTGTTGTTGTTGTTGTTGTTGTTGTTGTTGCTGCTTTTCGGGTGAAAAGCAGCTCAGTTCAGGTCCTGTTCAGCAGACAGCACAGATTTAAGGTGTTCAAAGATCCATTGTGAGGCAGGACCTGAGCAGTGGCAGTGGATTTGAAACAGACTGCTCATGCTTTGTTTCCTCTTTATTTTGGTAACACCAAACAGGGTTTTGTCTAATAGCACAGAAATGAGCTGATATGAGTTGTTGTGAGCAGCACTAGTAAAGAGGAAGGAAGCACTAAATAATTGGTTGAAACTCTTGGTTTGCCAGAAAATAGGATAAACGCGGTTGGCAGACACCTCACAGAGATTGAGAGGCAAGGGAATT
This sequence comes from Gymnorhina tibicen, assembly GCA_013399875.1. Classification (NCBI taxonomy): domain Eukaryota; kingdom Metazoa; phylum Chordata; class Aves; order Passeriformes; family Artamidae; genus Gymnorhina; species Gymnorhina tibicen. Next base: position 168,249 of record VXAZ01006875.1, read on the forward strand.
CCATTTTCCTTTCAGGCTGTGTTCTCTCTAACGCAGATGTTTTGCCCAGCTTTTTGCTGCAGATTTACAAACACGGTGTTCATCCCCCAGCAGACAGGAGAGAAATCCTCCTCCCTTTTCTAAATCCAGGGAGATGGCTCACATTTTAACACAGCCAAAAGCCTCTTCTCTTTGCAGAACTGATGGGCTCTGCAGTGTGTGTTCGTAAGGGACCACAGAATGTACCAGGCTGAAAGAAATGCTCTGTGTGTTGATATGCTGGACCAGCTCTGTAATACACCTGGGCTGTGCTGCTGCAAGAACACTATCCAACGGTGGTTTATATTCTCTGTGGCTGTTGCCTGTTAGGCTCAAACAAGCCCAGAAAGTTGGTGCTTTGAGCTGGCTCTGGGTTAGAATGCTGAACCTGAGTGTTTTTGCAGGGTTACAACTGTGTCTAAATGGAATAAAAAACCATGAAACAAAATTCATCAGAACAAGCAAAGTGAAGCTCTGCAGGAACTAACTGAGGCATGGCTTAGCCCCCCGCTTCTTCCTGTCAGCTGTGGCTGATGTGGTCCCAGGCCCAGGAGGACAGGACAGCAGGAATGAAAAGTGGTGCTTGGCTTCCAGCTGCAGAGGCACATGCAGCCATCCCTCAGGCCTCCCTCAGGCAGGAAGGAGCCAGCAGCTCTCTGCATCTGCAGGGAGAGGGACAGCAAAGTGGCCGGGGGATCACAGCGCAGGCAATTAGTGACCATGGTAATGAGCTCAGCTTTCTGGGCAGGGTAGACGCCAGGCTAGCCCTGGGAATCTGTCAGGATTGCAAAACCTGACAGCACAGAAATGGCGTTTCTAGTCTCTGTTTCAAAATAGGGCTGGATATCAGAGGGATGGATTCCTTGGGGGCAAGATTGGACAACAAAATACAAATGCACACAGGAACTGCAGACCCTCTTGTGCTTAACAGGGAGCTACGTAACAAGAAAAATGTTCTCCGTTATTTTTCTGTTAGTAAAGTTGCCAGTTTCTTGATGTTTCAGAAAAATGAGACATCTGCCAATGATTTACAACCGCAGAGACTTCCCAAGGAAACGTGCAACAGTTTATGAAAGAACCCAGAGAACATTGCATGAGAAACAATAATGAGTTCTACAAAGGAGGCTTTGGGCAATATGGTTCCAGATACAAATTTAAAGTCAATAAATGTTGGTTATTGGTTGAGCAAGGCCCAGACCAACACTTGGCTTGGTAGCATGTCTGGTCTCTGGTCAGTGCCCCAAAGTGTCAGAGAAGGGCTGCAACCACTGGTGTAGCCTCTGTTCCCAGTATGGGACCAGACTGAGGCGTCTGTGTCTGTGTGTGCACACTCTCGTGTGTGCACCAGTGTGTGCTGCTGAGGCTGGAGTTGGAGCAGCAAAGCCAAAGCCTAAGGAATAAACACCCCATGTCACTTCCCATGGCAGCAGCATTACAGAAATTACACCTCTGCCCGGGGTGCAGAGAGCTGGGAGTCTCTGTGGCCCCTTTATGCCAAGATTTACTGCCCTGGAATGATGTCGCTAACAGGTTTTTACAATAGAAGTCAAAACTTTTCAATACTAATTGAAAGGCAGCAGGAGATAAATCACTGAAAACCTGTTCCACCAGCAGGTTACTTCTGTGCTGCAGAAGAACATGTGGGGAACACAAACGCGTACGGCCTCTCTGGGTTCTCTGTAAATTATTCTCACCTCTGTGTTGCAGCTGTCCTGGTGACTTCAGATTCCTGTGCTTGAGGGTTTCTTTATTTTGATTCACTGAAGGCACTTTGGAGACACTACACTACCCATATTTATGGCTTTTCTTCCAGGTCACCTAAATGAGGCATGCCTTGACAGATATTTTCACCTCTACTGTCTCCCTTGGGGATGCACTATTCTAGTTTTTCCTTTAATTTATTAAGCAAGCACACTTCCTCCCTATACCAGAGGGGCAGGGAAGTGCTTCAGAAAGTGCAAGAAGCAGTGAACACCAGCCAGGCTTGCATTTACCTCTCCAGGGGTGAGCCCAAGGACACCCCTGATCCACCTTGCATGTTATCCCAGGATGCTGTGCAGTCTGCAGTGTGGGATGCAGTGGCAGCATCTCAGGACCTGCCTCCAGTGAGTGCCCCAGGGTGTGTGTTATGTAGCAAAGGAACCACGTACAGAACAGGAGAGATGGAAACTCTTCCTTTCAGAAGCTTGCCTGGCTCTACAGGCAACAAAAAGTGCTTGTCACACCAGCCCATGCCACACTCTGCAGGAAGAGCTCCATGCTCAGTGAAGGGAGGCAATGAGCTCAGAGTCAGTAGATGGGGAGAATGTAGACAGAACTCAAGGTACAAGAGGAATGACTTTAAAGGGCATGGGAGGTTTACCTGATGAGAGAATGGACACCTCAGTATCCAAGCACCAGTAAAAATACGCCTATGAAGTAAATTATGCAGTCTTTCACCTCTAGGACATTGCATCAGAGTTTTTGTGAGCTATGCTCTAACAACATGAAAGAGGTGTGTTGTTTTATTGAAGTTCCCAATGGGCAATTTCCTGCCCACAGCAGCTCTTACATTTGATCGACACAGCCTAATCCTCTCAGTCACTCTCAGCTGAGCCCTGACACACTTTTCCTCTCTGACACTCTTTAGATGTGTTACAGGGCCTTTAAACAGCAGTGCTGGAAATTGGAACATAAGTGACCTCTGAGGTGTGCTGGGAAAGAGCTATGCCTGCTGAGCTGGAACAAAGTCCAGCAGCATCAGAAACTGCAGATAAAGGAAAACATTCTGATGCTTCTTGAGATCTTCACAGTATTCAAACATGCAGCAGTAATCAAACATCAACTCCGCACTGAAGCTTGGATGAGTCCTGGCCTGCTGAAGGCAGCCCAAAGTGCCCACAGGCTTCAATGAAGCCATTGAACCTCCATCAGCCTCCGGCATCTCACTTTAGGTGGGCATCCCCGATGAGCAATGGAAGTGGGCTTATCCCAGTCTTCTACCAGCTGCAGGCTGGGAAAATGGATCTGCCAGTGTTGTTGCCTTGGACTAGATTTCATATTGGAACTCAGAAGTCACAAACTCGTCTATCACCTCCCTGGCTCCTGAGAAACTTCAAACTCTGCCCAAAAGGCGATTGTGTAAGACATGGGAAATGGTACAACTGTGTGTTTCATTAGGAGTGAAGATTTATCATGTTCTCAGCACTGCAAGGATTGATCAAATGGACCAAGCACTTCAGTCATCTCACTAAGGTGCACGAACAGGCTTCTTCTGAAAATCGGCCTCCAAGCTGTCAGAGAAGGAAAACATGCTAATGATTCTGTGGAGGTGACAGGGATGAATTTGGGCAAGGAGAAGAGTAACACTTCAGGTGATTGTAACTGTTCCAGAAGTATTACATAAGACATCGCTTAGCCCTGTATTTGAAGCAAGGTTTGTTTCAAGACATGAACAAAGCCATTTGAGAGGCACCGTGCAGATCTGCCTCCCTCTGATGCTTCTGGGCTGATGCCACCCCTGGGCAGGGTCCAGCCAGGGAATCCTGCTGCGAGCCAGGTCTTGGTCAAACACTTCTTCTGCTTTTTGAGAGGTGACAATGCTCAGTCAATCCCCCCTTGCTGAGAGAAGGCTTGCAGGGTGACATGAGCACATCAGGATCCTCCCACTGATCTGTCCCAAATGCTTAATCAAAACGCATTGAGGGCAGCAGTGAGGAGGCAGACGATTCCTGCCCCGGGACACCTGAGCTTTGGGCTTTCTTGGGTAAAAGCAGCATCAGTGTTGGCCACTAATGAGATGTGCAAGGAAGAGTTAAGCAACCTGTGGCCCTAAATCAGAAAGGTGCAAGCTATGAGAGATATGAGACATTCTTAATGTTCAGAATTAAAATAGATGAAAGTGAAAACATTGTCTGCACCTTCCTGCAAGGGCAAATTTTAAAGCCTCTTAACCCACCCATGTGAACTCACAATCTGTCTGATGAGACAAGGCAGTTAGCAGTCCTGGATTGACACAAATGGCTAAAATATTTAAAATCTCAAGAAAAAAGGTATTGTTGTGTAGCACTAGGCAGTCTAAGAATAACAGAGTGGACAGAATAATGAGGAAAAGCTATAGGAGGCAGCATTAATGAACCTGGTGTTCTACAGGCTCCTGCCTGGTTGCTGCCCACAGGTGTGGGCTGGTGGGAGGGCTGGGCTGGCTGCTCCTCCAGCCCTAATGGGTTCACACCCTGGCCACAGCATCCAAGAGAGTACAAACCAGCCTCCCTTGCCTGCATGCATGTTGCTTTCCCCTAAATTACCGTGTCTGCCTTGCCGAGTGGCAATTAGGTGAGAGCAGAGACATGGTCCACCCTGCTCAGGCACACTGAGGCTCAAAGTGTCTCTGGCTCATCCAGCTGCCTCTGCCTCGGCAGGGAGTGGGATATAGCGCTTGTGATTCTTTCTGAGTCTCTGCCGTTATTTGAAATGCTCCACAGAAACGACTCCTCTTTTACTCATGCAGGCTGCTGCAGCTGGAAAGAACTCCATTAGCTCAGCATTTAGGGGACGTTGACAGGGCAGGTGTACCACAGACAGTTCACAGCTGCTGACATCTACTCACAGCTGGGATGGTACAAAAGGAGGAGTGCAATCAGGGTAACTCGGTAAGCGACTGGCTAATGGGTTATGCCTGCAACTGTCTTCAAGGAATGGAAGCAAAACTGTCGGTCTCTATGTTACTGGCCTCATTTTACTAAAGATTAATGGTGAAAAATGATTGATTCTGCTCCTGGCAAGTTTTGCAGGACTGTGATGATAACATTTGAGCTCTCTGTGGCTGCAGATTTGAGTTCTTAGAGATCACCTGGTGTTGAATATTTTTTCAGGCTACAAAACAAAGGACCACCTGTTACTCTTGAGTCTAGAGGGAAATTTTTTAATGGAATGGCCCCTATCTCTCTGAAAAATATTGTTTGCTGCAGTTCTGAGCAGTCACATGGGACATTCTGAGCCAAAGGATTTTATCAGAAAAAGTTTTTTCTTGGTGTCCAGTGTTTTTGACAGCACTTTGTAAATAATCGTCTTGGTACTGATCCAGCAAAGCACTTAAGGGAATCCTTAACCTTAAGCACAGGAGTATTTCCTAGATTTCAGTGGGACTATTTATACACTTCAAGACGAAGATGTTTTGAAGTGTTTTGCTGGATTAGGTTTCCTCAGCATCTCCCCCTGCCCAAACTGGAGCTCGTTCTGCTTCCAATGAGGCCAGGCAAAGTGCCTGCTCTATGACGCACAGTTGAGTCCATCATCTTTAATTTTTTTTCCTCCTTGTGCATTTAAATTGACTTTGAACTGAAAGACCAAACTGTTGGTGACATATACAGCTCAGACCTCAGCCTATGGGGAAGGTCTTACAAATACCTGTATGGGATGTTAAATTCACACTTTAATAACCATTTACAGATAAAAATTACCTGAATACGTGTTGCTGAGAGAATGGGAAAGTGTAACTGAAATCCATATCTAATTCAAGTTGAGAAAAGGACATCTCTAGAACACTGTGTGATGACTTCGGCAACCAAGTATAAAGATTAAAATACACAGAGCCTTTAAGCAGAGCATGTGCAGTCGTGCACATATACAGCCAGAAAATCCACTAACATTCCATCAGTTTTAAATGAAACATGAGGACCAAGTAAAAAAACCCTTGAAAGATGCCTGTTCAAGAAATAAATTAAAAACCTCTTTACCACACATCATCAGTCGGAACTGAAGTGTTGGCTCTGCAGGCTGAAGCACACAAAGGATTTTGCAGTCTTGCTTTCTGCACCTCTGCAATGGATCAACATTCCAAAAACCCCACAGCAACATTCAGACTAGGGGGAAATCTGGGGCCCTGTGGATGCTGCAGAGAGAGGAAAGGGCAACAGAACACAAACAGGACCAAAGCCAAAGCTCCAGAGCTAGGAGCTGAGGCCCAAACAGGTCCCATTCCAGACAGAAAAGGTTGTTTGAACATCAGAAGTCTGAATTGTGCCGAGGTCTTTGCAGGTTGTGGTGTTTCAGGTGTACAGGCTGAGGATGTTTCCTCCTTGTGGGAACGGTGGGGTCAAACAAAGCTCTGGTCAGAACCCACATCTTGTTTGAGGCTCAGAGGCCCTTGTTCCTGCAGTGATACCATGCTGCAGCCCCAGCCCTCAGCCCTTCTCAATACAGTTCTTGAGGCTGATTGTGAGAATCCTCCCCTAGATGTTTTCCGGCATCTGTATATTTCACTCCAGAGGCCTGTCAACTCTGAGAGGCTGGAACAGCAAAGGCACTGGAATCCACATCCACTTGGCAGCACGTATCTTACTGTGTCTCCCTGGGTTTTTACTGTCTCAGCTGTTAGCTGAGCTGCCTTCAGTGCTTTAGGGGCTGTGGGACTCGGCATTGGTGTTTCACCCACGTGCGAGAGTTGATGAGGTTTCTCCGCAAATTCTCTTCCTCCTTGGTGGCCAGGGAGAGCTGGGTACAGTCCTCGGCCCACCACGGCCTGGGGGGTGGCAGTCCCTGCCCACAGCCGCCCTTTGCTGCAGCAGCCAGCAGCAGTGACCCCGTCCCTGCCGGCACACCAACCTTCCTCCCCCTCCTCCAGCTGCTCTGATCACGCAGGCAGGATGGAGGACATTGCCAAATTTTGCTTGGCTGGACTTCGGTTTTTATTTTTATCTTCTACAGCTTGTAAAAAGGTTTTTAAAAGATGAGATATGTCTCTCTGTTTTCCCCATGGGTTCCGCTTATTTATGACTTTTTTCCCTTTGTCTCCAAAGGGGCTCAAAGTAACGGGCTTGTTTAAGCTCCCTCGAATGAAAGTGATTCCATTACCAGGTTGCCTGGGGATCGAGCCTCCCAGAAGTTGCTTTAGGATTGTTATTGCAGGACCAGCAAGGGGAGCTCAAGCTTTGTTTACGGTAGGTCCTGCACTAATTTCTCTGCTAGCGAGGTGTTTTTCATCCCAGTGCGTGACCCGCGCGGGGATGCCCACGGGATGGTTCGTGCTTTGGCGGGCGGGGGCTGTGGCACGACGCGGGGCAGTGGGAGGTGGAAGAGGGCGGCCGGTCTTCAGGCAGGAACCGAACGAAGAGGTGCGGGGGTCAGCTGGGGTCCAGCCGGGGGCGGGGAGCTGCTGAGCGCCGACACGCCAGCGCAAAAAGGAACATTCTTCTGATCAAGTCCGCCCAGCTGCGCCAGCTGTCAGCCGGGGGGAGAGCGGGGGAGCAGCCGAGCCGGCCCGGGGCGGGTGGTCCGCACGGACCCGCTGTATCAGCAGCCCAGTTGGGAACCGGGACAGCCGCTGCCGCGCCCCCATCCCCGGCCCGTCCCGCCTAGCCGGGGCGCGGGGTCCGGGACGGGCGCTCGCCCGGGGGCCGCGGTGACACGCGCTGTCCCCAGCTGGCCGGG